>VXAU01000539.1:1003879-1131197 GCA_013399695.1 Formicarius rufipectus | reverse complement strand
CGGGAAGCACGGCCGGGAATGCGGGGAGCGCCGCCGGGAGTGCGGGAAGCGCCGCCGGGCTGCGCCGGAGCCCCCGCGCGCGTCCAGGGAAAGGGTGGGGTGGGGGGAACTGAAAGCTCCTAAATCCATAGCGAAGGGGCAGGGCGAGTGGTCCCTCGGGTGTCCTCCAGGGTTATTGCACCTCCTTGTCTCTTTAGCTTAAAGCGGAATTTGCCGCTGCGATTGAAATGATCGGGAAGAACGATGTATGCAGAAAAACGGAGTTGTAGAATCGGCATATTAAGTTACTTATGCAATTTGCCTTAGGAGCATTAGGAAGAACCCGAGATACTCAGCACACCTACCTTTTCCACAAATACTAATTTTCTCACTCTGGTGATAGGCCTTTTGGGAAGACCTTTTCAACCCAACATGAGGAGCAGCAAGATGTGGCGTTTTTGTCTCGTCTTATTACACTTGGAGTATGTACAAAAATTAATTAATATTACAAGTTTGTGTTTATTTCATTACTGCATTACTGTCTTCAGTTCATTAGTGGTGGAAAAAAGCCAGCCCCGGAGAGGTTGGGTAGGATGCACACTGATGACCGAAACATTGTCAGAGCTGTCAGGAGAACACCCAGCACCGAGGGATCAGGTGCTACACCCACAACTGCAGCTCTCCCTCCTCTGTGTCCTTTCTCCTAGCATACCTGCGCCTGCCATTTCCACATGAGACCTCCCCATGCCTGTTTGCACACCTGGGCATGTGTGGTTAAAGTCTAAGACTAGACAGAGTCCTCCAAAACCTTTCCATTTTCGCCCTCTCTTGCCTGGTGTCCTTTCAATACATGTGCCACTGCCCTTGATGTGACGCGTAGGGCTTTGAGGCCAAGGTGGACCGTAAGAGTTGGAGTTGCCTGGACACAAGATCTATTTTGACCACTCCCTACATTGCACTTTCAGAGGTGGAGGAAGGGTTTTGTACAGATGTGTTCCAGGAATTCATCCCAACAAAGGGGTGGGATGTAGCACCTTGATGTCATAATTTGTATAGGTAGAAGGAAAGCTGCTGCCTTCTCAAGTAACCAGGTGCTGTCAAGATGGATTGGAGTCCTCAACAGGAGAGTGGAGGCTCTGGTTTCAATTTCATTTTTGCTTTTATGAAGAAAAGTCACCTAAAACCTCTTTTATGGTTGGACTAAGTGATCTTAAGGGTCTTTTCCAACCTAAATGAGTCTGTGATTTTAGCAGAGGAGTTTCAGATTCATTCACTGGAGGAGTAGCAGGAGGAAGCTTGCAAGGAAAGAAACCACAGGAAGTGATTCTACCCAAGGAGGTCCCAGCTGTTTGCAGAGGGTGACTGATGGTTGCTGGGGTAATTCACAGTAAACAGGGTTTGGGTTGCCTGCTTCTCAGGCATGTTCTTCAGCTAAGCACCAGCCGTGGCAGACTGGCCAGGGCTCTGTCTAATCTGAAAAAGCCATACCTGAACTGCCATCTGAAGGCAACTGCTTCACACCAAAACGAGGAGCAAGCAGACAAAGAAGTGAATTAATAGTACAGTCAGTGAGGGGTGGCTTTGTTCAAAGACCATGATCCTGCAGTTTTAAAGACAGACAGTTTTTGGGAAGCACAGAATGAGAGAGAACTATTGCTGGCATTATCTTTCAGGACACTGAATAGAGAACTTGATAAGCATCAGTTCTTGCAGAAACTCTTTCAAGAGACATTGTATGGGAGACAAAGTATATTCAAATCTGAAAACTTACAGAAATTCCATTGTGAAGTTTCAAAAAAGCAGACAGGCTTGAAGAACAGTTCCCAACTAAGAACCAATTAGGGCATTAGTAGTGTGTCAGAGACAGTTCATGACAACTTGCTAGAAATGTCTAGAAAAAAGTGTTGAGATGATTTGACTAAGGAGATGAAGAAACAAGAAGCACTTGTTCTAACAGTGCCATCCTGAGAAGGCTGCCCTTTGAACCCAGGAACTGATGGTAGCAGTGCAGCTTTCGCTTGTGTCAAGGGCAGGGGCAGATCTAGAGGTTTCTATCCAAAGGATTGTGGGAGTGTAAGAAACAAGTGTTACATGGTTTTTTGGAATAAGATGGATAAGGATGAACTGCATGAGAAGAGTACCGAGTCAAAACTTGTGCAGTTTCCTCTGAGGAGGACTACAAGTGCTTGGATTCACTGGGAAACACACTGCAGGTTCTCAAAACTCACTCTTGAGTATCAGAGGTTTTTGTTGTTTTTATTTCATTTAATTAAAAGATAAGCTTTCTTTGGCTCCTTCCCAGATGTCAGTGTTTCTCTGAGTTCTTGCCAATGTGAGCAATTCACTCATTGTGAGGTACTCTGAGCAAAGCAATCATTTTCCCATTAAGTATCCAGAGGAGAAACGAAATATAAGAGAAAGCATACAAAACTAATCAACCTTGGGTTCTCCCCCAGAAATTTCTACCTGTAGCTCTAAAAAGTAGCAGCTTGACCTGTGATATTTGTGTTGCTTGGAAGCTGTTGTTGCTGTGTCGCTATTGCCATGCAGAAAGGAAACTTCTGAGAGGATCTGATTTTGGGTAATATAAAATTCTACACTTATTTTTCACTTACTTATTCAGATGAAGCTTCTGAACCCCAACTAGCAGGATCCCCTGCTCCAAGATGAATAAAGCAGAGTGCAGAGCAGCACAGAGATAGTGCAGCTATCATGAAAAACCTAACTGTGGGTGGAGTCCTATGGGCATAAAGTGAAAATAAAAAAAATTAAATACAATGACTATTAAGTTTATTCTAAGCCCTGTGTGATGATGCCAGAAAATCATGTCTCTATTAAAATAATTTTTACCAGCCACTTGCTCCTACTTATGGCTGCCCAGTCTCAATGGATCTGAGGGACTGAATTGAAATTTCTTTTAAATAAGGCCTATGTAGCAACAAATTGTTAAATGAACACCTGTTATCTTTATGGCTCCCAGTACACACTTCTCATATGTCTTGATTTAGCAAGTCAGCTTGCCCTCTAACCTTTTCTCCCATGTGGCTTTTACTCTGGATTTGGAAAATCATCTGCAATTTTTGTAAGCTCCAGAGTTACTACATGGCCAATGTGCAAACCCCATCAGTTCTCAGGGTGCTCTTAATACCATTTTATTAGCTCAGACTAAAGTTCTGGTTAATGGACTAATAGACATTTGAAAAATCATAAAGCAGTCAAACTCCCAGTAGAATATTAATTGCCACATATTGCAAGTATGTTTTACAAAGATCATTTTGCTACTGATTTCATTTTTTTTCCCCCTTGTCAGAGGGAGGAAACTAATTAATTTAAGTAATGTTGCATTTATTTTCATAATACAAGGAATCCACATTGTCCCTTTTATCCAATAATTTGTTAGGCTTCAGTGGAGGCACAGATCAGGGACTCCAAGAAAAAAAAATAAAAATTAAGGCTGTGTCTAGTTCTGGGCCTCTCAATTCAAGAAAGACACTGGGGCATGTCCCGAGAAGGGCAATGGACTGGGGAAGGGTCGGGAGCACAGGTCTGATGAGGAGCAACCCAGGGAACTGAGGGGGCTCAGCCTGGAGGAGGCTCAGGGGGCACCTTCTTGCTCCCTACAACTCCCTGACAGGAGGGGAAGCCGAGTGCGGGTCAGGCTCTGCTCCCAGGAACAAGTGATAGGACAAGAAGTGACTTCAAGCTTTTCCAGAGGAGGTTCAGGTTGGACATCAGGAAGAATTTCTTCACTGAAAGGGTGATTAGACATCAGAACAGGCTGCCCAGGGAGGTGGTGGAGTCCCCATCCCTGGAAGTGCTAAAAAACATGTAGTTGTGGCACTTGGAGACATGGTTTAGTGGTGGGCTTGGGAGTGCTGGATTGAGGGTTGGACATAGTGGTATTAAAGGTCCTTTCCAACCAAAATGATTCCATAATTTTATGATTTGAAATCAGTTGCTGCTTTTTGGAGATTCAGTGGCAGCACCAAATACTGAATAACCAGCAGTGAAATGTCAGAGCGCTGCAAATAATGAATTAAATGCCTCATGTTTTCAGGTCAAATTATGCCTAAAAAACTCAGGCTCTGTGCATGTCTGAAGTGCCTCACATCACAAAATGCCAAGCCACTTCACATTAAGTGATTGATGCCAGACAGAAATAGGCTTCTTGTCACAAGAGCCTTAATCCTGTTTTATTAACCATAGACCTTACAATGTTTGAGCTGTAGTCTTTCCGCTTTTTAATAGGAATCCAGAGGTGGAATTGGTTATTTCCTGGTTGGCTGATCTCTGAATCTGTAAATCTACAGGTGACAAACAATGTGACCTCTTTTCTGCTATGGCATGTTTTCTATTATTTCCCCAAATTATTTTGATCTGAATCAAAAACATATGGAAGTCAACTTGATATTGTACAGAAATGTGAGCTGACAACATCCCAATACTTCCAGTGTTTCTGAAATGAAACTGAGCTTTCATAACCTTAAAAAAGTCAGGTCAAAACCCATTTCTGAGAGATGCCTTTACAATTCTTTTTCATTTTATTGGATTTTCCCATCCCTGAATATAATTAGATACATATTGCAGGAATAAAGTTACTGTGAGAGAGCACCTAGTGGTGTATTGCAGAAAGTCAGAGATGTACACATTTTCTGAAGGCACTCGAGTCTTTATGAGATCATGTTATCCATTATTTCCTACTAATGTCTAGGTTAATGATATCCCACATATTCCTTGACAATACTGGAGAAAGTGCAGATCCCTTGGCAACCACTCTAAAGAATGGTTTTATTCATAAAATTAGTTTTATTCATGAAATTAGTACAGAATATTGTCTCATTGCAGTATCAGGTACAATATTCTGGGTCTCATTTCTAGGTCTCATTTGGTAGCATTAATTTCTTACAAGTGCAGATGTTTTCTCTTTGTGCTGTTTGATACCATGAACTCTTCCTTGAAATACTTTCTCTTCCTTACGAGCATCTCTTCCTGATGCAATCCTTGCTATAAACTGTCTTTGCACAAGTGAGGAGCTTCAGCACTTCAGCAAATGTTCACAGTGTGACAAACTTTTAGTAAGCCACTAGAAATAGGGTTAATTCCCTAAATATCCAGTAAATATTATTAATTACTGAGCTTAAAACAGCTATAAAGTTCCAAAACAAATGACTGTTGCATGATGTGCACTACATGGGCTCACCTATCCCGACCACTGGCCCCCTGAAGAAGCACAGGTTCCATGATCTTGGCAAACTTTGGAAAAAGAATGGTTTTGTGAAGCTTTTGTTGCATCCTGTGCAAGACAGGAAAAGACTGAAAGTCAAATTGAGACAGTGACAATGACTCGAGAGCAAAAATAACAGCATGGAAAATAACCTCAGGATAAAATAGTGTGAATTCAGAAGTCAACTCAGCAAGAATAAGGGTGATCCTGTTTAGACAGCACAGGCCAACAGTTTCCCAGTGGATCCTCACCTGCCCAGCCAGCAGGTTCAAGAACTGCCTGCATGGGAGAGGGAGCAGTTCAGGAAAGGCAGGACTTTTCAGGTAGTCTTCTCTAGAGGATTTATAGGATTCCTTTGCTTCTGAGGATGTATATTTCCAGCATTTGCCCAGTCTAATTCTTCAGAAATAAGAAACAGAGACATCAACATGATTGAGCACATCAACATCCTTTTGTTACTGACACACACAAAAAAAGTACCCTAATTGAGTGAAAACGTGTGTAATTTATGGAAGCTGCACTTCCCAACAGCCAAATCCTTGGGCTGCCTGAAGAACTTGACAACATACAACCCTTTAAGAGCAAATGATTCAACCTAAGGAATCAAATTTTCAGGCAGCTTAAATTGCCCTGAAGAGATTTCTTCATGCCTTGTTTTCACTGCAGTAAGACATTCAGTCCTTCTGCAGATCACAGTAAACACAGCTGACAAAGATAGCCACAGTTTAACAAAAATGAACCTTAAATTACTAATTATGCAGGACTCCAGAAATGAATCATCAGAAAAAAAAATGAGATCAAAGGTTTTTCAGTTTTTTAGAATTCAATAGGCTTCTAGCTATTTTAGCTATTCTCTTTCAAAGAGCTCTGTTTGTGAACTGGCAGAAGTAAAAATGAGGACCAGAACAAGAGGGAAACACCATAATCAACCAACAGTGCAACTGAGACAAAGGTCAGAAAGCTCAAGTAGCTGTGGTAATCTGGCCACTTGAACTAAGATGCTGGAAGATGACTGGATGCTTTTATTTTGTCCTGTTAACTACCACATAACAGCAACACGGTGAGAGAAAGACTATATATGTTACAGTTATCAATATTTGTTTCTCAGGTATGACCCAGGATCTGTTTTTCCCAAGTCTGGTAGTAATGTTGAGTTTCATATCCACAAATTGTTATTTTGACTTCAGAAAACCTTCACTGACAGCATAAAAGAATAGTTCTGTTCTAAACCAGCTACTTCATTCTCTTCTATATTACTGTATTCAGTTACTACAGAATGAAACTACCTGGAGTAGCAAATACTCAATTAGGAATAAAGAATAACTATTTTTTGAAGCATGAGGTGATTTTATTCATTTCCATCTCAGACCGCCATGTGAAGTAACAGAGCACTGAGCCCAAAATGTGTGTGTGGACTTTCAGCAATTCCATCTAAATCCTTCCATCTCTTCAGCTTCCAGTGGTGCTGGTCAGATTTGTGAATTGCTCTGTTACTCAAGCCCTCATTTTGATTACACTGTGTTAAAACATTCTGCTACAACAGAAGGTGATGGGATGGCACATTGAGTCAAAGCTGGACTGAGGTAACACAGAGCTTAGTGGGCAGCACACCAAGGCACTTTCATACAACTTATTCAAATGGCAAGGACAGAAAAATCCATCGAAATGCTGTCTGACCCAGTGCTTTTTGGGCTATGAGGATGCCTGACTGTTGCAGAACCCACAGAGCACTGGAAACACCTTTACTGATAATTGTGGTGCTTGTCAGGCTCTAACATTTTTAATGTACAAGCAGTTTGGGCCCTCAGGACATTTCTGAGGATGGAAATTTGGATTGAGTTTTAGCACTTAGAAATGTAAATATTCAAAGCACAATAAAACAGAAGAGAACTCTAGACTGCATGTGTGGTTTTGTAATTGGTTACTGAGAGTACCCACCTCATCCTTTTTACATAAAAAGTTGTTTGTACATGTGAAAAAGAAAGCAAGCTTGAGAGGATGGTAAATTGGCTTGTCTATCATCATACAGAAAGATAGAGAGGGAATTCATTTTCAGAAATTACAAATAATAAGAAAGCAATGAAGCCTACAAAGCCATAAGCTTGTACTGATCTAACTACTCATGTGGTTATAAAAAGTACAAAGAAAAATTGTATTTGAAATTAGGCTTTAAGAAGATTTGTTGTTTCTTGCAGCTTTTCAGTAAGGAGGTCCTTACATAATGAGCTCTGGACACCAGAGACAGTTTCAGGAATTCCAAGCTTTTTGAAGGATCACTTTTCCTGCTTCTGAAGTGTCTGGGAATAAAGATCAGATTTCGTAGCAAAGATGAATGTATATAGAGATTTTGGGAAAAGAGACAATGCTTGAGCTGATTTATCCTGTCTTTTACAAGAGGATGCTTGGAGAAAAAAAATCACCTAAAACCACAGAAAATACTGTTTGTGTGTGAAGCAGGAAAGGCAAAGGCTTAAGATATACTGATATGCTTTGGTAAAACAAGTGTATTACTGATTTGTGCTGCAGTAACAGCCAGAGACCTCAGTGATGGGTCAGGGGTTTACTGGGTAAAGAACTGGACAAAGCAAGAGAAAAGTCTGTCCCACAAAGCTCCCAGTCCCCTGGCAGACCAGGCTCCCTGCAGGGGTAAAATGCTGCAGTGGATGGCAAGGATGGGGTTTAATGCTGTGAACTCACAGAGTTTGTGTCATTATGACTTTTGGTTGGATGTAGGTGGCAAGGCTTTGGTAGTGGAGGGGTTGTGGGGGTGGTCTCTGTGAGAAGAGACCAAGGGCTGTCCCAGGTGGCTCCAATGGACTGTGGCCATAGATGGACACAACATGGAGCAGTCTTCATCACAGCTGTGCTTATATCTCATTTCTGCTGCCATCTACCCATCCCCACTGTGAGCTCAGACCTTGCTCTTCCCCAGGGAGTGGGGCAGGGGGATCCTTCCTCTTTACCAGGGAAGCCACCTGTCCTGCAGCGTGAGTGGTAGTAAGAGTTGAATTTCCTCTTCCATCAACTTGATTTTTGGCTCCAGCCACGCTTTGCTCTAGATGAGAGCGTGGTGTGTGCTCCACCCTCGCCTGTCCCACCTGGATAGGTGTACAACTCTCTGGGACCTCTTCCAGAAGGCATGTTTAAAGCTGCTCTTCACAGTGCTCCCTATGAAACCACGGCAGACCTACATGTCTCCTCCGTGTGTCTTAGACCCAAGCTGGATGCTTGTGCACACCTTCCCATGCCTAAACATCCAGAACCTGTTGGACAACCCCATTTTGCTGCTGTTGAGAGAGGGGAGACAAGCTTCCCTTCTTTTGTGGGATAACCTTTTTCTCAGAAGGCAGCTGACTGAGGAAAAGCCTCCTCTTTTTAATACTCCGGTAAACCCCACATGGAGTGCTGCATCCAGGTCTGGGGTACCAGCACAGGAAGGACAGGGACCTGTTGGAATAAGCCAGGAGGGACACTGAGATGGTTAGAGGAGTGGAGCAGCTGTCCTGCAAAGAAAGGCTGAATTGGGATTGTTCTTCATGGAGAAGAGAAGGTTTGGGGGCTGAACACCCCTGCCTCATTCAAGGACAGGTTCACTCTGCTGTGGTGCTGGACCATTTTGTCATCACAGAATCATGTCATAGAGTGGTTTGGGTTGGAAAGGACCTTAAAGATCATTCAGTTCCAACTCGCCTGCCGTGAGCAGGGACACCTTCCACCAGCCCAGGTTGCTCAGAGCCCCATCCAACCTGGCCTTGGACACTTCCAGGGATGGGACAGCCACACTGGTAACCTGTGTGTGATGTCCCACCCTTATAGAAAAGGAAGCACCTTGCCAGTGCCTTACCACCCTCACAGTAAAAATTGCTTCCTAATGTCTAATCTAAACATACTCTGTCAGTTTGAAGCCATTGCCCCTTGTCCTATCACTAGATACCAGCACAGATTTAGTTTGAGTGGAGGGAGAAGCTGAAGAGACACACAGAAGCTGTTAGACCCCGCCAGGGATGGCTAGTGGACTTCTGGCTTATCTGACATGGGCAGAGCATTCCATGTGTATCCACTCCTTCTTGTTGAGGCAACAGCCAGGTCGAGCTTTGCAATATATGGCTTGGAAATCACCCTCGTGGAAATCTGCAGTGTGGAAGGCCAAGTGCTCTCCTTCCTGAGGGTATGAGATCTGATGCAAAAGGGAGGGCTATTTATCATCCACCTTTGAAAGACATGTGAGAAAACAATTGCCTCCCCTTCAGATGGAAAATGCATTGCATGACTTGACTTTCCTGTTTAGTTGCTGAGAGTGGTTTGGGTCTGAAGGCACTGACACTGAAGTAGTGAGGAAAAGGAAAATGTGGAACTGAGTGGCCTCACACGCCAGTGACAAACCTCTCTTGTCACAGTATGGTGAAGAGCAGGGAGTTACAAGTCTCCAGGGCATGTGCAAATGTCCTATACTGGACCTTCAAAGTATTAACAAAGCACTGTTTGAACGCTCATCATCATCAGGGATGGGCAGGGGAAGCCCTGACGAGGCAGGATGACAGCTTTCCCCTCTGAGCGAGACATTTCCTTGGCATCAGCAGCCTCTCTTTTTCTGGACTCCTCACAAGCCTCATCCATACCAGTCTTCTGGCTTTGAAACATCAAGCCATCATTATTCAGTGTATTCCTAGCATGACATTTTCTCCAGCAGAAATTCATATGGCTTCTGTGGCATTTTGTTATTATTTCTTTTATGAATGTTAATAAGATTTTCCTAAAGGGAGCTGGGGGGGTGGGGGGTGGGAAAGAAATTGAGTTTCTGAGGAAAACAGAAAAGGATAAAGCAAACAAACAAAAATCAATCAATAAAAACAGCTCCAGATTTTATATATATAAAAAAATTCTAGTTTCAACTACTTTACTTAAATTTTATCCTAGCATCTGACACTTGATATGTTCATATGGAAGAGCAGAGAATTAGTACCATGTTAACCACGTAAGAAATACGAGTAACTAAAAGAAAGGTTGTTTAAATGCTTAAAAGGAAATTTGTCTTCATTCATACTACTTTCAAGATTGAATTCACATGCAAGAAGTGATCCCACTGCTAAACACTTATCATTACCATTGCCTCAGTTAAAATGTGAGAGTTCAGAGAACGTATGTGGAATGTTGCAGTCCAAGGAGGAAAGGCAGGAAAAACTAATAATGCTCCTGGGACTTCTGAAGGAAGAAAAAGGAGCACTCCTGCCATGACTCTAAACTGCAGTGAAAATACATTCTGTCTCATCACTACAAAGTTCCAAGCCATATGAAAAAGAAATCTAAAATCTTCTGCATATGAAACACCATTATTGATCATACTAGAGAAAAGCAAAAATGCATATACCCAACAGTGGCTAGGAATTGTACATCAGGTGACGCAGCATTAACTATGTTTAGTAAGGGCTCTGCTGCTGTCTGTTCACTGTATTTCTCAGACTTTCTCTGGTTTCAGAGCACCGTTTCTTACAGGTGACAGAGCATTTCTTTCTCAGGTGATGTGCTGTCAGTATTTGGGGCTGCAGAGTGACCCTGTCTTTGTGCTGGGATGAAAATATGCCCTTGGGGTGAGTGTGCTCACATAAGAAATTGCTCCTGATATACCTTGTCTGACCATCAGCCAAAGCTTTGATCATTCTGGAGCACAGAAGAACCTTTTACATGATGATGGACAAGGCTGTTGCACATTTACTATGATCTTGTCTCTTTGTTTTATTCAAATCTCAGCTTCTCCCAATGGAAAATAAATATATTCATATATGTCAGCCTCATAAATTGGGTAGGAGGAGTAATCAGTCTACTTTTACAAGATTCCTGAAATGAAACTTGAGAAAATAGGAATTTTTGAAACAGTTTTCTTCCAGAAACATTTTATCTTCCTCAGCTGCCTACCATTTTTCCAATATGTTGCTCCACGTTTTAAGAAGCATTTGTTTTCAAGCTGCAGATCATTTAAAGCAGAGGAAATACCTAAAAATACTCTCAATGTGTGAATATAGTCCCTCAAAGTTTATTTTCTTAGCTGTATTTACTAAAGCTCCAGCACTTTGGGAATGATGTAAAAATATACATGAAGACTTGCAGACATTTTTCTGACATGGACTTTTCCTGTTAAACAGAAACTGTGAACCTCTACCAGTGTATTAGCTAAAACTGTACACTTAGGTAGAAGTTCATGTGGATTTAAAGGTCTGTTGGATCAAGGTCTGCATTCTTTTTGAAAACAGAAGTTGCTATAAATAAGCAAGATAACCTCTCTTTTGCAAGAATAAAATCTGTGCATACACACAAACAGGAAGATTTTCAGCATTCTGCAAAAAGAGTAAAACATCCTGCTTACACCACTCTTTCTGAAATTCAAAGGAATTTCCACAGGAGGGACAGTACACATATGTGGACATGCACATCCCAGCAGGGCTCTAAGGAAAAATAGGTAAAAATTACCTTATGATTTCAGTGGAAATATTAACAAAAGCTAAACCCTGGACCTGCTTTGTAGAACTGAGTCTTTTAAAATTATGCCAAGTGGTAGTTTGAAAAAGGAGACAGCTCATAAAAACTGCTCTGGACTCATTATTGAATGGATTAAGAAGTATCTGTCATCAATTAAAAAAAAACCAAAACCAAAACAACAAAAAAACCCAAAAAAAACACAAAAACAAAAACAAACAAACAAACAAACAAACAAAAAAANAAAAAAAAAAACCACACAAACCAAATGATTCTTGAAAAAGCATCATTGGGCACAAGGTGGCCAAATGTCTTGATAACAGGCCCCCAAAGGAAATACTAGATGAAGAGGCTGCTTCAGTTCTTGCTGGGAGTTCAAGGGAATGGGTAGCAGAGCAAATTAAACACACCACTGGCAGGGGTGATGTTCAGCCATAGGTTTTGGCAATGTCCAACTACCACAAACAGCATCACATTCTCAGAAGCAAATTTAATATCTTGGGTTGGGACATCTCCTGCCCTTGGATTTCTGTAAGGAGGGCATTTCTCTTCTCTAGATTAATCTTTTAATGGATTTTTTTAAATTGTTCTGCTTGTTTCTGTGGGTTTGATTGCCTGGAAGCAGAGTTCGTGTGACTCAATTGTCTGTATACTCCAAACAGAGATGAGGAGAGGGGAAGGAAGTAGCATGAATAAAATATAAAAATAAAATGCATTGCTTTGTCTGACCTGCTTTAAATGCCAGATTAATGTCTGCTTGATTTAGTTATTTCCCCCCCTCCTTGTTCATTTAACAAATGGTTTCATAACACTGTGTAGGGGACAGTTTATTTTTACTTGGATCCCAGTAGGGATTCTTAGTACTATGACATGAGTTTTAAAAGCTCAGCACCATGAACACAAATCTTTTTAAAGAGCAAAGATTTAATGTGCATCACTCCTGAATCAATTTAACTCCAAAGCACCTTTCTCTAAATTGGAATATGTTTCCTATTCATTTCTGGAGCTATTGTGTTTAAATAAAAGCTTCCTCATGGTCCATTTAGCTTTACTACCTGTACTCTAACCACTAGACCAAGAAACGCAAAGACCTTGAAGTCGTGATGCCTGTTCTCTGTTCCCAGCTCTGGCATTCTCCTAGCAATCCTTGCTGTTCCAATTTCCTCAAGAGAAAGGGAAGAGGTGATAAAACTTTCAGATATTTAAAGCAATTTATACCAACTCTGTGGCTGTTATTACATTCCAAAAGGTTGGCTTGTATTTTATATCTTACCATAGTCAGTTCCAGTGCAGATCTCAGGACATTTACAAATTATAAATTTATTGCAGCTCTTCTGTGAGAAAAAAGCCAGAGGGGATCCCATTTCTGACAGCTTCTTTTGCCAGGGAAGTGGTAGATGGTCCATCCTTGGGAAGTGTCATGGCCAAGCTGGATGTGGCTTTGAGCAACCTGGGTCAGTGGAAGGTGTCCCTGCCCATGGCAGGGGACTTCCAACCCAAGCCATTCTATGATTCCATGATTGTATGGTTCTGTGATATATTTTAACTATAAAATAGAGAGCTCTGCAGAGATTCATTAGTAGAGATGATTGAAAGTTACATTTCTATTTTTTTATTAACTTATGAAATTTGTTTAAACTGGAAATGAAAATCAGTATGTGGAATCAATTTTCCTTTAGTTTTGCTTTGCAGAGCTCAGAAAATGTCACTGAAGTAAACTGCTTTAGGGAATTTGCCATTTTTAAAAGTGGACTTTGAAAGTTATTATTTTTCATGAGTAACAATAACAACATTAGACTAATTGTACTTCTAATGATCTACTTTAGCATGAAGTAAAACAGTTGAAGTTTCTCTAAGCATTAGGTGCAGTTGTGTCTCAGTAATGACCGAGATATCTTCTCCTCTAAATCAAATAACAGTATATTAGACCAGGTTTTACTTGTCTTACTACAGCATAAATGTTCAGGTGTTCAGGGGAATGGGCAATATTTAACTTGGTACAAATTATCCAGTGTATTTAATTATCTTGTGAAGGGAAATAATATTTCAATATGTAAAAATACATTAAAATGCTGCAATACGTCATTAAGGAAACAAATCATGGTAAAAAAACCCCACCATACATAAACAGCAAAGTTTATGTGTGGACTGAATATTATCCATGTTAGAAACCTTTAGAAGTAAATACTTTTCCTCTTTATCTGGTTTGCCCACTTCCCTTGAACCACTTCACTTGTTCTTCCCTTTTACTCTTTGCTCAGAATTCTCTTTAGCCATGGTGCTTGATGTTCTTCAGCTTCACACGTGACTGTCAAACGTGTCTTTTTAAGTAGGAAAGTAATAACACGAGTTCTAAACTTGGCCTCCCTCTGCAGCCACCTGATCTCATCCCTGAATCTCCATTCAGTCACTCCTGATGCCTCTGACCACACACAGACTTTGTAAGGAAACAAACTGATCACACTGTGGAGCACTGAGGACACAGCAAGGTAACCTTCAACTGCACATAGTTCAGGAGGAGTTCAGAGGTGCTTGATATGTGTGTGACATGACTAGTCAAGACAGCGTCTCATCCAAGTGATTGTGGTGTCCCGTGTCTGATCTGAGTGAGGCCAAATGAGACAGAAAAAACAAAGGAGAAAGAGTAGGATAACTCTTCTCTCCCCCCTGTATTATTCGTTAGGTAAAGAAGGTTTTGCCTTTAGATAATCTGTGAGCAAGTTGTCCATTTTCAGGAAAGGAGAGGGATGAGAGTGGGAGCAGTGGGGTGTGTGCATTTGAACTCTGTGCAGTGCACATCGCGATTAGAGTGAATGATTAGGATAGTCAGGCTTCCTCCTCCTTCTCCCACGGGCAGCTTCAGACAAGGCAGACCTGTCTTCACAGACCCTTCCACACTCAGTGAAGGGAGGGAGGCTCCTCCAGAGGCTGACACAGCCCATCCCTTCATCCTGAAAGCCACTCTGAGGTAACTTCTTTTTACCCAAGTCTAATCTCAACCTGTAACCCACAGATACCTCTAAGGGTGCTGCAAGGTGTACCTAAGAGCAGCAAACCTTTTGAATTAATTTTGCAGGATTTTGCACCTACAGTGAAAAGTTGTTAAGGACTACAACTAAAAGAAATTGCAAACCACTGCTCTATATGCAGCCTAATAAGATTGTCCTTGTGGATCTAAAGTTAGCTGCTGTGAAAAAGCCTTACAAACAGTTTTCCATTTTCAAAGCTGTGCAAACATGGAAGATTTATAATCCACTGAATTAACTCTGTTAGGTGAAAACTTAGATCATTCTGCAGCATTGCACTGTGCAGTCTGATGCACTGACATAGCAGCTCTAGGATGCTCTCTGTTCCTTGCTTTATGCTCTGATTTCACTTATTAGTCTGCCCTGCTTTGGAACATTGTCTCTCTCTATTTTTCCTCTCAAAAGGATTCTTTGCTGCCATCTACTTGGCACAGTCAATTACAGCAGCACAAAACGGAGACGGATTAGTAGCATCCAACCTTCTCTTGAATAAGGTGCAAAGCAATGATTTGGAGTATTTCCCGCTGTTCTTTTTCTTTTCTTGGACCTCTTCTACAGTCAAATTCACTCAGCAGAACACTGAGGTCACTAAAGTGACGCTGTATGGTTCATCAAAAGCGGTTTTGGATGGTGCTGGAGCAGGGCACTCCTCCTTTGAAACCCATGACGATTTATAGTTGCTTCGTGCATTTTGGTTTGGGGAGATTCATTCTCCATTTTGCTTTGTTGTGTTTTCAAATTCAATTTATTGATAATGCAGGAGAACATCTCTGTGTGTCCAAAGCTCTGTTTATCCCTAAGGCTAAGGAGGATCTATCAGAGGGGTTAATTCACCATATTCCCCAGCACAGAGGAGTGCAGCCAGTGTTTGTAAGGGATTCACCAGTGAACACTCTCTCCATGGTGAGCCCCTGAAGGTGCACTCAGGAAATGTTAATAAAGGGATGAGGAGGGTGGAATAGCTCCCTTAGTCTGCCTGGTTAACTCAGTCCCAGCCCAGAGGGATCACTAACCTTCCAGCTCATCCCTCAGCAGCACAGCTGGCTCTGCCAGTTTTTGCGGTAGCTCCAATTAAGCAGAGTAACATTGTTCGAGGTAACAAAGGCACCTTTCCCCTGCTGGGTCTGTGTTTGCAACACCCCGAGCGTGTCAGAGCAGCGCTGTGGGGGCTGCTGCTCGTTCTGCGGGGACAAGAGGATGAATGAAATGCAGGTCTCGGAAGAACCATCCATCCATCAGCACCACGCTAAAAAGGGAGGGGTTCACACTACATGTCTTGTTAGCCAACTCATGTTAAACGACAAGGCAACACTTGTTTTATCTGGGATTAAAAGGTTGGGCTGTCACGATTTGATGTGGCTGATGGGCAGGGATGGTGGGAGAAGGGGTTGTGCATCCCAAGTTACAGCAGTGGACTAGAGAGAGCTGACATACCTTTTCACATACAGATTTTGTAACTTTTGTGTAGAATTTGGTACCTTTCAACAGGAAAAGAGGACTCAAGCACATCATTTAATTGAGGGAGTTATTTCATAGAGTCATTTAGGTTCGAAAAGACCTTTGGGATCATGGAGTCCAATTGTTTACCCATCACTGATGAGTCCATCACTAAACCCTGTTCCCAAGTGCCACATTTGCACTTCTTTTAAATACCTCCAGTGATGTGACTCAACCACTTCCCTGGATGGCCTTTTCTAGTGCTTGTTAACCCTTTCAGTGAAAAACTTTTGTCCAATGTCTGATCTCAACCTCCCCTGGCATGACTTGAGGCCATTTCCTCTTGTCCTGTTGGTACTTGGGAGAAGAGACTGACTCCCACCTCACTACAGCCTGCTATTTAGAGGTCCTATTTAGGGCATATTAGGGGCATTTTTAACCCCCTGTATTTAGAGGTCTTTTGGGATTTATACATGTTCAGAGTCTTATCAGCTCTCCAACAATGTTTTCAGGAGACTGTTCTTTTCAACAATAACTTTTAGCCTAAAGAACAGGAAAAGCAAGAGAGCAGTACCACATGTGCTGACTGTATTGCCTATTATATGCATTACCAGGAATAGATCTGATGAATGCTATCAACTGAGCAGTACCAGTGGCAAATAACTGGTTTTGGGGTGTTTTGACTAACAAGGAACTCAAGGAGTTAAAAAAATCTTTTAGCAAGGGATGTAAAGGGTGCCCACCTTTCTGACCTTTTTTGGTTGGTTTTTAATCTATTCAGGTTCATTAGTTTCAGCTTATCTGGTCTGTTCCTTTCTTAGCAGGGACGTTCTGTAAGAAGAGGATGCTTGTCATCATCTAAAGCCGTTGTATGACACTGGTTGGTGATATCCCACAATAGACTCTGCAGAATGTTCCAGAAGCCAAGCTCTCAGACATCTCAGTAGGCTGCTGAGCACTGCCCAGTAGCCCCACTTCCCTGATTTAGCTGGCTGCCTGAAGCATGTAAGAAGCCAGATGTGACCAGCTTCTTTACAGGGTTTGTGTGGGAGGGGGGCGAGGGGAGGAAGGAGGGAATGACAAAACCCCTACAAATGATAAAGGCAAAGCCCCACAAAGCATCCAGAAAAGTACTCGGAGAAACAGGAAAGGTGGACACAGTTACCACGCATGAATTTCCCAGTGACAGGCCAGGAGAGAAGTGTTGGACAACATACAGACTCCGTGCAATTGGGAAGGAAAAGCTGACATACAAGAAAAGGTGCTCTGTAAGGGGTGTGCGGTTGTTCTCTCTTCTCTTGCATGAGGTCACATCACAGGTGGCTGACTAAAGCAGAAGGGCTGTCATCAGATCTCATTAGACCTCCATCCCTCACTGAAGGACTTCTCCTTTTCCCCTGGGGTTCCCCAGAACCACAGGGGCTCCAGAGCTGCCTTTGGAGCCCAGGGCTCAGGAGGGATGTGGCGTGTGCCAGGTACAGGACTTTCTGGCAGCTCAAGAGGTGATCAGAAGATGGTCTAGATGAGCAATTCCCACTGTGAGCACACAGCCAGGTCTTGGCCAGATCCCAGAGGTGTCTCACAGATGCCCCTCAGTGCCCTTGCCCCGGGGAGAATGCAGCATTCTGATGTCACTTTATACTCATGAGGTGTTGATTTGTGGGCCTGAGACCACTGAAAAGGCAAGAGAGTATTTTCACATGGCCACTATATCTGTGCTGTGGAGGGACTGCAAAAAACACGAGGGGATCCTGATCCACAGCATTTTTGGGGCAGGAGCAACAGAGGCCTGAAATCTGGATTCCTTGCAGCTGCTCTGTACTGGGCTTCTGCTATGGAAGCACATGTGTGGTGTGAACCTTCAGGAGCTCACCTCTGTGACTATGTGTACCATGCCAGCATGTGAACTCCTGTGCTCTCACATGACCAACAATCATGGTACAGAAACGTGTGGATGGAATGATGCTGCATGCATTCCAAATACCTGCAGCTTTCCTGGCCACATCAGCCTGAAGATGCTGCAGCACTGTGCTGCTGACCAAAGTATTCATCTCCCAGTGAGGCACTGCTGGAAGGATGAGCACCGCAGCACTTCTCCTAGTCCAGGATGCCACTCATCAGGAACAGTCTGGACTCAGAAAAAAGCCCTGGAAGAGGAATTGCACAGAAGGTGGGGGCAGGAGAAAAAGCAGAAGTCCTGCTGAATGAACCTTGATGTTCAGGGCCTGCCTGACCTTCAGGCTAGGTGGACTAGCAGTTGATGAGGGGGAAGGGAAGGGGGAGCCTGTGTTTATTTTACTTGGGGCTTATGATGCTTATTTTGTTTGCTTATGCTCATTTTGTTTATGCCTATTTTGTTTATGCTTATTTACCTAGGGCTTATAATGATGCTCATTTTCTGTGCTTTTATACTTATCATAGAATTTGATCAGTAGTATGAAATTCACTGCAGCAAAACTCACAGTGTCCTTGAAAGGGGCCATTCCAAGAGGCCCAAAGCTTCTTGGACCAATTAAAACAGCCAGGATACCCGGTGATAAATCAGAAAACATGTCAAAAGAAGAAGATAAGTCCAGTTAGACCAGTTACAGTTGCCAACAAGACTGGTTTGGACTAGTTTTGAGCAAAAGGTAAAGAGTTCACAGGAGGAAGATCTCTTGTTTCATCCCCAAAGACCCCCAGGGACCCCCGCCCTGAATTCCCAGCAGGAAGCAGCAGCACGGGGAGGAGAAAATGGAAATCAGTTCCTGAGGCTCATTATAATAACCCCGCCTTCTCCAAGGAAATAATGTTTATGCATAAAAGAAAAATGAATATGTATAACTTAGTTGCATATAAACCCCTTGTTAACTCAACCAGGGGCATGTTTTTGGAGGAGTGATCCCCCCTGCACCCGGGGCTGGAATAAACAGACCTCTCTATAACCTCACTGGTTATTATATAGGTTTATTCCGCAAAACACAGTGGGAAGTAAGTCTTGAAGACAGCCAGCTTGCGCTCCAGAATATTACACACTTTCTCTGCATATTTGCAGCAGTCAGATAATGTTTTCACCTGCAAGGCTGGAGGATGCCACGTGTGCTTTCTTGGCACAAGTGTTAGGGTGTATAGTACACAATGAATTCCATGTTTGTGTAGGTACATCTGGAACCTTCCTGTACAGGGAGACTGCCCAGATTGCCTTTGGAGCCACTATAGAACAAAGATATACTTTATTTTAAATGGAAATTAGAGGCATTATGTACTGTACTAGCTTCTCCTGTTTAGTGTATAGACATATGGAAGACAAAAGAAAAATCTTATGATACCAGATAGTATGAAAAAGAAACACAATGGAACATAAAAGTGAGTTTTGAACTGGTGAGTCTGGCAATCAGAAGACTCTATTCTTTATCTGCATACTTTGGGGAATATTAGAGAAATAGTCCAAGCTAGTACAGCAGAGATAAACATTTGGCTTGTGCTTGTATAGAACAAAAGGTGTACATTAAGCAAAGACAGACATTTTGACCATTTGTTATAAAAAGGCCAACTCTCAGTATTAATTGAAAGAAACTGGACAAGTAATGAAATTTCAGTGACAGATATATCGCTGCTTTTAAATAACACTGTTCCCCACTCACCCCCACCACATAACAAGTGATGAACACCTGAGGAACAGGCACCAGATCTTTCAGTAAGCACTTGTAAAATGCTCTGGAAGTAAAGCCAACACAATTCCATCAGTGTCAATTTGCACAGCCCTTGTGGATGCTTAAGGACAAGCCCTGACACAGAGCCCAAAGCTAAAAAGTGCCAGCTGCTCTCAAAATAGCTGCAGCATGAGTTTCCTTGGAAAGGTACCCTGGAACAACCTTCCCCTTACAAGGGATAAGTAGCTCTGAAGTGCAAATGTCAGGGCGAGTGCAACGGAGTCGTACTGAAGGTTGGACGAACCCCCTTGTCAGACTAATAAAGGGGAAAAAAAGAACCAAGAGGTGTGAGGAAAAAGAAGCCTACTAAATCAACAAAATAAAGTAGCCTTGTCTGTGTAAAAGCATCTCAGTTTCCCTGCCACTGGCAACCAGAGTCAAGTTATTCAAATACTAATCTTATAAATGTAAATAGAAAATTAAATCCTCTAAGACTGTAAATAACTAGGGTACTGCCTTATGAAACACACAAAATACTAAGCAACACACTGTCATTTCCTGGGGAAAAAAAATCATAGGAATTCTAATTTAAGCATGAAATTCTTCTTTTTAGAATTGCTTACGATTTGACCAGTGAGTGAGATACTATTTCTTAAACTTATTTGTAAGTGAAAAAAAAGTCCTGAACCTGATGCCTTAAGAAGCTATAAAAATAAGAAATATTAAATAATAGTCAGAATCTGCCTAAACTAGTGCATCTGGCATTAATTCATAGCCCAGCAATGGTTACGTGGGGGGAAAAAAAAAAATAAAAGAAAAAAAGAAAAAAAAAGAAAAAGACTAAGACATAAAACAAAACAAAAAGCCACAAAACCTAATGAAACCCATATGTCCAGCTAGGGGTTTTTACAGTCCCTTCACATTCCAACCAGGCATTGTGTTGGGTGAGCCAACACCAACAGCAATGCTGTCAACAACCAAAACAAACAAACAAACAAGGTCACCATACCTCTTATTTACTTTGAATGTTTAACTGCCTCTTTATCTGAGACCTCCTTGTCTCTCATTCCCAGAGTCATCAGGGTAGAGGTGTGTGTTCCAGCTCTGTGGAGACACAGTTTTGAGACAGCATGAGCAGACTCTGCTCTGACTTCCATCACTCACCAGAGGCACCCAGTTTGCCAC
The DNA here is from genome assembly GCA_013399695.1 of Formicarius rufipectus. Lineage (NCBI taxonomy): Eukaryota > Metazoa > Chordata > Aves > Passeriformes > Formicariidae > Formicarius > Formicarius rufipectus. The sequence continues at coordinate 1,110,243 of VXAU01000539.1, read as the reverse complement.
AGAAACCTGGTGCTTTTATGCTGTATTGCATTGGGTTTGCATGGCAAGGCTTTGGCAGTGGGGGCATCACAGGTGCTGGAAGCTTCCCCCATGTCCTACAGAGTCAATGCCAGCCAGCTCCAGGCTGGACTCACCTCTGGCCAAGGACATGCCCATTGAGGATGGTGGGATGATGTATAGAAAAAGGAGAAAAAGGTTCCTGTGCAACAGCAATTGTAGCTGGAGAGAGGAGAGAGAACATGTGAGAGGAACAGCCCTGCAGATGCTCAGATCAGTGGGATGGAAGGGCAGCAGGTGCTCCAGGCACTGGAGTGGAGATTCCCCTGCAGCCCATGGTGAGATCGTGGTGAGACAGCTGTGCTCCTGCAGCCCAGGGAGGTCCATGGGAGTGCAGAGATCCACCTGCAGCCCATGGAAGAGCCCAAACTGAAACAGGTGGATGCCTGAAGGAGGCTGTGACCTTGTGGGAATCTCATACTGGAGCAGGGTCCTGTCAGGAGCTATGGAGAAAGGAGCCCAGGCTGGAGCAGATTCTGTGACAGGGCTTCTAATCCCATGGGAGGGATCCAGGCTAGAGCAGCCTGTTCCTGAAGGACTGTACCCTGTGGAAGGGACCCATGGTTGAGCAGTTCCCTAAGAACTGCAGCTTGTGGGAAAGACCCATGTTGGGGAAGTTTGTGGAGGATCATTTCCCTTGGGAGGGACCCTGCACTGGTGCAGGAGAAGAGTGTGAGGTGATAAACTGACCACAATGCCCTTTCCTCATCCTGGACTGCTGGAGGCAAGGAGTTACAGAAGATCAGGATTGAAGCTGAGCCTGGAAAAGAGGGAGAGGTGGGAGTAAGGTGTTTGTAAGATTTGATTTTATCAGTCATTATCCTAATCTGATCTGATTTGGAATAAATTAAACTGATTTCCTGGGGTTGACTCTATTTTGTCCACAACAGTAATTGTTGAATTGCTCCCTTCTCCCCTGCCCTTCTCTTGTCCCACAAGCCCTTTGTTCTCACCCTTGTCCAGTTGAGTGATAGAGTAGCTTGGTGGGCACCTGACATCCAGCCAGGGGCAACCCACCACAGACATAGGAGTATTGTCACAAATGCACCAGACAGCAGATCTATCCCACAGCCTTCACAAGAAGTGATCACAGCCATCCCGAAGTGAGAGCCCGAACACTGACTGGCCTTTGTTTCTAATTAGTCAGATTAAGTGGAGGTGATCAAACCTCCCCCAGGACCGCACAAGTATGGGCACATGGAGCATCACAGGAAAAAAGGCGTGGAATTGCTTTCCAGCAACACAAGTTAGAGACTGCTCAGCTATACATGGCATGCCCACTACTCTACAAACACCTAAGCAGAAGGAGTTAATTTAGGAGCAAAAACTGTTATGTCCCATGTCTCCCACCTAAAACTCCACACGGATGTGGTTTGCAACACCACACCAGGGGTCTGAGTCTGCAACAGCCCCAGCTCAGAGCTCAGCCACAGGGCAAGGGCACAGAATCTGCAATGCAGGAGGCAGTGCCTCAGGTGATGTGGCTCACGTTATTACCTCCAAACTACTGGTGATGAGGCTTCTAATGAGTTGGTGTGGGGTTTTTTAATTACAACTTTCATGGTATTTACAAAAAAGCACATTATCCCGTCTTTTACTAATGAAGCTGCTCAGCTCCAAATTAGGCTTCAGCATGTGCCTGTAGCTGACATCTCATCAGGACTTGCTTGTTGGTTTTTTACCAGCACCATAGGTAGCTAAGTGAAAATTCTTTGCGACCAGCAAGTCCCTGAAGTTTGCAATTTAAACTTTGAAGTATGATATCAAATAGCTCAGAATTTACTACAAGGGAGATAAACTTTTAACTTGCACACTTCTGCTATCTTCTTTAGGATGTAAAAGACTACAAGCAAAGGAGCACTCAGCTTTGGAGCTCAAACCTCACTTAAGTCAGGAATACCGCAGACTGTAATTTGCCAAACTTCAGGGAAAAAGCTGTGTTAAATGTTGATTTGCTTCCAGGTATTATACAGAAAGTTTGAAAACATCACTGGTTTTCCCTTCCTGTCCAGAGCTGATGTGCCAGGTCAGCACCAGGAGAAGCACTCTGTTAATACCTTCTACACAGCATGGAGGAAGGGGGTTACTTACTTTCAGGGCTACGTTGCCTCCTTTATTCATGTTGTCCAGCTGACACAAGTTCCTGCTGTGCTGTCTCACGCCCAAAGCATCTCATTTCCCCAGCTGAAACTGGTAGTCAGTGCAGCTGCTCTTGCTTTTTCATCTGGGACAGACATGACACTGCTGCTTTGCCCTCAGGTCAGGCAGTGACTGGTGTGGAACCACGGGGACCACACAGGCTTTGGCTGATCCTGGCAGCTAAGGAAGATCAGGTACAGCCAATACACAGGCATGATGTGGGAATCTGTTAATATATGTACAAAGTAGGGAGACTGGCTTCAGCACAGTCAGTCTCACCTCTGTGCCTGGTGGGATTGTGGGGCAGATCCTCCTGGAAGGTATGTTGGAACATACTTAAAAGAGTTGATTAGAGACAGCTTAACATGGCCTCTACCAAGGGCAAATTGTGCCTGACTAACCTGCCTTTTGCAGCAGTGACTGCATCAATGGACGGGAAGAGCTATAGATGTCATCAGTCTGGACTTCTATAAGGCCCCCCACCACATTCTTATTTCTAAATTGCTGGGTTTGAGGATGGACAGTTGGTTGGATAAAGAACTGGCTGGATGGCCATGTCCAGAGAGTTACTGTCAATGGCTCAGTGTCCTAGTGGAAACCAATAGTGAGTGGTGTCTTTTATTGGGACCTCTTTAGTATCTTCATCAATCACTTAGATAGTGGGATTGAATGTATCCACAGCGAGTTAGCAGGTGTCACAAGGCTGAGTGCCCCCTTTACTGGAAGCCTCTAAGGTGCACAACAAAAATACACGCACGTGAGCCAGGTAAATGTTAGTTTTTATAGCTTTCAGTAATTAACATATTTGATGAGTATACCCAACCCATGGTACCATTTCCCCTGGTGCACACCCTCAGAACTCCTCAGAACTACCCCTTGGAGTCCCTCCAAGAGCTCTGAGCTGACCCTCCCGTTTCGACTCCAAGCTGTCTTACTGTCTCATTTGGAGTTCTTGCAGGTGTTCTTCAAAACAGCATGACCTTGGTGATGTGTGTCTAACAGAATTTCAGGAACGCGTGAGAAAATGTTCAGTAATTTCTAAAAGCTACTTAAAATGTGAGACACTTAGGAAAATTTATCCAACTTATATAACTCTATGAAAATTTATAAAATACATATTAAAATCCTTAGGCATCACTTTCATGGGCATGAGGAGCTGGCCATGGGAAACCTCATTGAAGTTCAACAAGGCCAACCACAAGGTCCTTGACCCAGGTGCAAGATCCTGCACCAGGATCAAGGTAGTTCCCAGTATCAGTATGGAGTGAGGGATGAAATTATTAAGAGCAGCCCAGGGGAGAAGGACTTGGAGGTCCTGGTGGGGGAGAGGGTGGACATGGCCCATCCCAGAAACCCCCAGCGGGGGGAACAGCTTTTTGCAGGTTTTCAGACTAAGGAGTCAGAAGCAGTTTCCAAGACAAAGGCCTCAGTGATAACAATGGAATCTGCAGAATGACCATGGCTAACAGTGAACTGAGAGAAGAACCTGCTAATACTCTCTGGAATGATACAAGTGAAGGGTTCTATTAATAGAGTTAAGATAGATAAGAACTGTATGAATTCACCAATTTTATAAAATATATCTTAGTTGATATTTGGCTATAACTGTGTGTTGTTAGATAGTTTTGATGGAGTGTATTGGTGTTAAAAATACGCATAATTGTGTGTGAAGAGAGTTCCTTCTGGTACTTTTGAAATCCCTGCCCAGTGGAACATTAAGATGCAAGAATGTAAACAAGAGGGAGAGAAGAGGAGGAGAAGCCTTTTCTGCCATTCCTGAATAGAGCTGTAACTTCAGACGAAGAGGAATAACTCTCAGTTTTGGTTTTGATGCAGTCAGGTTGTCTTGTTTAACAGCTCAGGCTTACAAACCTCTTACTAAGACACTAAAACTGTGCAAAAAGTCGTAGCCTACACACAGCAGCATCTGCACTGCATCAGCAAGTCAGCTAATGAGCAGACCAAGGCATTCCAGATGTATATGTTAATTCAGCACAAGTTTTATTACCCATCCTTGTGCCTAATAAAGCCTTTTTCACCCCCAAGAAGGGCCCCACTGAGCTGGCACACCCTTTTAAGTAGCATCGGTGTCCTAGGGCTGCCCCTGTGGGAATACTACTCTTGTTGTAAAGCCAAAGCTCTCTCTCACTCCATGTTGTGCCTCTTCCCTGAGGGATCTGCACCTGCTTTCCTGGTGATGGGGGCTTTGAGCAACTTGATCAAGTAAAGTATGTCCCTGCCCATGGCAGAGGTGTTGGACTAGATGATTTTCAAAGACTCCTTTCAACCCAAGCATTCTGTGATTTTATGACAAGGGGATTTCATTGAAACTGTTGTCAGGGTTTGGGAAATAAAGGAAAGTGGACACAATAGTTTGATAAAAGATGGTGAAGAAAGCCCTTTTTTCTCGATCAGACACACACACAATTTTCTGAATGGCTAAACTTGGAAAAGTACTTTGCTGATAGCTCTTTTAACTTTCAAGATGCATCCAACTTTGTTCAGGTTACCCAAGAATATGGAAAAAACAAACTGCTTCTATGTTTGGTTCTCATGTAGTACGAACAGTGGGACACTGTATTTTCCCTTGCATATAACAATTCCTTTTGTACAAAACAGAATTATGCTTAGTGGGAAGCTTGCCACAGCCTCTTTTTGTGACAGGCTCTCCATCAAACCTCATTTTAATTGCTGTCTTCTAGAAAAAACAGCACAATTCACAAACTTGTGTTCTTTTCCTCACTGAACATCTTTTCCATTCTTGCAGCAGGGAGTGTTCCCCTTGCCTACAGGCTGTCAGGATTTGGTGATTTGTTTCAATTGCTCCATCCCTTCAGGACTCCTTTGGACCCCTTTTTGTAGAGCCTTCTCCTTTGCATGTCAAATCCACCTCTTTCCCAATAATCTGCAATTTTAATACCTCTGAAAAAGAAACCAAAAACCAACTCATGTTCTTTCATGAACAACAGAACCAATGAAATGTGACTTCCTATACCTTTAGTTTCAGAGTGGGGTTCTCTGGTGTTAATAAAGTACAAAAATTAAGGCTTCTTTTAGAGTTGTGTCCCCACTGTGTTGGTTCCCTAAGGTCTCATAGGAACTCAGAGCTGTTCTCTCAGTGGGTTCCTGAGATGCTGTCCTTACCCTTTCCAGCCATTTATTCCCACAGATTTTAGGCCCTTGCTCCTTTGCCAGATTTGGTTTACATGGACAGTGTGATCACCTGATTTTCCTGATTATTTTTGTTTGGTTTTAAGTCTCCACCTTTGTTGTTGTACTGTTTTGGAGGGACGTGGTTTTTATGGGCATGGTAATAGTTACAGAGTACTTTTGTGCAGAGAGGCTGTAAATTCAGCGTATGGCAGCATTCTGTTTGGAGCAGGGAGGCAAGAAGGCATGTCAGGGATCTAAAAAAACATAGATTACAACAAGAAGTGTATTTTTCCTGTCCAAAGCTGGGGGAAATAGAGGAATTGCTCATGCTATTTTTAACATAAATGGCATTTTGCTTTTCAGTTTTATTGCTTTAGAAAACCTAGCAGAACGAACATGAGATTTTTTGGGATGAAGTTATATAGACATAATTGTTCCATTTTTCATTTCTGTTGTATAGTTGCTCCATATAAACAAAAAAATATCTGCCTGACTCCTTTCATCCCCCTCCCCAAAAGGCAGTAAAGTAAAATCCAGGGCAATAACCTGATCACTAAGCTGTGTATGCTGAAACATATACCTAATTCCAATGCTGCATCAGAAGTAGCTGTTTGTTAATTATGTGGGAGTTTTTTTGTGGGTTTTGTGCTTTTGTGGTTTTTTTTTGGGGGGGGAGGTTGGTTGTGTAATTTATTTTTTTTTTTTATTCTTTGTAACACCTGTGTGGCATTGCAATTACTAAGGGGTAATTAGGAGATGAGGATGCTAGACTGGATTGCAGGGGAGTGCAGTGGCTGCTGGCACATGGTAACTTTTCTGATCATTATGGTAGTGACAGTATTTTCATTTTAGCTTTTGAAATCTTTATTCCAGGAATAAAATTCCTTAACAAAACATGGCTGTTGGATTTTGTTGGGAAAACGTTGCAAGCCTATTTTGTGGAAGACATTTGCACATCTTATTGTAGAAACAGAGTACACACAAGCTATGGCATATCAGCATACCCTCTAAATTCCCCAATCCAAGGAGTACTGTTCCTGGAGGAGGTTAACATACATCCAGTAGTGGCAGCTCCTTTTAATATAATAAAATTTTCCTACATGAAGATGTTTATCCAGATGATGTCCACACTATCTCCTATAATATCTTCAGGAAAAGTGTTGTGCAATTTGCTCTGCTACTTAGGTAGAACTTGTTTAGCACAATATGCTTAGCTTTAGCTAAATTTGCTGAAGTCCTGGGCTCTTAACTAAGGCTGTTAACTTAAGCTTTCCTGAAGCTGTTAACTTTCACCCAGATACACTGAACTTTTGCCTAATTAAGTCAAAAAAAGCCACAGAACTGGAAGATAAGGAGTCAAGGAAGGCTGGTGCAATCATCTGCTGATGATATAGCCTTGGGGGAAAGAGAAGAAACAGCCTGAGATAATAAAGTGACTCAGTGGAGAACAGGAAGACCCCAGGCCCTAATATAACTCCTAGTCAGAACTGTGGGAGGGGCGGGGAATTTAGTTTGTACAGGTATAATTGCCCAGGGACATTTTTGTTTGGGGTCTCTGTTCAGAGGTGCCCAGCTCAAGCTGCTCTGTGTGTTGGATAAATAAACCACTGAGGTACTCAGTAGATTGTTGATTCACCTTCTGCAAGAGGAGCTTATCACTGAGTCCTGTTGGTTGTGGCATAATTTGTGAAAGGTGGTGGAATTTCTTCAACAGATTAGGTCGGTGGACAGTGGAGTGAATTAAAAACTCACTGACTACTGAGCTTAAAGTGTTTAGGTCAGGGACACAAAGTCTAGTTGGAGGCTGGTCAAGAGTGGTGTGCCCTGAGAGGTGATATTGGATCCATGCTCTTCATCAGCTGGGTGATGGGGCAGGATGTTCCTCAGCAAGTCTGCAAAACTGGGAGGAGTGACTGATACACCAGGTGATTGTACAAATGTCCAGAGGGACCTTAACAGACTGCAGAAATGGGCTGACAAGACTCTGATGAAGTTTAACAAAGGGAATTGCAAAGTCCTCCACTTGAGGGAGAATGATCCCATGCACCAGTTCAGGCTGTGGACTGGTCAAATGAACAGCAGATTTGCAGGAAAGGACTTGGGGCTCCTGCTTTGGACATGAGTCAGCAGTGATGGATGTCAGTGATATCCTGGGCTGCAGGAGGAGTGTTGCCAGCAGGTCCAAGGAGGTGACAACCAAACTCTTTTCAGGGCTGTCCACTGGTGAGCAAGAGGCAATGAGCTATTTAATGAAATTTAAAGCAATATAAAGAAAAAAATAAAGTCCATTTAGACAGAGGACAGAAATGGTTTTACTGTAAGAGTGATTGAGCACAAGCACAGATTTCCCACAGAGGTCATGGATTCTCCATCATTGAGGAAATCTGGAACAAGACTTAAGATATTCTTGGGCAACCTGGCCCAGCTGATCCTGCTTTGAGTAGGGGTTTGGACTAGGTAGTCTCCAGATATACATCCCAGTGTCAGTAGGTCTTTGATTCTTTTATTTCATATACCATACCCTGCTGGTAGGTGAAGTTATGCAAGGGATAAAGAGATACGGAGCTCATTTGTAGCCGTTCTACCAAGCTTGTGTGGTACCATCAAGAGCTCATTGTAGCAATCACTAGCTTCTCAGTCCCACTCAAAATCTTAGACAATTGGAGGAAACTCAGTGATCCATCTGTTTTCACTTTGAAACAAAGAATTTTTATAAAAATTGCTTGGAGGCAAAGCAGACAAAACCAGAACTATGTGCCAAAAGTAGTAAATAAAAGTTCCTCTCTGAGAAGTGCATACCTTTCAAAGAGTCTCTCTGATTTCTTGGTGGGGAAACTATGTGGGCAGCTGGCTGTCAACACCCTTCTGTGATAGCAGTAATCTCAGATTCACAGAAACATAGAGTGGTTTGGGTTGGAAATGTCCTTTAAAGCACTGATTTTCCTCGAAGACAGTATGCTTAAATTTTTGAGGCTCAGTTATCTACCTCAAGATGCCTGCTCAGGAAAGATCTTTGCAAACTGCAATTCCTCCTGAACTGCAAACCTCCTCTAAACTGCAGTTTCCTCCAGAAAGAGGAGTTAGTTTCCCTTCTTCCTTACAAAATATTTTTTAATGACTTTCTGCTCCTCAGCAGAAAACCCCCACACTAGATCACCCACAGTTCTTGCCATTCACAGAATGATTAAACAGTTTGCCTCTTTTCTTCAGTAACTGCTCTTGCTGCTGCTGTTATGATGGATGAGGATGATTACTCAAAAATAATACATTTAGGCCTCGCAGGTTTGCCCAAACTATGTAACTATCTCAGCCTTAATTTGAGGTAATTAATTTTGGAAATACTTATGAAGTATCATAAAACATAGATCCATGGTTGTTTCATGAGCAGTGTTAGTCCAAGGAATTTATTGACTCTGTGTGAAAGAGCGAGCTTAAGTCACTTCATGTTCATGTCTGCGCAGAGCAGCTTAAAGAGAAAATACAGGTTTGGAATGATGAGGGATGAGCTCTGTTGTTGAAAATTCTCACCATTGAGGTGTTGTTCAGTGAGATGTCTCTGTAAATTAATTTGTCATGTCAGTTGATTTCCCTGATGCATTAAATAGTGGGCCAGATATTCAATTGGTGTCTAAGGGTGTATCTCCATTGATTCAATCCAAGTGCTCAGCTTTGTCATAGCTGGGGATCCAGCCCATAGCCTTTGACCCACAATTATAACTTCTGAAGCTGCTGTATACTGTATGAAAGTGAGGGAAGTATCTCCAGTAGAGTAGTTTCATTGCTCTCTGAAATACTGTGTAGCTCATTACATCCTTTCCCAGACTGCATTTATTACTGTTCACCTGTAAAATCCCTGGAGTTTTTGGTATGTAAAGAAAGAAGAGCTAATTGCTGGCATCTGACATTTCCTTCTTATCTCTTGAAACACATTTTGGAACGTGAAGTAGTGGTTTGTGCACTGGATGAAAGATTGGTTTGGAACAGGTTTATGTCCTAAAGAGGGACATAAACTAGAGTATGAATAGAGAACTCTCTCCCACAGAAACTGAAACACTGGCAACAATAGCCAGAGGGCTCAGGGAGTCACAACAGTGTGGAGAAATTTGTCTGACTGGGGAGAATGTGTGGATGATTCCTGCTTTCACTTATTGCTTCAGACTGGAGCCAGTTAGTCCCTCCTGTGGGTCCCCCCAGGACCATTCATTCCTCTGGTCCCTTCATCTTTATTTCATTCTAAAGGCATTGAAAAACAGTCAAGGAATTTGTGCCTTGAGAATTAGGAGGTGCATCACAGCAAGTTTTGGTGAGGGTGGTCCCTACTCCATGTGCATGTGGCCTGCCTGACACACGGGACATGCCAGATGTCCTTTAGTTTACCTACAACGATTGTGACTTGCCTTCAGGCTGTGTGGAAATGGCAGAAATTCTCAAATTCCTGTCAGCCATGGTAAAACTTCCAGGGAACAAAAGCATTTCAAAGACATTTTCTTGAACCCATCTTTGATTTGTATATCCAAACACAATTAGATGAGTGAAAGGAGTGAGCAGAGACACCAATGTAGTTTCTTTGCACCTTTACTTACTGGAGTCTTGCATTGTTTCATCCCTGATGCATTAACTGAATGAGAAGGTTGTGGGCAAGGGAAAAATAATCTGGCTGCAGAGAAATACAAAAGAACATCTGCCCAAATAATTTTTATGTGTGGGCTCTTCCTTAAAAAACAGACAAAATATCTCCTTGGTTAAAAATAGAAAATGAAAAAAAAAAAAAGAAAGAAGAAATCACTTTTGTTTTTCTTTTTCTTACTCTTCAATAGTATAAAAAAGATAAAGATGATGAAGAAAATGCAAATAATAAACATGACAGCCCAAGTATGGCTCTATGGCACGTAGTCATCTAATGATTCCGTTGTGAAGTCAGTGTGAATTAACTGTCTATATTGTCTTTGGGCACATGACCTGCAGCTCTGATTTTCCTGCCACACCGCTGCCTACCTTTCACTTTAGCAGACTCCCCAGCACCAGAGCAGTGGTGAGATCTTGGCACTGCCTGATGGATAATCCTGTTAGTGTCCAGCAGCTGCTGTGAAAGCTTTCCCAGAAGGGAAGGCAGTGTCATCTCTGCCTCTGCCTGGCGCTTCATACCCCCCAAGTAAGGACCCTACCTGTGCACCACAAGCTCCTCCCTCAAAAAATATCACCAGAAGTGCAAGCCTTCCCACAGGAACTCTGGATATATCCCTTTTATAAGGCCTCCACGGGGTCTGGGAAAAATATACTTTTGGTCTGGAATTAGGCAAGTGCCGCCAGAGCAGCGCTGCCCTGCAGCCTCGGTGGATTTTCCACATGAGCCATCTTTTAGAGCTGTATAAATAAAGAACAGTGGATTCTTGGATTTAAGTGGCCCCCAGAATTCTGTGAGTGATGTCCACTCACCCAGTATTAGAGTACATACCTTTTCTCTATGGACACATGCTAATGTTTGGGTTAGCTGGTCTAAATTTTCTACTGCCATTTATCAGGAAGTGAGCTGAGTTTGGGAGCAGTTCCAAATTCAGCCAAGGCAGTTTATTTCCCAAAGAAAACACTGTTGACAATACACCTGGAGTTTAGAGACAGGATCTTCTAAATGCACAGAGAGATTCAAAAGTTGCTCCCTAAAATATGGAGCAAATACACTAATTGGCCTCTCCACACCAGCCTAACACAGTCCCTGTGTATTTGGGTACATTAGACTGTACTTTTTTCTGGTGCTTTTGAAAAAGACTCAAGGTGAGGGAATTCAGCAGTTCACAAGGTTTAATGTTGCGTGGCACAGTCTGATATTTTTTGCAGGTTTATATTGGCCAATATTTATTGAATTTTATTGAAGAGCTGTATTTTGTTTACATTCTGGCTGGGATTTTGAGATCCCTTCGCCAGACACCCACAAATACCTTACTCCTTCTGAAAGTACAGGTTGTACAGAAAGGAGCAATATGCAGCCTGTGGAAACCACGTTAGAGGGAACAGACTGTTACTGGAACTCCAAAGGATCCAAGAAGCTCCATGATTTTGCAGTTTTGATGGCAATGAGGGGCTTTGCAGCATCTGCCCAGCCTTGGTGATTTAGCACAGGCTGTAGGAGAAAGACCTGGCAAGACCTAGAAAGGTTTCTGGAGTCTTCAGGAGCAAGGAAAGAGAAGGAAACACAAGGCTGTGGCCGGGGTTAGACTCCTCCTGGCTGCACAGACACTCTGAACACTCAACTCCCAAGGGATGGCCAAGAGCCCATCCGACCTTGGAATCTCTCAAGGAGCAAAATCATGGCAAAACAACAATAGGGAAAGAGCCTTGAAAGCTTTTTCTTACTTCTTAAAATAGCTCTCCCCCGTGTGCCCACTCCCCTGCCCTCCCCACCAGGCTTTGGCAGGGAGCTGACTGTAGCAAGTAATTAAAGAGGGACTTTCATGCTGGGACAAACATGCAGAAATGAAAATATTTTACATTCTTCTTTGCCAGTATGTACATTTCAGAGTAAATATTATTGAAGATACTTGCATGAGCAACACAGCTTCTTCTCTGGAAAGCCAAATGACATTCCCTGGTTTTATTCTTCAGTTAAGAAGATGATGTCTGATCACAGTTATAAACTATTCCCTGAGAAAATTATAAGGTAAGTATTCATTTTGCAATTATCCATGAACACAATGAAGGAGGTGATATTGTATAAATCAGAAAGAGCATTCGTCAAATGTCATTCACGACAACATACTGTGTGGAAGGCAAAACTGACTTATACTTTCTCCAGACTTGGACTTTTCATTTTTAAATTGAATTAAATTTTCATTTTGAAATCATAAAAACTTGACCAAAAAAACCCCAGCAAAACCAACCAGACAAACCCTCCCCACCCTCCCCCCAAAGCCCCAAACCAGTTTTAGAAGACTATTCAAAGCAGCATATATGGCAAAAATCCTTTTCAGAAAGAATTTTGCTTGGACCAGGGAATCAGAGCCAGTCCTAGTCAGACTTATGCCAAATCCCTTCAGAATCACTGGCCTCCTCAAAGGATTTCCTTTCTTTTCATAGTGTTACAACACATCCCAGTCTTCCACTTTAGTTTACTGCTTTTTTTTTTTGTGATGATAAATTGTCCTCCCACAACAGCAACATCAGCTTTAGTTTTATCCAACTCCGTGATCAAGATTTATGTTTAGAATAATATTTGTACTTCCTCCTCTCTGTTAGGAGAGGAAAAATTATATTTTATAATTAGGCAGTGGCAACAAACAAGATGTGTAATTGCATTATTAGCATGTGTGAATTCAGAATAGGAAGCCCTGTGAAACTTTGCTTGAGAAAAAAATGTCCTGGGCTTGCACAGTAGGTGACTGTTACCTTGCCAGCTATTGCCAGTCCCAAAACACCAAGACCTACCATATTAGTTCACTATGGGTCAGATTCATTCCTCAGCAGTGGACACTTAAGTGTTAGTTAAGTCTCACTGAAGCCTCTGAAAGGGAAACAGTGGTGATCCCTCTGCCTTTTCCATGTGGTCTCATCGTTCATGAACTTCTCTTCCAGATATGTTAGCATAACAACAAAGGAAGACATAGAGGAAGAAAATGAAAATATAATTAAAATATAATTAAAATAATTAAAATATATTAAAATATAATTAAAATAAAACAGCATGAAAGCGACTTCTAATTATGTATCTGTACCTATATATTTGTGCATGTGTTTATCCACAACAGGCTTACCTTACCTTCTTAACTTCACTGACTTTCCCAACTAGCTTAACCAAATATGCAAATTCACTAACCTCGAGATATTAAAATATATTGCAAAGCATTTCTTTATCACTGAATTGAAATTTACATCCTGTAATATAGAACCTAAGATTAGAGAACATGTTCAACTTAATTATCACTTAGTGCTACACACCAGAGTTACATTTCGAGCACAGAAGATAAAAGCAGGTCCTTTGCATTAAAATTCCTGGATGCCACCTCTTATGCAATAATTATACTGAGGTTCAGTCTTTGGATGCTGCTGCTCTGAATAAGCAAACTCAAGTTTATTTAAGTTCCAGCTTAACCAAGTGAGGTTCAGACAACAGTCTGGAACCTGCATAAGAGTGGGTGCTGATGAGCCAGGGAGTACATTTGCAGTATATGGTAATATATGTTCCTTCTGTTCAAAAAAGGGGTTTTGTTTGCCCATTAAATTTTAACAGTTTTGCACCTTTGCACAAAATAATCCAGATTTCCTGAATTTTTGGGGAAATGCTTTTGAAGATTCCCTCGTAGTGAAGAATCAAGAATTAATAAATGTCTGTGTCAGGTAAAGCATTGATATTAACAGGATACAGCCCCTACAGTAATTAGTGCAAACCAAGGCAGGCATGAAGCCACCGCCCTTTCAGAGTGGATTTGTGACAAACTGATGTGGTTTTAAGTCTGTGATGCTCCCAAAAGGGTTAGCCCTGCCCTGTCTCTGCTCACAAATACCAAGAAAACAGTATTTACTGCGGGATTTCTTTCCTCACCCTCAGAGGACAAATATGATCTGCCTGGGGTGGCCTGTTAAGTGTCCAGTGCAAGCCCCAGAGGCAGCTCAGAACACCCGGGGCTGTGACAGGAACAGCCACTGGGAATCCAGCAGAGAATGAAACTCCCACGAGCGCCAGCGCGATCCCTCCGCGCAGTTTGAGGGATACTTATCCCAGATGCAAATCCAGCTGGTGCTGCAGAGCTGGGTGGGTGGGCAGCATCCCTGAGCCCCACAGAGACCTTTGCTTTGGCTGTGCCTGCTGTCCTTTACGACGTGTGACCACATGGACCTCCCTGGGCAGGATGCATGGACACCCAGGGGGAGGGAGCTGCTGGGCAGCAAGACTGCTGCTGCTGGCTCTTGCCCTGTGTGCTCTCTGGTAATTGCTTGGCCTCATCTGCAAATTCACCACCAGCAGTGTGGGATGGCTTCAGGCCATCTTCTGGATCCCTCAGAGCCTTCAAGTAAGCCCTGTAAGTCATGCATCACCTTGGGGCCAGGCTGCTGTGGTGGGGGGGGGGGATTGCCTGTGCAGTGCTCAGCCTTCCTCTGCTGGCTGGTTCTCCTGGGGGCACCGGGAACATGCCCTACCCTCAAAGCTTCCAAACAAACGGGAGCAGCAGCTCTGTGCTTGCACTCAGCTCGCACAGGTGCAAAAGCTTCAGTGTTCAAGGTTAAGCCCAGTTTGCTGAGTTGTCATCGGGCTGGTCGGGTTAAGTGTTGTGATCTTCCCAACACAAGCAGTGTGTGGTTGGCTCGCCCGCTGGCATTCAGGAGCTGTGTCTACACCCACGGTCACACCCACCACGCACAGATACAGGTTTCTTTTATGACTATGTTTCTCCCTGCTTGGATTTCAACACATTTCTGGTGACTGTTTTATCCTGGGGAAAAACATACTTTTGAAGAACTGCCACAGGAGGGCTCCCATGTTTAAGTTTTCCAGATACAAACACATTGGCAATACTTGCAAAGGGCTTTATTTCCCCCACTCCTCCCTTTAGAATTGGGGAGGTCTGGCTCACACATGTCAGGGGACAAACAGTGGCTTTGAGCCACTCACAGTGTCTACGATGAGCAGGTGATGTGCTGGGTCACACTGAAGCTTGTCCTCCATGTCTTTCCCGTCATATCATTGTTCTCCTGCCTGTATTTCCTGATACTTCCAAACTTGAGCTCCTTGATGGTAAGCTGGATGATGTTCTTAAAGAAGTGCATGATGGAAGCCTATGAAAAGAGTTTGCCTAATTCACTTTCACTGGCCCAAGCAATTTCTCTGCCCCAGACAAATAAAATGCTGTTGTTTTATCTTCCTGATCCCTGATCACGTAGGACTACCCATGATGATCAGTCTGAAGCTGTTGAATGAATCAGGAATGTGCTCCCACAAACCACAGGTCTGTTCAGTTTTCCATAGGATAAGAGAGCTCAGCCATGCCAAAGGCTCTGGCTCGGGATCCTCATGGTAAGGTTTAGCTCCACAGAATGATTTCATAAAACAGGTTCCTCTTCAAAGATGTAAAACACTAAATACCTCCTTTGGAAAAGATTAGAAGACAAAGAGCGGGAAAAAAAAGTAGAAAGGGGAACTTCTGCCTGTTTTGTCTCTTCTGTATGAAAATTTCTAGCCATCTTAAAACTTCTAACACAAGAGCTTTTTCATTTCTTTCTCACTAAGCCAGTTTTTCTCTAGACTCAGCAAGACAAACTCTGTTTATTAATGTGAGCTTGTCCCAAGACCTGGTTTTGCCAAGTCCTGAGCATTAGAAATCCCCTAAAAATCCTTTCCTTCTCATCCATCCTCCTTGCTTTCCTCTCCCACAACATACACAAGGCACTTCCTTAAGCTTTACTCTGAGATCAGAGTTTCCTCAGGATGTTCAGCCTCAAAGCTTGAGAAACACTGCAACACATTAGTCACCTCCCTCACCACAGTTCCCAAATACACCAGCAAGCCAGACTTCCAGCTGATGCAATTCATCAGGATTACCCTGTCAAGTTTCACTGAGGACCTGATCCAGAGCCACTTTGCCTTGTTTTGTGGGTAACTAGAGAGGCACCAGGTCCAAAACAAAAGTGTGGGGAAGCACATCCCTGATATTTAGGGTCAACTGAATATTAAATTTTTACCCAGAGCCAACACAGATAAAAAGAAGGGGATGTGTGTGTCTGGTTCTGTAGAAACATGATCAAAATAGTGTTATCCTTTAGGAATATCTATTTGCCTTTGAGTCCCTCATTATGTGGCAACAACAAAAGCATGTACAAAAAACACCCAATGGCAATTGGAATAAATACCAAATTATATTTATATAATCAAGTGTGAGAGCTCTGAATTAGACATAATTCACCCAAGATGAATTAGGGTTTTTCTTCCTCACCCAAGATAAATGGATTTTTTTCTCCCCTCATGTCTTATCTGGATTTCCAGTTTTTAAATGGCAGTTGCAGCAGGGCAGTTTGTGCAGCAGATCTGTGGTACCTTGATGTGGGGCAGCTCCTGCAGCTCATGGCACAGGCCACAGGGCAGGGATGGTGCGAGTTGCTTACACAGTGATGATACTCACATTCCTCTAAGTAACACCCCATTCCCATTCACAGCACATGCCAAGAGATAACTCTAATGCCATGCTGAAACAGGACCTAACTGCATTGTCACCTAGCTCAGTGCAAGTGAAGAGTGGGATCAGGAGGGAGACATCAGAGTAAATCTACTGTGCACGAGCATCCTTGAAAAATTCTGATCAGCTTCCTGATCAAAGCTCACCTGTGTTTTCTGCTCCTGTTTTCTTCACTGGATGTGCATGTTAATATATTCCCAAATAATTTTCCAGAGAGGTTTTGTTTTGTTTTCCATTTTCACAGAATGGTTGAATGGATTTTCCTCAGACTTTCTCCCAGAAGCCACTGGCTGAGCTCAGTGATGGAAAATTTCAGCCTAGAAAGTAGAACCTTTCAGAAACTTAGGAGCAAGGGAAAACACTGGACTTGGAGCAGAAATTGTTTTGCAGTCTTAACTACAATACTGCGTCAGCATCCATGTGGACACCATGGTACAGACATAGCATTGATTTACACACATAGGGTTTGAAGCTGAGGCAATCAGTGTTAGTTATTTTATGGACCAGTAACACAAGGCAAACAGAAGATGCACACAGCTGGGTTGTGCTGCTGGCCTGATTTGACTCACCAGGCTTTCTCAGGAAATGCTTGAGCGTGTTGCATTCAGTAGGTGCAGCCGGCGTGCCTGGACACAGCACACCTCTCCTGTTTGATGTGGGTTCGTGGGGCTTCAACATCCTTTGTATCACACAGGTCTGTGGGTGCTCAGGGCGAAGAAATCATGGCTGGTGATTAAATGGCAAGCATATGCAGTGGCACCCTCCAAAACTCCTCTGGTACTGTAAGAATATACAAATCAGGGCCCAGGTGACAAGCTCATTTCTTCCAGTTAATCCACTGTAACCACATGATGGCACAGAGGATTGGAAGGAGCAAGTCCAAGGCAAGAAACTTCATTAACATTCATGGAATTTATTTCTCTGCAGGGACACCATCATTCCTTTTCTGTACGTGAATTAGGAGAGATCCTGCTTGTGGAGGCAGGCAGCAAAATCACTGGGAGTCATCCTAGATGTGTGATGTAGTCTTTCCATTTTGCTTTTCACCATCTTTGAAAAACTTCTGTTGATAGGTAAGACAGAGCTTGCTAACATTGCCTTAGCAATTGGATTGCAGCTCACACTGAACACCTACACTGCTTGGTATCAAAGGACTCAGCCTCATTGTGCAAGAACAAGTACCCACAGAATAGCAATTACTGTGTCTTTCCATGCTGTGTGACAATTGCTGCTCATTCACAGCACCAGCAGGAGCTCAGGAGAAGCAAATTTGCTGCTGATGCTGTTTGCAGCAGGAAAAATAGTTAACCTAAACAGAAACAACCTAAACAAGGTGGTCTCAGGCCTCCTCAGTGGGCAGAGCTCCTATGCTGCGTCCAGAACTTGTCAAAATGCTGTTTAGTCTTCAGGTTGGTGAAGCGGCTTTGAGTCCTGTGCAGAAGGTATTTATTTTCTGTAAGCTTTGCCCTGCAATGAAAAAGAAAATCTTCGTTTTACATTTAAAAGGCAGAATATTTAACCAGTCCTTTGAGAGTAGGAGAGGAATTGATTCTTGCATAAGCTTAGCATAAATACCCAGAGAAGAGAAAATATATGTTCCCTATCGTAACTCCTTGTGGTTGCTCTGTCGTTCTCGTTTCCATCAGAGGGTGCCCTTGTTCCAAAAATTCCCCAAGCTGGGGTTTCTACCATCAAAGAGTTGCCTTTTAAGTATGTCTTCAAGTTAGGTGGTCCAGTCCAGTTACTAAATGCTAAGCAAGGTAGAAGACAGCATGATTAAACAAGATAGCATTACTTATTTTCTCTGCTGTACAAATCAGGAGCACTGCAGACATTAAAGATCAAGAGGCAGCAGCTGTGTAGAAACTGTTCTTGCAGTCTCTCATTACACAGACCCTGCACAGAGCCTCACCAACAGGCTAAACCTACTTTTCACAGTTTTGTTCTTTTTCTCTTTTAAAAAGGAAAAAGCCAAAGAATTGTTTATATTTGCATTTTAAAGTCCGTTTATACAAAAGCCTTCCACTTCATACAGAAGATTGAAAAGAAGCTGAATCTAATACTTACAGGACTTTACAACTGGGTGCATTTTAAACAACCAAAATAAAGCACAGTCAAGCATAGCATAGGTCCTTCTACTGTCACATTGGCAATGATGATCTCCCTCTTCCCACAGAACCTTCCATCTAAAAGGACACTACTTGAGGGAGATGCTGACACAAAAGACACAACACAGCCACTTTCCATTCCTCTCTTCACTTCCATTCTTCCCCTCACAGTTTCTGTAGAGGATGAGAATTGCCATGAACTGTCCTCCCATAGCTGTCCTTCCTCTTCACCCCAGTCCCTGGTGTCATGAAGCCTGTAGCCCATCCCGACGATCCATACGGAAACATTTTTTTAAGTGCTCAAACTCAAATGATTCTAAAAGAAGACAGCAACAATAACATCGAGTTCCTGGAAGTTCAGTGTTGGCTAAGCACTGTCAATATTTGACAATCTTACAGCAAAACATGCCTGCATCTGCCTCAGAGAAGAGACAGTTGACCCTTGAGGCGCTGGGGAAGCTCCCACAGGATCCAGCTGCAGACTAAGGAGAAACACAACTCTCCCACCGCTTCGGCTGCCGCTGCTCGTACAACTGACACTCCTGGCTATGATTTCCACCAGTGTTCAGCAGCAGCTGTGCCCCCAGCTGGGAGCTTTCACTTTCTATTTTTAAAATCAGTGAAATCAGGAGCATATGTGGCCTATAATTTGCCATGTATTTTTAATAATAAAATCCACTCAGCAGCGTATCAGTCTGTAATTCTATGCTGGAGACACTTTTCTCCTTGGGAGATCCTTTATCAGGGCTTAATACACCTGATTATACTGGAGGTGTGACAGTCTCTGCAATCTGCCATCATGAAAGTGTTCAATATATCACACAAGAGCCTGGGCCTTACAGAGTTTGTTCCCCAGGACCAGGCTCAGAAGCAAATAAGTGAAAATAGCTTCTCACTTTGGTGCAAAATTGGAAATGGTGCATGACAGCCACTT
Source organism: Formicarius rufipectus (assembly GCA_013399695.1). Taxonomy (NCBI): domain Eukaryota; kingdom Metazoa; phylum Chordata; class Aves; order Passeriformes; family Formicariidae; genus Formicarius; species Formicarius rufipectus. Next base: position 1,090,693 of record VXAU01000539.1, on the reverse strand, counting down.
AAGCCCCAGATACCTTCTTATTCCTGGATTATGACAAAAGCTAGTGAATATGAGATATTTGGATTCATAACATGTTTGTGAATTTAAGTGGTTTGTGCATTTAAGTGCATATATATTTTAAGCATTGCTGTATTTTCAGGAGGCTGCTATTTCTAGCTAGAAGTAAAAATTAAATAGGAAGAATAAGAATTTAAGTTGTATCTGGCTAAGGGAGAAAAGAAAATTGAAATGAATGTCAAAGGAATAATGTAGGTGATAAAACTTTTGCCCACCATAAAAAGAAACCAAGTCTTTGGGAATTACAGAGTCAATTCATAATGTTCTGGTTTTCCTCTTGCCCCTTAGAACGAAGACCACTTTTTTCATTTCAGAGAGTCTAAGCTACATGTCCTATAGCCTAAACTGGATGTCCATCAGAACTAGGCCTACTTCTGATTTAGGCTACTCTAATCTTTGCGTTGAAAGGTTCTGGAATACTTTTTTCATTGAAGTCAGGAGACTTAAAGTGACATGTAGCCTGTAACAACAGCTGGAATGGCAAATCCCACAGGCCTTGAAAGAAACACAACAGGTTTCAAGCATCTTTACATAAGCAGGTGAGCAACTAATTAAGCAGGTGAGCAACTAATTATGTTCCCATGGTTGTAAAGGTTTTACTTTTGCCAAAGGACCACTCATTACCTTCTCTGTGTGAGCTTAAAAAGCCACCCAGAGCTTTCTACATTCTGTCCCATGGATGCTTAGAAGACCTAAGCAGTCTGAAGATCTTCTGTTTAGGAATGATCTCTGACATCCAGAGAGCAGCTATTTCTCATTTGCTTTACCTTACTATGATCTGTTGGAATCAGTTTACCCTTTAAGTTTTCCTTTGGGGACTACCCATCCTCCTCTGTAGTGCCAACACAGAGGAAACACATGTCCCTGAGATGCCTCTGGATTGCAGAGGAACCAACTCTTAAAAAAGCTTCTCTGACATCCTCTGTATGTTCGGTTTGAGAAAAGCCCAACAAGCTCACCTCTTCCTGGAGGTGTTATATAAACTCAAACCTGGCCAGATCTCTATCACTGGTGTGCCTGATGATCACCTTATTATCACTAATAAAATTAAATTCAGCTACAGTTAATGATCAGTGATTTTTATATTCAGTTTCTCAGCAGTGTTTATTGCACTACTGCACTGTATTATAATTGTTTTTGCTGCCTGGACTGGAGATTGGAGAAAGGGGTAGAAAAATTCTGCCTACCTACCTGTGTAGAAGTTGATACTTGTCATATCCTATTTATAATTTCACATGCTACATTGCAGGTGACAAGAATAAATGTTCAGAATGATTGCTTTAGGGCTTTAGATCTAAGGATCTGTGAATATGGCTTTGACTTAAAGCCTTTTGTATGAATGAGATGGGCAAGGAGTTCTGTTCTCAGGACTAGGATGTCCTGCCAGGACAGCCAAGGAAAGCTTGCTCAGCTGCTGCCTAGCTCATAGGTGTATAGGGGGCTCAGCATCTAATACAGAAAAGCCAGAGCCTTTCAACAGCTCTAAATTCATGTGAAATAAAATCATGTCAAATAGGAAAGCCTGGATCTTGCTGGAAAACACCAAGAATGGAACAAAACCAATGAGAATGATGTGGACAAAGCTACTAAGCAAGGTCCCCAGGAATGCTATTGCTGACAGGTTGAACCCAAAGGTTAACTGGTGTGAAATAATCACATCCTAATAGCATCATATTTGGCTTCTGGTCAGTCATCAAATTGTGCTTGTGTCTTTATTTGCCTCTCCTCTCAAAATATTTCCAGCTTCATTGTCTGTAGCTTTTTGTTAGTGGTTTTACCTTTCATACTCAGCCAGTTACCTGGAAAACTCACCAGTAGTAGCTGTCCCACTGGGACAAGCACAGTTTGATGTCTTCATCAATGATGTAGGCGAAGGGATCGAGTGCACCCTCAGCAGATTTGCAGAGGACACCATGCTCAGAGGTGCTGTTGGCACGTCTGAAGGACATGGCCATCCAGAGGCACCTGGACAAGCTCAAGAAGTGGCCCATGGGATTCTCATGAAGACAAGATCAAGTGGTGGTGCTGCACCCGAGTTGGGGCAACCCCTGGTACCACCCCAGGCTGGGGATGAGCAGATGGAGCAGCCCTGGGGAGAAGGACTTTGGGGTGCTGGTGGGGGAGAGGCTGGACATGGCCCATCCCAGAAACCCCCCGTGTGCTGGGGCTACCCCCAAAGCAGCGTGGGCAGCAGGGCAGGGGGGGATTCTGCCCCTCTGCCCCCTCTGGGGACACCCCCCTGCAGAGCTGCCCCCAGCCCTGAGGTCCCAGCACAGACAGCACAGGGAGCTGTGGGAGCGAGGCCAGAGCAGGGACCCCAAGAGGATCAGAGGGCTGGAGCAGCTCTGCTGGGAGGGAAGGCTGGCAGAGCTGGGATTGTCCAGCCTGGAGAAGAGAAGGTTCTAGGGAACTTTTCAATACTTAAAAGGAACCTATAATAAACATGAAGGCAAACCTTTTGCCAGATCCTCTTGAGACAGGACAAGAAGCAACCACTTTAACCTGAAGGAGAGTCAATGTCCATTAGATTTGAGGAAGAAGTTTTCTACAATGAGGGTGGTAAAACATTGGAATGGGTTACCCAGAGAGGTGGTGGATGTGTCATCCCTGGAAAAATTCAAGGTCAGGTTGGACAGAGCTCTGAGCAACGTGATGTAGTTGAAGAGGTCTCTGATCATTGCAGGGGAGGGAGGACTGAGTGACCTTTAAATGTCCCTTCCAGCTCAAACTGTTCTGTGGTTCTATGATCACTGTTCAGGGTGACATCTGTTCACAAGGACAGTGCTCATCATTCACAGCCATCTCCTCACTGAGCTCAGTAAACAGGGCTCAGAAGAACCAAACAAATGCTTTAGCTTTCAGATCACAAGACTTCTCTGCTCTAGCGCTGTCTGCTGAAGATATGGTCAACGCACTTAAATGACGGAGTGGAAACTGAAAAGTAGTTTGGCTAGTAATGTCCCATACTTGAACCTGCTTTGGCAGTGGGATAGATAAGATTACTTAATAGGGCTTTTCAATCTCTGGCTTCTAAATTCCACACTGGTTTCAGGAAATACTGAATAGCAGATACTTCAGTTTGTCTATTTTGCTGACTGCTTTATTTACTCTGTATCTCTGGATATAGAGATATATCAAGATATATTGATATACATAGAAAACCCCAAAACATGCGATGCAAGTAGGGAGTCACAGAGGTCAAAGCCAAATGAGGCTGAATAAAAAGTTCTTATAACATACTTCAGAAGGTAATTACTTCTGAGCTGCTCCCCAGGTTGTCTGGGGGATCTGATTCAAAAATCTTCTTCCTGAACCAGATGAACTATTCAGAAACAGTTTTCATCTGTGTCAAATGCCTTCCATATCAAGACAGCAGACTGACTGCATTTGAGATTACAAAACATCCTGCCCATAGCTGGGCATACATGAGGATTGCCTGATTTTTATTAGTTAGGATAGGAAAATGAAGGATTAGCACTTGGAGTAACAGTTAGTCAGAGTCCTGGGATAATTTGTGTGCAGAGATTCACACAACTCTGCCAATGCATGACAAGATTTCTTCTGGTTTTTGAAGCCTGAAGCTTTCCTACACAGAGGTTACCAACTGGTTTAATTTCTTCAACAAACACAAACCTACTAGGAGCTAAGAAGAAAGTAAGAAGAAAGAAAGTGAAGAAATTCACTTTTTGACCTGACGTAGAAGTACAGCTAATATTCCTGGCATTGAAAAAGTCTCAAAGCAGCCATCTTCTGTGTCCTATTTATAATGATATTCCAAGAACAAAAAAAGGGCAGAAGAATCCACCCATCTCATAAAATGTGACTTTGAAGTGCTTAAACACCCTGGTAAAAAACAGAGAGGAATTAGGGTTGAATTTTGGGACAGGGATTTCCAAATGTCAGAACTGCTGGAAGAAAAGAAAGAAACCAGACCAATGCACCTCTTTTTTATCTTCTGCTATGCCAGGAGAGGCGACCACTCTGATGAAGCAGTCAAAAGGTAGAGTTATTGGAGAGACTCTGAGTAAAAGAGTGTGGATGTCAGCAGCAGGCAAGACAGCACAGGGCAGAAGGTGCCAAGTAGCTCCTGTCAAGCTGGCACATCCCCATGGCACAGAGCCTTCCTGTGATACTACATCAGGTCCAGCAGGACAGCTCAGCAGCCCCAGCCCTCCTGCTCGTTCCATGGCGAGGTGAAAATAAACCCATTGTACTGCCGAGGCTGAAATGCTGAGCCATTATTTTTCTTTCATAATGTCTGTTTCCAACCTGGCTGTGTTTCTGTGCCAGGTATAATGTGGGTAACATTCACTGTGAAACACTGGCAGTGGGTGGTTTTCTAGGAGGCTTCTCTCCTCTCTGGCAAAGGGAAAATACCTCCTTCACACCCATACACACACTCTACTGGAGGAACAAAGAACAGAGCAGTGCCTTCTCCAGATATCCACTTGCCCGGGCTGTACTTTGGAGGACCTGCAAGTCCCTGGGAGCTCCTGAAACGCTGCCTTGAACACCATAAACATCCCAGCTTGCAAGATGAACCCATGCATGGACGCACAGTCCTCCCACTGAGTCTGACACAGGAAACTGCTCCTGGGCTGCATGTCCAACAGGAGCTCCAAACAGCACAGTGTGACCTCACCCAGGAGCACCGACAGTGTCCCTGACTGGCTGGAAACTGTGACTCTGGAAAGCACCATCTCCCCTTCTCCACGTCACCACTCCCACCCCTGCTCTGGCCATGGTATCACCTGCTCAGAAGCCATCAGGGTAACTCTGCAGATCAGAGCTCTGCCTCTCATGGCAGAGGCTGAGGAGGGAGGGAGATGCTCTGCATTGAGCCTGTTTAGGAAGGTTAAAAAGTAAGGAATATTGTGATCTTTTGTTTCCTACCTCCCTTTGTGCAAATGAGGTCTAAATGGCACCTGAGAGGAGACAGAAGGCCTCACCTTAAGCACTTTGCAGAAAGTAAGCAATCCCCCCTACTCAAGTCTGCCTGTTGCTGTAACTTTTCAGGAATTATCCTTTTAAGAGATAAAGGGGAGAGAAGGAACAGAGAATAGGATTGTGCCTTGCAGCCAATTTGAGAGGGGAGCCGAGCTAAGTTTGGCATAATGCCAATTTACTGGCTCAAATTTCACCTGTAAAAGCCCTGTAGACATTAAAAAAGCATTCATTATCCACCCAGACACAAAAAACTCATTATGCTCTATTTTTCCAATCTTGCTAACTGTGCATGAACTGTTCCTGCTGAAGGACAGTATTACCTGTTTCCTTCAGATTGTCTGTGATCACAGCAGCTGACAAGGGTTTGTTTTTAATTAGACAGAAGGTTCTTGGCTGGACTTCTCTCAAATGACCATGAGCCTGCATGTGTGGATTCCTGGTTCCTCGTTCAAGTGTTGAGCTACAAGCATGATCCCAAGGCCAGCTCATCCTTGCCATGACTTGGGACATTCACACACAGCAATCAAGTGACTTGTTACCTGCAGCCATAAGAGTTCAACCAGAATCAGGTAGTCCAAGCAAAGCATTTTTCCATAATTTCTGTGTATAACAAATTCTGTGCTGTCTGTCAAAGGACACTAAATATTTTCCATTTAGGCATTTTTTGTTACAAATTTGCCTCTTGCAAGGTAGAGAAAGCTCCATCTGGAATTTAACGATGAGTGTAGACATCCCTATTAAAAGGCTTAGTTGAACCCTGTAATTAGATTTATTTCAGTTCTACATGTACTTTTATTGCCACTTTGGCTTCGAGAGGAAATGTGTTGCACCTACCCTTAGCCATGACATCACAGCTTTTAGCACAGCAGTAACCTCTAAGCACCACAGTTAGTGCTTTTCCCTAAGCAAAGGCAACTGTTGTATCTGGTGGTCAGACATGAAGATAAACTTCAGCAGTGAAATAGCAGGGTGCAGGTGCCACCCCAGGTGTGCTCCCTGCCAGTTACCTAAGGGCTGAAACCAGGGTCCTGCCATCTGAAAACACCAAGTCCATTACACAACCCAAAGGGCTGCTCACAACAAGCTCCTTCAGCTCCAGGCTGGGGCAGAGGGGCTGGAAAGTGCCCGGTGGGAAAGGCCCTGGGGGTGCTGTGACAGCGGCTGGACACGAGCCCAGGGGTGCCCAGGTGGGCAAGAAGGCCAAGGGCACCTGGGCTGGATCAGCAATAGAGTGGCCAGCAGGACCAGGGCAGGGACTGTGCCCTGTGCTGGGCACCGGGGAGGCCACACCTCAAACCCTGTGCCCAGTTCGGGGCCCCTCAATACAGGAAGGACATTGAGGGGCTGGAGCGTGTCCAGGGAAGGGACCGGGGCTGGGGAAGAGTAAGTCCTGTGAGGAGCAGCTGAGGATGCTGGGGATGTTTTGCCTGGAGAAGAGGAGGCTCAGGGGGGACCTTATCATTCTGTACAACTACCTTGAAAGACCAGGTGGGGATTGGGCTCTTCTCCCAGGAAACAAAGTACAGGACAAGAGGGAATGGACTCAAGCTGTACCATGGGAGGTGCAGGTTGGAGATAAAGAAGAATGTCTTCATTGGAAAGGTTCTCAAGGACTGGAATGGACTGCTCAGGGAGGTGGTGGAGTCTCCATCCAAGGAGTAACTGGATGTGGCACTCTGTGCTCTGGTCTGGTTGACCAGGTGGTGTTCAGTCACAGGTTGGACTCATTCTTGGAGGTCTTTTACAACCTAAATGATTTTGTGATTCTATGACTGAGTTGACAAGACCTTTTGTCAGCTATCAGCTGGCTTTTTTTTGGGTGTATAACTAGCAAGAAATTTCTACCCACCTTACACCATGGCAAAGTGCTACCAGTTGTTCTGTGGCTGCTGTGCAAAACCCTCACCCCAGAGCCACACGAATGGGAGAGGAGGATGTGCAGTACAGGGCAGTGAGCTTGCTCTGGAGTCAGGGTTCCCACTGTGGAGCATGTTCTTACCCTCTGAGCAGCCCAATGCCTCTTCCTGCTCATGCATGCAGGTGACAGCTGCTGCCTGTTCTGGTATCAAAACCAGGTTCTTTTGGGAACCCTCACTCTATGGCACGTTACAGCTTTCCCCTCAAGACCAAAAGATAATTTAGGACCCCATTTTTTCCTAAGGAATATAACTTTAGCTTGAGTAACTCTTCTGTGCATCCCTGATTTCACAAGAGCAGGCACTGGCAGTAAACAATGCCTGATAAAACACCCAAACACTGCCCAGGTTCCCACAGAGTGAATGCACAACAGAATCGGAGGTGTCAGAGAGGCTTTTCTTGTCATGGCTAAAAGCATCCTGCACCAAAGCTGTTTTAGTCTATGCAGATTCCTCAGAAGAACCTGAGGTGGCAGGATCAGGGGGACACAGTCTCAGGAGATGCATCACCTCTGATCTGGAACACCAGGTCCCAGACTGCACGGTGGGCAGAGCAGTTGGTTCCATGTGGCACAAGATGGTCCCAGAGGGAAGTTGTGATGTGATGCTCAGTGAAGTGCCAGCCCTGCAAGGAGTGGCTGTGAGAAAGGAGTCAGCCAGTGGATCTGCAGCCAGGAATTGTGAGACCTGGCAGGTGTGGGACTGGCACTGCAAAGCTTTTGCAAAACTAGCCTGAGGTGACAGAGGAGTGTACAAACAATCTTGTACTCCTTCTACTTAGAAAGATAACAGGAAAACCACCAGCCTCAGGCTTTATTCAGCTCTACAGTCACTTAAAAACTCCAGCAAAACTGTGTTTGGGGGTAATGGAAAAACGTAATGAAGTGAATGAAGAATATTTGATTGTTTTCCTGCAGCTTTCGGTCTGTGTCTCTCCCACTAGGTGGCTGAATTCTGACTAAAGAGACAGCGTGGCAAATCTTTGCATGTACATGCATCACATGTGAGGATTAAAACAAATGCTCTTCAAACCCATGTTTTTTACTCCAAATGGCATGGATGGAAACAGCATGAAAAAGCCTTGAATGGTGAGAAGTATTTGGAGCTCGATCCCCTGCAGACACTGCAAATCGTTCTTTCCCTCCATATCTGCCTTCTTCTCCCACCTTTGGGCTTTATCTCTTTTTCCTCTTGAACTTTAAAAGTTTTCCCGCAAGTTCTTGTGTAGTACACTTACAGTGGTACAATTTAAGAGCAGGAGAAGAAAATTCCTATTTTTAGTTCCAGCATCTAAAATGCTATCTGGGGACGGGTCATTTTGTCTTAAGTGATCAAACAGAAAAAGGATATGGCAGAGAATAAAACCTCAGAAAGGATATTCATGTGGTTAAGGCATTAGCCTGTTAATTCTGGAGATTTGTGTTCCTTTTCTGGCTCTCCTTTAGCCTCCTTAAGTCCCTCATGGGTTAATTTTGGTTCCTTGCTTCTCTTCCTGCAATATTGGGATAATGCTAACCTATCTCACAGCTTGGTGCAATGAGGCTAAATTAATTACTCTGTGACAGATTTTCAAACACATAAGTGCTTGCTGCCATAACAAAGCCATTTATGTAAACAAATACCCCTGGGAAAACAAGGGGCTGGATTTAAATGTTGCTCTTGAGATAAATTCCTATACCAGCACTCCCACTATAAGCACACTCCCACACCAAAGGAAAAACAATAGGACAAATGTACGGTGTCGGTGCTTTAAAGATCTTGAAAATGAGCCAAATCTGTGAAATGCTAAGGAGATTTAATGAAATGCTTTTACATCCTGGGGCTAATTCTCAGGAATGCTGAGTACCCTCTGCTCCCCACTGATTGAGTTGTGGGCACTCAGCAAATTCAGGTGTAAATAATCATTTAGTGAACAAAGGGCATTTGAACAAAGTCTAATTCCTCAACCTGCACATTTTCACAAATGCAAATTCCCTTACCATAAGAAGTTCCACCAAGCTCAACTGCTGTAGGTGAAAAACTTGGAAATTTGGAGTTTAAAAGACCGAAGTACCAAAAAACACCAAAATCCCTCTCTGATTGTTGCCCCAACCCATGAAAATGTCCTTGTCTGGCTCCCAAGAAGGCAGCCAGGAAAGAAAATAGGGTGAGGATTTTGCCATTACTTTCTCCAGTCTCTAGGATGTTCTTGGGCCTTCCTTTCTCTCTCATATGCATCCTGGAGTCAAGAGCATGTGAGCACACCCCAAAATCTACTGGCAGTTGGGAATCCTCCCTTGCACCCATTTCCCCTCACAAGATGCAGGGTGAAGAGCATTATTTTCCAGCCAGTCAAAATCAATACGACAGCTTTGAGTGGTGGAGTAATGCGGTCCTTTCTCAGAAAAGCAGGCGGTTTGTTTCTACTTGAAAATGGAGCTTAATTCCTTTCTGGTCTGAGACAGCTTTTAAAACTCAATTAGCAGTAACACCTGGCTTGGGGATGTGATTTAACCAGAGCCACCCTGCCTGAAAACACTGTTGCTGTTGAAGAAGCTGACACCCAGAGCAGTGCTCGATGCAGAACCGTGGGGAAACGCTTCCTTTGAGCGCTTTTAGAGGTGCAGAAGAGGCCCCACGGCGTGAGCTGCTGCCTGGGGGGAGCAGTGTGAGACGGGCCTTGGCCACACAAGAGCTCTGGATGAAGTGCCAGCGTGCCACTGCAGTGGGGTGCGGGGTGTCACCCCTCCCCTCGCTGGCAACACATCCAGCCAAGCCCGGCTGGATCAAAACCCCAGAAACAACCCAAAGCCAACCCTGGCCCCAAAGGTACCCACGAGGCGCTCGTGCCTGGAGCCGCCATCCTTCATCCTCGCATCACGGAACATTTGCTCGTAGCAGCGCGTGCCGGGAAACGCCGTCGGGGCCGTCAACACTGCGGGCCCTGTTTACCAAGCAGGGCACGCTCCCTCGGCTTGGCCTCGTCACTGCTCCTCGCTGGTGACCAGCTTTGCCTCAGACCCACCTCAGAGCTCTGTTTTCTTTGGCGGGGCCCGCGACCCTGGGCAACCCAGCCCGGTGTTTGAGCCTTGCCCGGCGCGTTGCAGAACGGAGAACACACGGGTTTTTGTTTCGAAGATATTGCTTAAAATAACTCCATCTCTAGAAAGTTGAAGTTGGCCACCACCCCCTTCCAACCTCTTTCCCCTCGCTCTCTCCTCTTTGCACAGCTGTGGCTCCCATGAGGACCCAAAGACAGATGTGCCATGAGGATCTGGTTATCATTCCTCCTTCACACCCCCACCAGAAAAGGAATATATATACATATTTCTTTCTCTGGGTGGCTGGACAACAGCAAGTGTCTGTGAGAAAAAGGGAGGAAGTAAAGCACTGGCTGAAAAACATCCCCTGCTCCCCTTCCCCCCTCCCTGTCATCCTGTGCTCTCTTCAAACACGTTTTTAAACATACCAGTTTTGGTCTGGTTTCCTGGATGGCACATCTTCATGTCTCGCTGGGCTCCATCCATTACCTCATGAGACAGGGAGGACCAAGGTGGCAAGATTGATGAAACATTTTGTGCAAGGAGAATGGGTGAGGAAACTCTCCCAGGAAATCAGCGGAAATGGGGGAAAGGGAGCACTTTTGTTTAAAGGCATCGAGCAAATCTGTTTCAGGAGAGAAAAGGTGATTTATATTCTAGAGAGATAATTTGGCATTTCCACTTGTTTGTCCTACCAAAATAATGAACTGACTAGTTTCATTTTATTTATTTTTTATTTTAAATTCGGTGCCTGAATTTGCCCATGTTTCATTTTCTTTTGCGGTTTGGAGGGGGGTGAGTTAAAATGCCTGCCTCACCTAGAGTTCAGAAGTAACCAAGTTACTTCCACTTCTGGAGGGTCCTATATTTTATTCCAAATTGGCACAAGATCTGTTCAGTTATTCTTAGCCTTCCTGACACCTTTTTGCTTTTGTTACATTAATGCATAGATGTGAAGAGGGAAGGGACTCTGAATTCTGGATCCTGTTCCACTGAGCTGCTAATTCACATTAAGAAAGGTCAAGTCTAATAGAGCACTGCCTTATGTTGAGGCCAAGAGGAAAAGGAGTTCATTTGAAAACTCACTTTCCAGGTGTATTAACCCCTTCAAGTGCCATTAAGCTGCGTATCTGTCACAGCAGCAGCTCTTTCATGGAGGAGCCCAGATAAACTGGCTTATTTCTCAGCTTTCAGATCCAATTCTCTGTAGCTCAGATCACAGCTCTGCTGTGTTCCTACTGCTGCTTAATCTCACCTGGTATCAGGCAGTTGCCTGCCAGGAGTAAAGACAGTCCTCTCTACTAGGGCGTGTAGTTTGTACACCTCTGTTTATTTATCAGGGCACTCTATGCAGAGTGAAGAAAGGCAGCAAAACCAACTCCACACGATCATTTGATCAAACATTTTGGGTTGTTTTCTTATAGCAAACGCAAAGGTATCCTTGTGGGTACAGTGGAAGGGTTTTGCTTCCTGGAAAAAGCTGAAGGGGCCATAATATGTAGAGAGGGTTGATCTTTGCTATTTGTATTCCAGTGTGATATTAAATAAAAGACCTGAGTAGCCTAGAAATGCTGGCTTATGCCTGAAACCCTACATATGTGGTTGATGAATATGAAGATGAAAGAGAGGAAGGCTAGATGGAAGCTTAGAAGGTGCTCAGGGAAATGGAAACAAAGTTTACTAGCTGATGGACAGAAATACATTTGTTTATCTTGAGCAGAGGTAAGAGGTATGAGGAGTAGAAGAAAATTTGCTTTTGTCAAAAAAAGAGATCATGGTACTTGGCCACATCACAAAACATGAAGCTGATTGGAACACTTTAAGCAAACAGAACTCTGGGCTCAGCCTCAAGGGAAAGAGCAAACAATTTACTTTTCACTCTGTCTTGGTTCAGACCAAGAAACTCTTTCCTATGAGAGGGAGAGAGCACAAGGAACAAAACAAAGCAAAACTGCCACTACTAGAGTGTGGGTGGTTCTACACATGCTTGGTATTGATCTGAGCTCCAGGCGGTCTAGTGAACGTAGATCCACAGCCAATGTTGGTTTGCAGTGGCCAAATTAACTTGTTAAAATGCAAAAAGACTGCAAAAGGAAATGAAAACAAAACAAGAGAGATACCCCATCTGTGTATATTCTACTCTTTCAGGATGTCTGCTTCTACAGGGAATCTTTTCCTTAACCTCAAAACAGTTAATTTTCAAATCTTTGAAGAGCAGCTACTTCAGGGGTGGATTTTTCTTCTAAACATTCAGTGTTCAGTTTATATCTCCCGGTGAGACTACATATGTGACATTTTTAATATATATTTCTATGCACATGGAAACATAACAGTTGCTGAAACATTTAATGAAAGCCATGTATGATCTTTTCCAAAGCTTCTCTGCACAGTGGCGATCTCAAGTAAAGCCTGGACTCAGCACTAGCATTGTCACAGTACACCAGGCGTACCTCTCCTCTCCAACAAGGACAGGTGAGAAGCCACACTGTCCAGGTGATGGGACAGGAGACAGGGGTGATGTTGTAGAGGTGCTGTAGCTGGAGAGGGAAGGGATGAATCCCGATTGTGCTCTCGGTCAGCGCTGCCCTTTTCCAGGCACTCGGACGCCCCGTGAGGCTGGCAAGCACCCTCCCTCCAGGAGGGAAACTCCCTCAGTGTTGGCTGGGAGAAGAAATTCAAGTCTTTTCCATGTGTCCTTCGAGAAAACAAGAATCTCTCAGTTTGTGTTTATGAGAAGATTTCACATTTGCTTCCAGCTGGAGGGAGGAAGAGAGAGAAGAAACACACCCTTTCCTCAAGCCAGCCTGGAGGGTGTCTGCACAGACAGGCTGGGACTGTACGTTATTCCACAATGCTTTGAGTGTGCCCCACTTCCCACCCCTGCTGAGAAAGCCTCAGTCCCAGGGGAAAGCAGCACATCCCAGGGTTTGAAGGCCTCAGAGGTGGGCAAGGAGAGAAGTCTGGCTGAGACAGGCTTAGTGCTGCTCTGTTTGGCACAGTTAAGGATAAGGATCCCCTCTGGCTTGCCAGGAGGGGCTGTTGCCTGACGAGTACCTTCAGTGTGTAGCTGGGCTGTGATAATACACATATTTGCAAAGTCTCCTTGGGTCTTTCATCACCAGTTATTACTTTCATGAAGGCCAAGGCATTTTTGCACAGAATCAGAAATCCTAGAAAGAGTCTCAAAACACAAGATCTGAACTGTTTCTGGGGAAAGAGGCTGAGTTCAGGCCATTACAGACAGGGATGCCAAGTCTGGACCCAGACACAGCTTCATTGGGAAAAGCTCAGGTGTGAGACTGCAATCTCTTCCCTGAAGGAATGAAGGGTGAGATGTGCAGCTCAAACTTTGCCACACCTTATGTGTTCCTAAATGTGAAGCTCCAGGTGAGACATCTTTGCTTTAATCAACCAGAAACTAACCAGATACAGACACAGGACTAAAGCCAGTGGTCCAGCTGGCACTGCAGCCCTCTCCAGCTTTGAAGGACAGGATCTGCTTTGGAGATGAATGTAAACCCAGCTGGGAACCAAAGTGAGAACAAACTGTGCAGGAGTGGGAGAAAGCAGGAGGATCCCACAAATGCCATCCTGAAGTCCCAGTTCTCTTTATTTGTCTTTAACATGCTGCTGTGAGTAAGATACCTGGAAAATGGCATTTGTGTCACCTCTCTCCCTTCTCCTCCTGCCCCCACCCCCATCCCTACATCCCTTCTGGGTCAGAAGAGAACATCCGTGTTACGGCAGTCTGCTCTGCACTAGTGGGTGGGAAATGGTTTCATACAACACCAGCTGTGGGCTCCAGTAGGATTATGGTTACACTCCTGTAGGTTATTTTCCCTACCTTCTGCTGTTATCCTGCATTCTGCTGGGGCTCCTGGCAAGGGTGAGGAGGAAGGCAGGACAATTAAGACTCAGAACAATAATGACCATGATAAGAAGAACCGATGCTGAATGCAATTCCCATTTCTCATTACTATGCTACTGTAGCTATGGTTTGGCCCTCCTCCTGGCCTTGGCAAACACGATCCACTTCTCCTGCTTCTCCTGTTGGCCGGGCTCCCACCCTCCTCTTGGCTTCAGCAGCCAAACTCCTGGCTGGCTGCAGTAATCCCACATAATATTTCACGCAAATTTATATGAAGCCCGTTACAAAGCTCAGCAAGGAGACACTGTTTCTTTTTCTTGATACAATTAATCATTTGTAGCCGCGCTCCAAAGGGCAACCTGTCTCCTGTGTGACTGCTCCTCTCTGTCGGGGAGGCTGAGAAGGAGCAGTGCCCCGGGCGTGCAGCGTGAAACCCAGCTTTCCCTCCCTCTCAGGTGAAACCACTCTCCTGCAGAGCCCCTCTGCCTCCTTCCTACCTGTGCCCCCCAGCGAGGGCTGGCAGGGCTCCGTGTCCCACAGCCCACCTTCCCCCCGTGTCTGCACGATTCCTTGGAGAACACACTCCAGCTGCTCCCGGCTCCCAGCCTGCCGCTGGGAATACTGCACGGGACTGCTCTTGCCTGCCGCAGTTCCATTGCTTTGTACCATGTAGTTAATCTTTTGGGACAACTCCTCCTTCCCCTCTTCTCTCCCCCTGCTCTTCTGAACTATTTCTAGTGTTGTGGCTGGTTGGTTCTTTTTTGTTTGTTTGTTTGTTGGTTGGTTGGTTGGTTTGGTTTGGTTTGGGTTTTTTTAGATAGAAAGTTAACCCACAGTCTTATGTTTCTGTGGCTACACAGAAGACCCAAGTCTCTGGGCTTGTCAACCCAGGATCTCACACTAGTACTGAAATTCAGAGAAACGGGGAAAAAAGGGTCTCTTTTTGGCTTCTAACTGTGGGTGTCCACCTCTTCACTTGATATTTCCTCACTTGAGTCCACCTGGCACATCTCCCAATTTGTCCTCTTCCTCCTTGTCCCAAGTAGAGCATCAAGAAGATAATTAAGAAACATATGCTCAACAAAACCTATATCCCTCTTTTTAGCATAAGACACAGAAAAGGGGTTGAAAGATGCAATCTGTTTTGGTATTTTTTTCTGCTGTTCCTACAAAATTTGGAGTAGTCTGGTTCAATAAGATACAGTAAAGGAAAAAGTGGTTTAATTATGTGTTTAATAATTCTGAAGACAAATGCTAGAGGAACTGGCTTTATTTATTTTTTAAGCTAAGTACCCAGAAGGTTCTATTTTTCCTCCCAGAGCAAACTCAGGCCATGTGTGGTAAAAGAAGGAAACTAAATAAGAAGCTGGCCTTTTTCTCTTCTTTCCCACTCCACAGATTCATTATGGGAATATTCTGTATTCTCTGAAGCACAACCACTGATTGCTGTTAAGTGAAATGCTCTTGCCCAATAGCTACTGTTCCTCTGTTCAAAGCATATTTACAAGTTCCCAAGGAATTTGGGGAACAAATCTATTATACTGCAGAAATATTTTCCAGTTGTCACAGGCTTACCTGCCAGAGAAATATTTCCTCCCAGCAGATAGTAATCTTTCACTGGCTGACCAAGTTGATGCATTTGAGGATCCTATTTGCAACCTGAGATAAGAACTATAACCAAAGCAATAGGAAGTGGGGTTGCAGTCACATGTGGAAGGTACCATCATTTCTGGAGGTTAAATTTGGATGACAGCTTTTTTCACACGGTTTTTTTTTTTTTTTTTTTTTTTTTAAACAGTCATTTGCCTCTAAATTGATTCAGTATCTGAATGGCTGAACAGGCAGCAGTGCTTGGTAGCATTTATTTAGAAATTGTGGCCTCGTGGTGTATAAAAGCTGGACAGAACACACTGGGGAAGAAAGCCCTGGTGTGAATCTGGTCTTTAGTAACATTTCATCCCCTGATCAGGAAATCTCCAAACATTGGCTTCCAGAGAATGAGACAGCATACAAAGGGAAAGATTACACCTGGAAGAAATAATGCACTTGTTTCGTAGGCTTTTTTTTTTGTAAGTAGATAATACTGTAAACTGTCAGAGACAAGACACTGAGTCTGACACCTTTGGCTAGGCTCATTTTCTTATTGCTAAAGCTATGAAACCACTGGGTATGTATGTCTTTGTAAGTGTTGTTTCATCTTTTGTTTGTTTTGGTTTTATTTATTTGGTAGGTGTTGGGTTGGAGATGGAGATTTTTTTCAGTCAGCAGCAAAATACTTTTCTGTCAGTTGCATTTTTTGTTATTGTTATTAAACACATATTTCATTCACATAATTTTCAAAATTTGCAAATTTGCATTAAAAATAAAGGCAATTACTCTTTTTCAGCTGCTATCATATGTTTGTGGAACAGTTTCTGCCACCTTCAGAAATGGCCCATGCTGAGGATTTCTATTTGAACAGTTAAAGTGGCAAAGTGAATTTTCAGGACAGTTTTCAGAAAAGGAGAAGGAATTGAAACTACAGTAGATATACAGTTTTTCATATTTTCAATGCCTTATTTTCGGAGGACAGAAGTTTCCTACCACTCTGTTAGTACAAAATACTCCAGTCTTTTACTTTGAACTTAGACCTGACCAAAGTTAAAATTATTAAAATGATTGTTACAGGACCCTGAATCAGCCAGAAATCTGAGGAAGACTTGCTTGTGTATTTTCCTTAAAACAAAATTTCCGCCAGAACACCAGAAGGAATTCCAAAACTTCAGAACTGGGATTTATGAGAACCTAAACTAAAGCAGGGATTTTTTTACAATGTAGAGCATTAAGATCTTCAGGGTAACTTGAATGAAAATAAAGGAATTTGACAGTAATTCTCCCTTCCCATTGTATGAGGCATCCATTTCCCTCAGGCTTGCTCATGGCACGACATCATTTTGATGCGCAATGTTTCCTTCCTGAGATGCAGCAGCTCTGTACAGACTTCTCTGGGTCCCTGGGAACAAGCACCTTTCTTTCCATCACCTGGAAGGCCTGGCTCTCTGCCTGCTCCCTGATCTCCTCAGCAGCCCATGATTTTCTCCATGACTTGGAGTTGATGTTTGCAGTCCCCCTTTGCATGGTGTGTCTGTTCAGATCCTTCCAGGGAAGGAGCAATCTTCCCATTTTCCCTCTTGTGCAGCAGTCAGGGCAGGGAAAAGAGGTGGTTCTCCTTTCTCTTGCCCAACCACTCCATCTAAAAGATATACATTAAGGAAGACTTCTTCTACTTGGAAATAATGAGTTGCCAGCAAACAAAATCAGAAATTTCCTGTTACAAGACAGAAAAAAGTGCTAATTTTCTGTTATTTTAAAATAACATGCTCTGTATAGAATCCAGTTGGGTGTTCCACATGTTTCCTTCATATTAATATATCCTGCTCTAAATATTCACATCTTTGCAAGAAAACTCTCTGGCAGTGGTTCATATATTGGAAAGTTCTTTGAAGTGAGAAAATTGCACCAGTGCTTGTGTCTTTCTGCCCATTGTCAGATGAAAAATTGCAATGACAAACTGTGGCTCCTGCTTTCCTGCACCCAGGGGCCCTGAAACCTGCCTGATTCACTTTCAGAGGTGAATCACAAGAGGTCTGGTCTTCATGAAAGATTTTTAAAGAGATTGTTACGGTATTAGAGTTTATTTCTTCTTGTGTGGCAAGGGGAAAGGTAGCATTGCACAAGGATCTGTTGCTGTCTCAGCTGGAAGGAGCAGTAATTGTCTTTGAACACCACGGCTGGGGCTCCAAATTCCTGGAGAGTGAATGTTGCCAGATGTGCTTGACCTGGCCGATGTATAGGGAAAGTGGGAAGGGGCTCCTGAGTGTAAAGCAGCCAGTACAGTGTGAGAGGAAGTAGTTAGCCCAGCCTCTCGTTTTGAGCCAACTGTGTGTGATTTCAGGGCCACTCAGAGATTTAGCCCAAGTGCTGTCTTCCGTCCATCAAAGATGTGAATCCTGGCTGGATGACAGACAGAGCCATTGCCTGCAATATGAGACACGGACCCACTTCAGACATGCCAGGAAGCCCATCTGTTTGCTGAACGCTTTGTGCAAAGCAATTGGGAGGAAGAGCTTTGATTTGACTGTAGTTTTATTTATTTATATATTTTTTTTTTCATATCTGTAGGGAATGATGTGAAAAAATTTGCTCCTCTGAAAACAGAAGTTATCAAAATAATCCTGCAAAGACCAGTGTGTAGCAACAGTAGCAACACCACCAAGAACTCAGAGCAAAACATAACCCACCACTATTTGTTGCCAGTGAGTTGCCTTTACAAACTGCACTTTATCCTTCTGGTCTCTTCCTTTGGTGATGCAATCTCTTCCCCAAGATACCAGCTAAGCTTTGCCAGGCTTCCAGGATGCTCACAGACATGATACTGGGGAAGACTGGAGGCAGGAACACACAGTATCTCTCCAAGCAGAGGAGAACACAGGAGAGCTGATGTGCTTTCAACAGGCTTTATATGATGTCATTTGATGCAGAGGGACTATGATAGTTCAGAAGATGGAGGGGAGTTTCTGTGGCTGCAGAGCAAATACCTGCCAGTGCTAAGTATTAGGTAGCTAAATATTCATGTCTGCTGTGAAAGTGGTAAGGAATAGTGGATCTTTGCATTGCTGTTTTAAGTTGCTTTCAGGAACACCCTCTAACTTTAGAACAAGGTGATGGAATTACACACATGCTTTCAGCTCCCAGTGGCTTGGGAGAGAAGGAGAGTTTGTTCATCATAAATCTGAGAAGGGACAGAAACAACCCACAAACCCTAGTTCTTTCTAGGGCAGCACCACACCAGCTACAATGCTGAGCTACCCCTTTTTCAACCTTCTGGGAGCCACAGGCTCTGTATGTGACTTTGAGCAGTTCATATGACGCTGTAATGTTTTAATATCCCATCTGTCTCTGGACACTGACAGAAAATTCCTCTGGGCACAAGCTCTGGCAATTTGAGATGTTATTTCTCCCACAGATGACACATCATAACACAGGGCATTTCTGCTCTGTGGCAGAGGTAAAAGGATGAGCTACAAGTTGCCTTCATTGATAATCTGTTGTTCTCAGGAGAAGAGAAACTTTCATTAATATGCTGGACCCTGAAATGGGTAGACTGAGCCACAGACATATGTCCTGTCCCACCACTCCCTCAACTTGTCAGCAAACCTGCCAGATGGCTATGGCATGATAAAGCCACAGTGCACACGAGGCTGTGCCTGGGATAACCAAGCAGTGGCAGCTGGTTGCTGCACTGAACACACCAGGACAGTCATAAAATTTTAATGAAAAAACACTCTTTTCTTTATGTCAGCACCATTTTGAAGGGCTCTTGGGGAAAAATAGGAAAGGTTATTGCTGTAATTCCAGTAAGGAAAAAAAAGGAGTTCATATTTGTTGAGATGTAACAGGATTTTAGCCAGAAAAGAGGTTGTCGTTATTTGCACAATTTTACTTGTACAGACACCCAGGTATAGATGCTTTCATGGAAAGTCTGGCTACATAACAGAATTAATTTTGCCCAAGTCCCGAGACTATTTTTGGGAGCTCTGAGAAACTTGCAGGAAGTACCTTTCCTTTTCATTTATGTACAGATTTATTGTTACTTTTTATATATTGAACAAATAAATGGAGACACTTTTACTTTGCTTCTGCTACATTTGGCCCTAAGAAAGAAGGTATGGTGGAGGGAAGAAAAATCTTGGCTTAACCAGTTCAAAAACAAGGCTCATGGCAACCCAAAATGCTCTTTCTAGAAAATCTAGTCTTAAGAACAGTGGTTTCCTCTGGGACTGCCTGGGCTACTGCTTGTGTTGTGGCAAAGCAAACAAACAAACAGAGTAAAGATGAGAGGGTCCACAGAGATTTGGGTCTTTCGCTGTCTCTTTCATGAGTAATGAATGGAGTGACCGCACAGTCTTGGAAAGCCCTGCAGTGCCTGAAGCTGCAG
Organism: Formicarius rufipectus; assembly: GCA_013399695.1. NCBI lineage: Eukaryota > Metazoa > Chordata > Aves > Passeriformes > Formicariidae > Formicarius > Formicarius rufipectus. Next base: position 1,070,908 of record VXAU01000539.1, on the reverse strand, counting down.
GCTTTCAAGCAGGCAGAGGGCAGGTTTATCTGGGATTCACTGTGAGTATTAGGGACTCAATTAGAGGGGTTTCAAGGCAAACCAGGAGTTTTTATTGCTCGTACAAACATAGAGGGAAAAAATGTAACAGCTGCTCTTTACTCTCACCAGTGGTATGTAAGCAGAAACTTGAATTATACAAGAGAGTCCAAAGAAATTCCTGGAAAGGCCATGTCTCCAGCTTGGGTGTCCAGGTCTGCTGCCTGGGGACAGCATGAGAATGAACTCAACTCTCAGCAGCCACAGGAAGCTCCTGTTCAGCTGGCCTGTTTGAGGTGACCATGTATCCCAAGGTGCTTTCCCATACACCTGGGTGGTCTCAGCACCCCGATGGGAAAACTGCTGAGCAGTGATACAGGAGGTACATGGAGCACATGTTGGCCAGTGTAATCATACAAGGTCTCCAAACACATACTGTGTTCCACTAATCATGGCCCTTGGTTCTGTTTTCTCCTTGAATTCTCTCAGCTTGTTCTCAGAGATCTGTAATTAAGGCTGTAAAGACTTACTGGAGCAAGTTCTTCCAAACTATGCATGGAATAATGGGAAGGCAAAGGACATCTGTCCTCTGTGCCTACCAGAGAAGACAAGGCAGATCCTTCTGACTGCATCTTGTGGCTACAGCACTGGTCCCCCCTTTGCTGCCAGCAAATTACTTGGGTATGATCCCTGTTTCCCTATTGAAGGTCCTTCTTTTCTGCTTCATTCCTTCCCCTGAGAGGGTATCAGCAAAACTTTAAAGATCATACACAAGCTCTGGATGTTTCCTTGCAACTAATCAAGACCTTTACATGTACTGTTCATGAAGGTAAAATATCCTATCCTTCTCTAAGCACATGGAGGATTACGAGGTATTTGAGATAGTTGTGAGGATGGTAAACTTTTAGAAGTGCTTCATGGTGTAGAATTCAAATAGGTATCTAAGGATAGCAGAAAGAGCAGATTTCTGTCTCCAGTGCTGTCATGGTCTGGTACCTTCCATGAGCAGCAAATAGATTTTTCAAACAACTACAAAGAATAAAAGGTCAAAGCTGATAAACTTTTAAAAATATTCTGTGAAAGAAAGGCAGCATTAGAAACATGCCGTGAAGGAAATCCAACTCCCTTAGAAGCAGGCAATAATAATGTAAAGAGGGAAAGTATAAAAAAGAAGGGGGAAAAGTATAAAAAAAAAAGGTAGAAAAGTAAATTAAGTTATTAACGACTAAAAGCAAACCCAAGCCTAGAGCTGAAACAAAAGGAGGTTGCATGCTGAAAACTGTACAAGTTAGAAGAGGAATTAAACCAAAACCAAACAATAACTTTGCAGTCTTCTCTACTAGCACAGAGCTTGTCCTGACCACAATGCTCTGTGCCTGGTGGGAATGCAGAACAATGTAGTGCTTTGAAGATTAATGGTTGTTAGAGTCAGAAGGGACTTGTTGGACTTTCCACAGAAAATAAGTCATGGATGCTCAGCCAGCAAGAGGCCACAGAATGTCACTCAATATCAAGCCTAAAATATAAAGACTGAGGTCTTAGAGTTTTTCTGTTTTCAGCTAACTATTGGTTTCCTGAAGGAAACTAGATAGCTAGATATAGGAAATTTAAAATAACCAGAATTGCTATTTATGAAGTGAATCATAATGACTAATCCTGAATCCATTAGGCTGGCCTTAGTCTTTTTTCTCTCAATTGCAAATGGAAAAGATGCTTTTTGTTTTGGTTTGGGTTTTATCTGGGGTCAGAAATATTTGGCTTTCAAAGGAAAATCAAAGTTGCAGACAGTCATAAAGTTTTGAGGCAAGATTTGAGACAGTATTTTGAAGAACTTCTTTTCCCCGTAAACAGATTCACCTCACTAATTGCTGAGCTCAGATGAATATCAACTAAATCTCTTGATTGCTGAGAGGTAGCTAAGTATTCATTTCTGCTGTGAAAGTAATAAGGAATAGTGGATCTTTGCATTGCTGTTTTAAGTTGCTTTCAGGAACACCCTCTAACTTTAGAACAAGGTGATGGAATTACACACATGCTTTCAGCTCCCAGTGGCTTGGGAGAGAAGGAGAGTTTGCTCATCATAAATCTGAGAAGGGAAAGGAACAACTCACAAACCCTAGTTTTCTCAGCTTAATAGTTTTTCCTGATTCCTGTTCACCTATTCCCCTGAGGAAGGCCAGCACAAGTCCTGTGTGAAATGCTGAGGAAAATCTCAGCAGTGTAGACACCATGATTTGACTCTGAGACAAATATTCTCCCATTCTGGCTCCTTCTTTGTCCTGAGAGAGCTGTGGGTTTTAGGGGGCTGGCTGTACTGAGTGGTAGGTGGACATGGGCATGGTTAGGCTGTGTGGTGATTTGCAGAGCAGCAGGTTTTACACGCTGGGTGATAATGAGCAGCAGTTAATTGTTGGGTGCTGTGGAAGACGAGGAGAAGCTGTAACTGTGGCAGGATTCCTCCCTTGAAGGAGGAGCGCCACCTGTAAGAGGCTCAAATACTCTCATCTCTGTCTCTAATCAAAGGCACAGTGCACAGCAGAGTCACTTTTTCTGCAGTGTTTCTATGACTTTCTGCTCTCTGGACCAGCTGGATGCAGAAAGAGGATGTTAAGTGTTATCTGGCATACATCCATTGTCCACTTCCAAGAGTCCATCTCAATGTGGATGATTTTCTCTGAAAAATGGGATGTAGGTTTTATCCCCAGTCAGATGCAGAAGGCTGGTGTCCATCATACACAACATTACTGCAAACTGGAAAGGAAACCAATTTTTATTTCTTAGAACTTGCTGTCTGCCATAACATCTTGACTTGTTCCACACGTTCCCTACACTATAAACACGGTCCTGAGTAACCTGAAGCAGTGTCAGAAATTAAAATAAGAAATACTGCTTTAATTAAAACACCACAGTGAATTTGTTCAATAATTAGCAGTTGGATTTGTCAGAAAGGTGCTGGGGTCTGCTGTGTATGTTCAGAAAGGGACCACAGGCTAACATATACAGTGTCTCCCTTGAGGGCATGAAGTAAATTGATTAAACAGTGCCACAGGCCACACTAAGATTTATAGCCAAAGTCTCTAATGTGTTTTTTGAATGAAAGAGTAAAACCCCTATGGTTTTCACTTCAAAATTTTTGACAAGCTCCCTATTAACTCCACTCACATGCCAGCATGGTGGGCAGTACTGGGAGGGCACTTTATTCTAAGGTACTAAAAACTGTGATTAGGCAATGATTTATGGCTTTCCTTAAACTCTGAAGTGACTTTTTTTAATAGGAGTATTTTTGGCTGGGCTAATTGAAGTAAAAGTTGACTGATTTATGATTTAATTTACAAAATCTTTTGCCACACCTTTAATGATGAAACCGCCTNTTTTTTTTTTTTTCTGTTTTTCCACTGAGGAATATTTTCCATTACTGCTATGCCAGTGTGGCATTAAAAAAAAGCAGTTGCCATCTCAAACATCACTGAAAGGCTCCATTTCTTCTTGGGAGCTGCTTAAATTATGTATTTAAACTCATCTTTCCTCACCTCCCTCTCCCCCCGAACTGTAAAAGAACTTATTCCTACAGCATTTTTAAAGCTTGCAAGAAGCCCCGACTTCTGTCTTGCACAGAGCAAGTCAGTGAGATTAAGGCTTGCTTTATTCTTTTCTTTATGGAATATGTGAGCTCCTCATGCTATGGTACATAAACCCAGGGGGTGAAATCACCCAAGAGCAACCTCTTTAATACACCACTTCAAGCTGCTGTGAAGGCAGAAGAGAACTCTTTCTTCTCCAAAGCCAGCTTAGCATGGTCTGAGCTATTGTCATGTAGGGATTTCACGGTGGTTTGTCTGAAGTCAGAGAACAGCCCAGGCAGGACACCAGGCTGAAGTCTGCCAGTTCCTTTGGCCTGTGAGTGAAGCTCTGGGAAGTCAGACCTGCTATGGCAAGTGCTCTCCTGGAGAGTGACAGGGACTCATCCCTATCCATGCCTTTTCCTGAAAACTGAAGTAATGGAGGGTAACACAGAACGGATGATACAAACACTGAAATCTCCTGTTCCCCGAGTTCAGTCATGTCAAATCCCTGTCTTTTGAAAAAGCTACCCAACCTTTTTGGAAACCTACCCAGTTTTAACTATGCTAAAGGCATTTCAGACACTGTGGGATGCAATTGTACTGCTTTAAAGACTTCACTTCTTCCTGCTGTTCGACATTGCTGCTAGAACCTTCAGCATCCACCATTCAACCAAACAGCCACAGGGATCCACGCTGTTCAGAGAGTCTACTCTTTAGTCTTAGCGAATTTTTTCAGTAACCTGGCATTTGAAACAGATTTCAGTGTAGAGGAATATGAATAATATCATCAATAAAATGAACTGAGTCATTGAAAAAAGCAGAGCAACTCTGGTCAAGTCAGGCTCTCCTAGTTGTATGCAGAACAACTGATAATATTTAGAACAGCACCTTAGTCTGTATATGTAGAAAAAAGACATCAACCATATAGAGACTCTTGGATGATAATCTGATTTTTTACAGAGGTTATTTTCATGAACTTGCTGCTTTCAGTGGTTTGTGGCTATTTCATTACAAAACAGTATTAAAAACTTCAGAAAGGGAAGGACAATCAAAAAATTAAAAACAAAGCTATAAAACTTCTTGTCTTAGGAAAGACTCAAAGCTGTAAAAAAAGGGCCCAAGGGAGAGTTGAAACAGGGATTTACAGCAGAATGTCTTGCAGAGCTTGTCAAAAATCAGAAAAATCGGTAAACAGATCTGTGACACACATAACACTCCAAGACAATGATCAGTATTTGGAGAAAGACAAGAAAACTCAGAGATTTGATTCTGAAAAATCCACATTCGTCAGACAAATTGTTCATAGCCAGAATTGTCCATGAGTCTGCAAATGAAATTAATTTAATTTTAATGGGTCAAACAAAAAGGTGTTCTATCTTTGCAATAAAGCTGCAAGGTGAAATTTTAGACTAACCTGTGTTGAAGCAAAATATCAGCTAAAATTAAAGAATTTCATGGAAAAAGAACCACTTTCTTCTCTGGAGAAAAAAATAATGATAAATCACAAAAAAATAAATTACAAAGTTGTGGTTGTTTTCTGGTTTTGTTTTTGGTTTGGTTTGGTTTCCCCCCCCCCCCCCCCCTTTTTTTTCCCCTTTTTGGGAGTGGGGTATAAATTTACTGAAGAAGAAGAGGGAAGGTTTTCTTTGAAAAATGCAGACAAGAAAGAATTCACATTATGCCCTTTGTGAATGCAAAGGACATCTAAGGAAGGGACTGGAGCAGGTAAGGGAATTTTCTGTGGAAATCAGAAAACTAATGGAAGAATCTACAGAATGGATACATAACCTGGTAGAGAAGAACAAAAGCCTTAATATATGCACAGGAACAAATAGTCCAAGAATGCAGCCCTCTGCATGGTGATATGTGTTTGGAGGAGAGCCTGGTGCCAAATATCTTTCTGTCTTCTGTGCCTTTGCCTGTGAGTGTTCTTTGGAAAAAAGAGCATCCACCTGTGTGTGCACAGCAAGTTCCCCTTCCAGACAGCACTGCTGAGGCACAGAAGCAGAACTACCTGGGAATATTTCTCAAGCTGAACAGCACAAATGGAATTAGTAGATTTAATTATAATTTCTGTTGGACAAAGGTGATCCTGATTCTTTAGGGGGACCTGAAGGCACACACAACAATGCAAAATACTGCAGGAGCTTTACTGAACAGTGCTCGTTGGCTGCTGACTTGAATGGAAAATTATATAATGTTCAATCTGATTGTTAATTACTGCTTTTGTGACATTCGCCCTGGAAAGGAGCATGTGAGGACATTTCACCACCACAAAGCAGCAGTGTGAAATTTTTGGAAGCAGCCATGAAAGGCTCCAGCATACCAGAACAGCTCCAGCTCCATCACTGAGTGAGACTCCCAGTCTGTGCTCACTTTGCAGGGATCTGCATGTCCCTATGGTGGTTTCATTGCTGTAGTTGTTATGGGCTCAGTTAGAAAGCTAAAACTCAAAAAACCCCTGAATTGAACAACTTAAAGACCTGTCTGGCTCATCAGTGTTTGTGAGATTTAAAAATCAGATTGTCTGGAAAGAATACTCTCAATTACTACACAGTTACATGAGAAAAGAAAGTCAACAAATCTTCAAACCCTTATCCCTTAATTAGCATCCTCAGAAAGTGCATCAAGGATGAAGAACAGAAATGTCTTACTGTATACATGCAGGTGGTTAACTCTCTTAATTTGGTAATAACTGACCCATTTTCTCAAATTTGGCATTATTTTCAAAAATTGACTTTGAGAAGTAACGTGCCTTGAAGATTTTTCTACAGCCACTCTGAAACTTCTTCACAGGGGAAGAATAATCAAAATAATCTCTCTTTTATCCTTGTGTGTGTGTGTAAGAATTCAAGAATGAGGGGCTCAAACCCCATTTCTTAATGGCATGAGTGTAAGTTTTGAAAATTTCACTATCAGAAAATGAATGTATCAGCGTCTGAAAAATGACAATAGAATGGGCTTTGGAACTGGACTGGAGCAGATGTTCCCTTCACCTGTTATATTTAGCTAAACAAGATTCACTTTGAAGATTATTCTGTGTCATTGCTGATGTGGGATGTGGGAGAAGAAGGGAAGTAGAGAGGAGCAGCATTGTGGGTGTCAGTCAAAAAGGGACCACTTAGTTCATAGAAAATGTGGTGCTGTCAGGTAAAGCTTGGGTTTGATCTTTGAGATATCAGTGGCAGAATTCCCATTAACTTTGATGATATTCTGACTTCACTCTTTCTCATCAACAGCTACACTCAGATCTCAAATTTTCAACATGACTTTTGCCTCAGTTTGATTTGATAATTTTGAAAGATTACGCAAGCCAATTTCATGCCCGTAAGTCTTAGTTTCCGAGTTCCAGAGGAACAAGGATTCATTTTCTTTCTTATTTTCTAAACCCCAAAAATCTTCCTGCTACAAGGTCTAAATAAAAGTTGTATTTTCATAATTTTTTCCAGGTCTTGCTACAATGTTGGAAAAATGCACAGAGGGAGAAAAAAATGGAGAATTCTGATCATAGTTTTTTTTTTTAATACTGATGATGGAGAGAGCTGATGATCAGTCAGTATTTTCACAGGACTTTACCTCCAGTGAGTGGAGCAAATCATGTATTTTCCAGTTCAGTTTAGACTTTTAAAGAAAACTTTATGTCAAGTTCATCATGAAGTCACAATAATATTTTTTAATAAGTTGGTTTTTTTTTAAATATAACTGTAAATTGAAAGTTCCTGGAATATTTGATGAAAACATCTTAAAATTTTCAGAGAAAACAAAAAAAAAATGCTCTTCTGTATGTACTTTTCAGAAGGAAAGAGTCATCTCCAGCGAGAGGCTCCTTGGACATGTGTGCAGCTCCAGTGATGCACATCCCCAACCCATGTATTTGGGCAGGCACGGGCAGATTCAGCCCTGGGCAAGACACACACTCACATCAGAGGGCCCCAGGAATGCACAGAGAATTTAGGGAGTGCTGCAGAGCAAGCATGGCAGTTCCTACAGTCTCTGTGGGCAAATCCACACAGGGTGGTATGAGAAGGCTGAGAAACCTTACCAGTGCCATGTTTGCCTTAGGAGCTTCCTCCAGGATGCCCACAAGCGTGTGGTTGCAGTGGGTACAGACTTCTTTCTCCCCTAGGATTTTGCTCATCCTTGGAGTGCTCTGAGTCTTGACTTTTTGTTTCTCCTTTTTGGTGTGGGTCTTGTTTGCATTGCTGGAAAGATGCTGCGAGACAGGTTTAAGGGAAGGGAAAACCCAACAGGCAGCACACAGCAGAGAAGACATCACTTTGTATTTGCAAGCAAGGGAAATCTACATTAAGATGTCTTAATCTTAATAGGCAGCTCCTCTGTAAAAGCTTTTCTGGTTTTCCACGGGAGGACTAATTCAACAACAGTTTTTATTCCAGTTGTGTCCATGCTTCATCTGTGATATGAGAGCTTGCTTGAAATCTAGAACCTGCTTGAAACACTGTAGCTAAATATCATTTATTATAAGGTCCTGCTGCCGCAAAAATTCAATGTTCCTTGTTACTGTTAGTAGTGGTCCTGAGGACAATGGTCAGCAAGACAAGCCCAACAGGGCACTAGATCAATGTAGGAATTTTAAAATGCTTTAATTTGTGCAGGGCCCATTTGTAACAGGGGTTGAAAGGTCTGAAGTGAGTCCAGGTTTGTATTTAAGCAGGAACAGTTAATTTCCAACCTCTAGGCAGATGGGACTCAGAAAAGAGGAAAGGGGAAGGTCTCAGGAATAGACAAAAGATCAAGCAGAGAATGGTTCAATACAGATACAGGACAAGGCTTAAAACTTACAGGATAGGTTGGGATTAAATATGAGGAGGAAATTGTTCCCTGTGAGGGTGGTTTGGCCCTGGCACAGGTTGGGCAGAGAAGCTGTGGCTGCCCCATCCCTGGAAGTGTCCAAAGCCGGGTTGGATGGGGCTCTGAGCAAGCTGGGCTGGAGGAAGATGTCCCTTTGGAACTGGATGATCTTTAAGGGCCCTTCCAACCCAGGCCATTCTCTGAATCTGTGATTTCCAGTTCAAACAGGTTGAACAGCCATGGGGGGGAAGTGTTTTCTCATTCCACAAACACAACCCCAGGACCAATTTCCTGTGCACTTCTTACTCTTAGCAAGGCATCAGACCATGTGCATCCCTGTTAACTTTCACTGGTGGCCTTGGCTGTCACATAAATTAATCTTGCACCTGAAGAAGAGAGAGACATTTTATTTAAAAAGATGAACACTTTGGCATAGGCCTATGGCGATTAAAAAGAAAAAAACAAAAAAGATAAAAGGCACTCTAGGATGTGTCAGTATGATAGAGAACACTTTTGATACAAGATCGCTCCATGCCAGTCAATTATTAGAAGCTGCTCCTTTTTTATTCAAGGCTCACTGAGCTTTCTCACTTAATTTCTGCATCATCCTCCACACACTCTGCAGAAAGAATTTATGACTCCTATTTTCTAGCTGGGAGAAAGGAGAATCTCCCCAGAGGAGATTCAGACCAGATTTTGAATAGGACCTGTAAGAAGTGCTCAGCTTTCAAAGTTAGATAGATGGGCACCTTTGAAAATATTTCTGGGCAATCTGTAACTATTTATGTGACTGTGTATCACACATACACAAAAAAAAAAAAAAAAAAAAAAAAGACTTGGCTTAAAATGAATTGACTACCATTGTGCAGAAAATCCTTACCAGGACGAGTCAAAGAAAGCAGGGAGTCTCCCAAGTCCACAAGCAGTTGTCTTTCCTGACATTGCATTGGTCAAAGCAACAGAACTTTTAAAAACCTCTATGTATTTGTATCTATCTGCTTGTATTTGTCTGTATAAAAAATGTAGCCTTATAAAATCCTGTTTAGAAAGTACTGAATCAAGTACATCTCTGCCATACTTTATAGGCCTCACAGAGGTTGCACAAAGAAATAATCAGACCAAATGAACTTTAAAAAAATGTACTTTAAAATAGTTGCATGGTGGGATTTTTAAAGTTTTTTTTGTTTGTTTGTTTCTTCCATATTTTAATATAGCCTGGAGATGTGTCAGCTTCTTGCATTTGTGCAACTTAAAGACTAGAAAAATGTCTAGGATTAACAAGACACTCCCAGCTAGGAGTGTCAAAGTCTGAAGCTGTGAGGAGCAGTAATTGCTGAGCTTTGACTGCATCCTGTCTGTGCTCTGGGCGGTTGAGGGTGTGTGTACCTGTGTTTGCTTTATGCATGTCTGTCATAACTTGCTTTAGGGATTCAACCAACCAATTGTCTGCAAGCTGGCTTAGTAAGAACTAAGTCAAAGGAAGGAGGGAGACCAGGAGGGAAAAGGTAAGACCCTACAGGAGCTTGAAAAATATAAACACTAGAAGGGAAAGAAATTACTTAGAGGGTTTGCGCTGTGGAGTAATAGGATTAAATTCATCTGGGAAAACTGATGAGAAATAAGGAAAGTATTCCTGTCACTAAAGTGACATTTACAAACTGCTCTGGACAGAAGTATTACTAAATGTACAGTATGAAGCCAGTTTAAATAGATTGCCTGATTTTTTTTTTTATACAGCCTTTATTATAATTATGGAGACCCATGTGGAAATGGAGAGATTCAAGGCCTCTTTCTTTCTCACAGTCAAACCACTGTCTTGCAGTTGTGCAATTGCTACATCATCCAGCTTTGCTTCATCATCCAGCCCTTACATATGGCATATTTGCCTGTCAATCCATCTATGGAAAAACACTGGCTTGTATCCATCTCTTGCCTCACACAAAAAACGGTTCTGTGGTCTAAATGTTTTCAAACATGCATGAGACATAGAGAAAGTGCCCTGCAGGATTGCTCTTCTGCTTGCCCCAGGGTTTTGTAGCCCATCTATCTGTGCCCTTTTCAGCTGGGCAGCTGCATTCCTATGGCTGCTGCTGTCTCTTCCTTAGTCCTTCTATAGTGATGGTCTCAGGGGGACCTATTTCATGAACACAAACCACTGGATATCTTGATGGCCAGGGTGGTCTACCCCTTTGTTCATTACTCTCTGCAAATATCAAATAAATATCAAATAAACCAAGGGTTTCTAGTGAAGTCTGATGAACAAAAGAGCAGGCACAGATGCTCAGCCAACTGACTCAGTATCTTGCCCCAACCAGCAGTCAAACTGGATGCTGAAGGGAGAGTATTATAGCACAGTGGCACTCGTAAAAGCAGTGACACTTCCTCAGAATACCCCCCCCCCCCCCCACATCTCCAGCAATTTGTGGCACAGAGATTTCCTGAGCCAGAGGCAGTGGGGGATGCAGGAGCTCACAGCTCGTCCTGCAGAGACAGCCAGCAGAGGTGACAGCGATGCACCACAGCTCCCCAAGCACTCCGATGAAAGTGAGCACTGAGTGAAGAAAGGAAGAGAAGACAGATGTCTGGCCCCACAGCATGAAAAATAAATACATTTTGGGGAGGTAGTGGAGGGGGGCGGAAATTGTGAGAAATGGTTGAGCCCAATTGCATTGTTCTACCACGAGATATTTAACATTTGTAGCATATTCACATATACAGTAATTGATTCTTTCTTTAAGCATTCTGGATTTCATGCTACCTTCACAAACAAGAGCAAGTGTACTCACAAGTGTATTTTGAACCTATAAGTATTCTTCATTCTTCCTGCTTAAACAGTGTTTTAATTGCATCATGTTTTCCCCTCTACTTCACAATGGCACAGAACAGTAAGAAATTTTTATTGTCTTTTGCAAATAACACAACGTGTCTGCATGAAAACCAGACCAAAGGCAGGTGAAGGGCCACTCAGTGGTATTGCAAAGTGGAATCTTACCTAGGTTTGTCTCCTTCAATTACAGATGCTTGTCTCCAGGTGGAACAGTCATGGAAAATTTCAAATCTAGGTGATACTCTGCCTGAATGATATAGGACTAAACTCTAGCTCTAAGTCACCAGGTATGTGGAGAAAGGTGCTCTGTGTCCCAAACTACACTTGTTACCTGTCCATACCGAAACAGGAAAAGTCAACATCTGGAGTAAAATTCTGTAAATTAATGGAAGTATCTACAAGTACCTTAGAACCGATGCTAGTATCCTTCTAACACAGATCCATGGGACTCAACTAGTTTTCATGTTGGTAAACTGTGCCCTGAACTCATAAGCTCAGCAACCATGACTAGAAAAAGAAGAAGAGACACTATTAAGTGTTTTAGAGAATGCCTAAATAGTTTTAATAAAGTGTGAAGATAAGTATTGTTGAGGAGGAGAACTGGATAGACTCCTACAGATATGCTTGATGGGGAAAAATGCTCCAGCTGGAAACTGAGAATCCTTGAGATCAAGCCAAGACCGAGACTGAGATAGGTCTGTCCTGATCTGGGTGTGAGTAGTTTTCAGAGCCTGGCTGAGGTAGCTGTGAAGTGTAGGGCAAAAGTTTTATTGAGGTGATCAGCAGGAAAGATGACACTTCAGTCTAGGATGCAGAGTCAGATTTAATACAGATTTTAACTCTACTCACAATTTTTCTCCAAACATTTTAATATGTCACTTGCACAAATAAGAAAAAGAAACAGTCAAACCTTACAATTTGTTTCTGTCTCCACTGGCTTCCTTGGGAGGACACATTCAACCTCCAGTCATAGGAACATTGCACCAAGTATGAACATATCCAGATGGCAGATTTCAGGAGGGCAAAGGGAATGTCTTATTCCTACAGTGCCCAGAAGACTTTGGCTCCTGCTGCCCAACCAGTAAAATAACACCTAACAGGATCTTAGACTTCCCAAGAAGCCGTTGTGGGAACCTGGATATACACAAACCTTTGCTGCATGGCTCCTTGATGTAACGCCTTGGGATGGCATTGCCTGAGTGGCCGACCATTCTATGAGCAGCTGGTTGACAGGTTGAACCCTACTTCTTAGTCAAGTCAAGCTTAGAACCAGTCAGTCATCACTGTAAATATCTTTGTATGGTCTTTAAATTCACAGACATACATGTTATGATACAACAGTGTCTAAATAAGCCCCAGTAAAAATTACCTCTAAAACAAGTTCTTTCTTTAATTCTTTTTCTGAAAGAAAAGTTAAGAAATTAAGAAGCATCACAAAGAATCAGTGGGATTTCCTTGTCTGTTGTCTAGGCAAGAAGTTAAGACCTAAAGCTGCATTTATTATCTATTCAGTCCTCTTGTTTTAGGAGATGCGCATATCACTGTTTTCTTTCCATAAAATTATTTAGCCAGATAAAGACAATAAAAAGACTTCCATTTAACAAGCAAAGTATTATCACCTATTGTTTCTAATCTATATTTATATATGTGATGATGAACCTGATGAAATGCAGATAATTTACTGGTGCCTTCTTCACATCCAGATGAATAAGGCAGCAATTTTGCTATTAAATAATAAAGTGAAACTCCCCGTACCTCCTGCATTATGTACATCCTAGATTGTTGTGGAGCTCTTTAAGTCACAATTCAGATATAGAGGAGTGGGTACTTCATCATAAGCATTAAATGATTCTGTCTGCACTGCGTCATTTCTTACGTTGTACCAATTAAACTCTCACAGACCTGCCCAAACATGCTTTGAACTTAATTAGCAAAACTAAATTCTCTTGAGGGGCAACCATTTTTGGTGTCTTTCAAAGTCACATGGAGGGAATATATTGTGAGCAATGTGCATAGAATAGGAAATCACCACGTGGTGCCAGCTGGCAGGTTGGCATTCCTGAGGCACAGGCGCGCTGTGGGAAAGGGGAGAGAGAAGGCAAGAAAGAAAATACTCTGAGATGGATTTCATTCTGTCTTTCCACCTATAGTGCCACTTAACATTGATGGCAACCTTGTGCTTTGGTACCCAGAACCAGTTTGCAAAGGGTTCTGTAGAGCTGGAGGTTGATTTCCTTTCTTATTTCTTTGGTAAAGACAAAAAGGAGGGAGAAGATGAGGGGCCAGAAGAACCCCCCCAAAATGCACTCAGTGCAAAATGGATTGCTACTTTTGGAAAATGCCTGACTTACAAGTTCTGTCTTTATGGTGATACCACTTTTTCAGTTCAAGGGACATGAAACATTGACACAGCACAAGGAAGTATTTTAAGACTGGTTCCACACTTCAGCAAGGAGCCAAGGCCAGGTACTGTGCATCCAACTGGTGATTCTTTTGCTTCTGTGCATGTCAAAATACCCGATATGCCCCTGGCACAGGCAGGGCAGGTTTGATAGCATCCGCAGGAAGGAGGCCACTTATTTTTCCACGTGTAATTTACCACCACAGGTATTTTTGCCTACCTATGTGTCCTCTGCTCAGGCTCCTGGTAGCACGTACATTTGCAGCTGGACGTGCTGTTGCTGTAGCAATCGTGCTCCACCCTTCTGCTCACTGGCAGATCCTGAAACAGGATGTCAGCATGAGTTGCCTCTCTGCAGAGCTACTGTCTATCAGAAAGAGACAGTCTTGAGACACCCTGTGGGGCACTTTTTTAGAGGAACATGGGTAATTGCTTAGGATATTTAAGTATAACATTAAATATTTACTTCTCCTGAGAAAACATTTAAAGTGGCAGTACTTTATACGATTCCTGCAAATGCAAACTCACAAGCTTGGCCGGGACATTTTTCTCTCATTCTTCATAAAAGTAAAGTTCCACATCTTATTTCACATATATCTGCATTTTTAAAGTTTATTGCTTCTCACTAGCCACCTTACCAAATTACAGTTTTTGTATAGCAAAGAGAACAGTTCTGAAGCCCTCCTTTCATCCCAGTCTTGAACCTGTTTGACAAACTTCTGTGAGCTTTGGGGCGTTTTGCCTCTGATCCTCCTGACAAGCTTTTCGTTCTCTTTACTTTAGATGTAGGCACACGCACCCTGTAATTACTGCTGTGCAGCTGATTTTGCCTTGCCTCACTGCTTTTGCTTGCCTTATCATGAAGGGGCATGGGATGAAGTCGTAGTGACAGCCACAAAGGAGTTGTGATGCATTTGAAACACAACTTGGAACTCTGAGTACGTGTGGACGTGCACACTCCCCTTTGCTCCAGACACAACTCACTGTTCTTTACAAGCCTAACCAAATGTCACTGTGCCCTCTTCCCACACATGCCAAGTGCTTCCAGTTTGACATGCTACCTATTTACAGCTTCAGCTGTGAACAGCATTTCCACCCCTTGTATTACAGGCTTTAATAACTGGTGTCTGTTGTGACAGGACATCTCACAAGGAAGACTGTCATAACACATCTATGATGTACCTTCCTCCAGCTAGGAAGATTTTCCTCCACCTATTTTTTTGGTGACTTGGACTGTGTGGGAAGATTTAGGGAGTGTTAAGACACGGAAAGTTAAATCTCCAATTATCCAGAGGTCATGACAGTCAGCCAAATTGTGTGCTTCCCTTTCCACCTCTACACCCACTGCACTGTCCTGCTGCTGACCCTGGAATGGAAAGACCACCCTCCTTCGAAACTGAAATCAAATCCTCAGAACTTGCTCATCCTTGGGCCTCTCCCAAAAGCTTGTGCTGCCAAACATGCCTAATTCTTCAGCAGTTTCATAACTTGGTGGGCTTCTACTCTCTTGTGACCTGAGTTGAGGTCACTGCATTCATTTCCATTTACGAAGTTGTCTTGCATTTAAATCTATGTTGTCCCAGAGGCAAATGTGTGTCTGAGTTTTTCCCTCTATGTGTGCACTGCCCTCCTCACAGAGATGAGGTTTTTCTGGCAGCCTTCTGTCACGTTGTTATGCTTTGAGTAATTATTTTTTTTTAAAACTTCTCCAGTCCAAAGTTCACTTTTTTCCCTTCTCTCATGCCCTCCCTCCTCTCTCCTTTTTGACTCCATTGCCACTCTCAGCCCCTCCAATTTTCACTGTGTTATTCTTGGCCTGTCTAGGTGCTGGTTGGGAGCTAAGTTAATTTAGGTACTTGTCTGCTTGACTGTCAGGTTCTATCAAGAGTAAAAAGAATGGTAAGTTAATAAATTCCAAATTATATCAAGCATGAAGCAGACTCTTATCCCATGCTGTTTACCTGGCAGCAGGTGAAAAAAAGACCAATAAAAGAGAAGAAATACGGGCTTTCACATGCACACACAGACACACACACACACATGAAAAGAAGGCAAAAGGCTGCCTGTTGATGTCAGGTGGCCAGCACAGAATTAGCTGGTGATCTCAGGCCAGAGTTTATGGGGCAGGTGCCCACGTTGCAGAAACCACGAGCACCATCCATGGGCTCCTTGGCAGCTGCAGCACCAGGACTGATGTGCACTCACCAGGTCAGGAGAGTCACTCAGTGAGAAACCAGGAATGAAGTGGGGAGGAAAAGAGGGCAAGTTGGTTGTGCTGCTGGTCAGTCACCATTAATAAAAGACATGGCCTTCACACACCACAGCCAGGACAATGGGAGTCATGGAATCAGGCTGGTCCTTGAGAGAGTGCATTGTGGATTCGTGAAATTCGGAGTGAGCACTATTGTACTAGAAAGAAAAGTGTCAACGCTATCCAAATGGAGCTTCTGGCATCCTGGGAATCTTGTTCAGCTTCCTTATGAAAGACAAGTTGAGCTCTGTCAGTATATTTTACATACATCAGAACAACATAGGTCTGGATCGATTAGAAAAATTATATTCTAGGATGGCAAAGTTTAGGAATGAGACGCATTTGGAGATGTCTAGGAATTCCCCTAGATTCTAGTGCAAAGAACACAAAATCACCTGAACAAGAGGAAAGGAAATCCTCCCTTAGTTTCCTCTTGGTTTGCTTCACTGAGCATCACACATGTAGTCTCCCTTTCTTTTCATTGGGAGAAGCCTAATGTCCTGTCCTACCTCTCAGCTTCAGGGCACAGGATTTCCCAGGCTTAAGAAAGAACCTACTGCCCTCAGCAGATGTGTTATTAGTTTCTCTTCACTCATACTCTCTTTCCTTACTTTTTCTCCTGGAAAAGAATGGAAAACTGCTTCTTTCCTTACAGCTCTGGGCACTCCTACCCAAGGAAAAAGCTATGACTTCAGGCAACCTAAAAAGCAGTGCATTTTTGTTTCTGTGTTCTTTTCCCCTTCCAATGTCTTCCTATTTGTCTGGAGTTATTCTAGGCAACTGACTGACAAAATCACAGCCTTGCATGTAAGTGAGAGTATCCTGGTGATATCACTGCCAACACATCCAGCTTTTCAGGACTAAACTTCTGAACTGCACCAACAATCCAAATTTCCAGTGGATTTAATTGAATGCAAGATCAGCGTTTAACAGCTGGGTAGTTACTGAAACATTAAAGCCTTACTATGTGTGAAAAAGACTTCAAAGGTTTGACATCAGTAGTGGGTGGCAAAACATACATAATTAATTCATAGATCACAGCATGCCTTTCAGCAGCACTGAATATATTTTTTGATTATGTATTTTATCTGTGTTTATATGTGTATTTGTGACTATCTAAATTAGACTAGTGTAATTATGTGTAATTACATACTTTTGTTTACAGATGTGACTGGGAGTTTCCCATAACCACTGCTACACTTTTGAAGTCACACTCTAGTTGATAAGGATATAAAAGTTCCAATACCATCTGGAAGTTTATACAGAGTATCTTTCATTTAGACACCTGAGGAACCTGCTGAAAGCATTACCATTGCATTTACTGTCCTGTGGGAAATATGCTAATTGATACTTAAAACCTGACAGGTGGTCAATGATGGGTCCCAAGGGCAAACCACAATCAAAAGAATTATTTTTTATTTTTCCAAGATTGTCTTTCTGTTTATGTTTGTTAGCTTCTTTGTATTTGACTTCCTTAATCTTATTGATTTTAATTTCCCGTACCCCAGCAACATCCTATCTGGTCATGCTGCTCCTTGCTTTTACCCACAACATGGCATAAAAGAGAAGAAATGGTGTTCTTAAAATCCTCCTGATTTCAAGTATGGCTGTTCAGAGTGGCCACATATTTCAAACACTTTATTAATAATACCTGCCTTGCAAAATAGGTAATTGATAAGATGATGTGATTTGCTCCAAAGGCAAAAGTGGAGGAACAATTATGG
Source organism: Formicarius rufipectus (assembly GCA_013399695.1). Taxonomy (NCBI): domain Eukaryota; kingdom Metazoa; phylum Chordata; class Aves; order Passeriformes; family Formicariidae; genus Formicarius; species Formicarius rufipectus. The sequence continues at coordinate 1,053,312 of VXAU01000539.1, read as the reverse complement.
TGAAGGCTGTCTTACCTCAAGAATACAAACTAGCCTGGTTTTCTAAGGAAATGGACTTTTTTGCCCATCATACCTGTTTGACCATCTGCATCTTTCCAACCATCTTTGAACACCTGGGTTGAATCCATCAAGTAAACCTGACAGAGGGATGATGGTCTCATTGTGGACAGTAAGCTACTATTACTTGGGAAAGTTGATATTTTGAGGGTAGGAAGAAGGAAATCACCGTGGCAGAGCCCTGAAGGAAGAACTCAACCTTCACTCCCTATCTTTGCTGCATGTAACAGGTGAGAAGCAGTTGGTTCAGCAATCAGGAAAGCCATAATATGACACTCTCACAGTACTGCCCATCTCCAGATGAGATAGTGAGGCTCCCAAAAGTATGGAGGAGGTGAAAAGGGCTGTAAGTGTCATGTGAGTGGTGGCTTGGGCAAGGCAGAACAAACTGCTGTTAGTTTTGGAAAAGTTCTTCAGGTGAGTGGAGAAATCTGGAGCTGATGTAGTGTGAGGACGTAGGACACGCAGGATACGCGCTAAGAGGGATCTAGGCTTCATCAGTCCTACTGCTCATGGACCAGCTTCTGCATCCAAGCTGCTGGGCCCCCCTTCATCAGCACACTATGGTGGGTGATTGGCTTTATGCAACTTAATGACTGTCCTGGTTATAGTAGCCAGGACCAGTTTGTCTCTGGGTGGGTGTGTATTCTAAACCTTCTATGTCATTTTTCTCGTGAACTGCTCACAATGGACCATTGGCAGAAGCTTCCCAGTGCACACTCGACCACTCAGGGTACAAGCTGTGTGTTTAGGAACTTCTGTGGGATAAGGAAGTTTTCCTGTCTTCATACCTATGACTCAGGTGTGATAACTCCCCTCCGGGGAGCCACCAGCACCTTCACACCCCCCTGAGTGGTCGTGTCTGCTCACGGGCCATCAGGGATGCCAAAAATATACCATTATTCACCTCACAGAGTAAATCACCCATTGTGAAACTCTCCGCCCTGGGAGAGGCACTGGGAGTTCCCATCTGAACCCAAGCAGAGATAAGCCTGGGGTTTTGGGACTGGGACTTCTGGTCAGATCCAGAGGAGGACCAGAGCCTCAACTGGACTGAGACTGCCACCAGACTACAGTCATCATATTCACCAGCAGGTTTCTCCTTTTCTTCTTACTTTGAACTCAGGAGGGCCACGTGTTCAGCACAGGGGTTGGGGAGCTCCATCCTGCTCGTGTCCCACTGTGCTGGGCTGTACATCTGTTTTTGTGGCACAAACGAATTTTCCTTCTGTATCAGTGTATTTTGTGATCTTTTATTAAATTGTTATTCTGACTTGCAATCCCATTTTGAGTTGGATTCATTTCTCCTGCTGGTTTAACTCTAAACCAGCACAATGACAATAGTGGCAGCAGTGGGACTGTCCTCTGCTTCCAGGCGTTCTGCAGAGCCCGGCTGGGGCAGGGCCCCAGGGACCGCAACAAAGCGCTGGGATGTGTCCGACAGATAAAAGACATCACTTCAGCATGTGTAAACAAGAGCAGTGTCTCTTGCATTGAATTCCACTCTTATTCAGCATATCGTTTACAGCACCAGACCTCCTCCCTGTGGAGCAATTTCTTTCCCACTTGGTCTGCTTCTGATTAGTGTGAAAGAATGACGTATAGAAATGACACTGCAATAAAGATGATGGGTAGTCAGTGAAGCAGCTGCAGATTCAGAGAAAAGGAAACTGACTACTGAAGATTTGCTTAGAAAAAACAAAGAATACCAAAACCCACAAACAACAATATAAGGTTCTAACTGTGCATGCAAAAGCCACTTGAAATTCTCCTCCTGGTATTCTTACTGGCATGCCACTCAGAGCATGTAGAATAGTAATTTCCCAGTGGAAGCAGACTCTTCAAAAGCATGTTAGGGGACTAAATGCCTTTTAGATCTGGCCTTTAGATCAAGCACTTACTCTGAAATGCCTTCATCTCCTCTGAAATTCATACTTCACAGGGAATAGGAAAAAAAGATGAAACTGTTTTGAAATAACCAAATAACATTCTCTTTATAGATAAAGCTCTTAGACTGGGGTGTTAGTAAGTCTGTGGCTTCCTTAAGCCCATACATGGATTTTACAGACTAGGCTGAGTCAGTCTAGCGTGGGATGACTGGATGACTTTATATCCTTAATCAGATTTTGAGCGAATACTTATTTTCCTTCTGTTTGCACCTGAGGAAAAGCTTACAAGTGTTTGCACCGCCTTCTAAGCAAACAAAATGACTTGGGCATCAGCAGCCTGGAATACTTTACTATACTTCTGGTTCTGCAGGGATCTTTCCCACTTTTGCTGTGTTTAAAGAAGAGGTAGTTTTCATTGCATAAGGTGGTTCAGCATGTCATTTTGAAAGTGGAGGAGTGGAGTAGAAGAGAGGAGGAGATTGGCGTGGGAGTTGGGGATGCTACAAAAATTTGTAGTTAATGAGTCCAATAGCTCAGCTGTCCAAAAATTTTCCTAAAGTCATTCACTTCTTATGCCTATGTGAGCTCCTATAGAAAGGAATGTAATGTGCCATAGTTTTCCATAAAATACTCCAAAGAGAGGATTGATCCACTGCCCTATGCTGTGCTTGTCCTCTGGCTACAGGAGACTGCACTACTTTAAGACCACTGCCTATTATTGAGCTTCTTGATTCTGACATATATTCCCATAAATGGATTTGATATTATGTTTCTCTGCAGCAGAACTGAAGGTCATGATAGCTCAGTCCAGGTTTGTTGCTCTTTTTATACTTTTCCAATGTACTGAAGTAACACAAGACCAATCTCAATCTGCAGTCCCTGGGTGTATTAAAGATCCAAGTCTGGCTGACCATGCAAAGCAAAGAACCACACACCATAATCAAAGGAGGACACATGAAACAGATAGGAAGCATTAAATTTTAAATAAATCTATTTGAAGGAAGTAGTTTAGGTAGAAGATGTATTGCCAGCCCAGTGATGGACAGCTGATCACCAGGGCAAGTTATCAGGCATTAACTTTTCAGCTGTGTCATGAGGGGATGCCACTGGCCAATTTGCCTCTGTAAGCAGTGAGTCTTCCTCCAATAGAAAGCATGTAGCTAAGATGTCATCTATTTATTCTTGCACTTTCTCTTCAGATTTCTTACAACAGTGCAATCTGTTGTGCTAATGACATTAACGCCAAGAAAAAAAAGCTCATCTTTAAGGTGGTTTTGCCAACTTATTTAAGATGCTTTACTGGACCATCATCATATATTGCTGCTTTTGAGTCATTAGTTTATCTGAGCTTAATTAAAGCATCTTAATTTAAGTCCCTTCAGTTCAACCAGTTGGCTCCTAGTCCCACAGCTGTAATAAATGTTGACATTTTAGTGGGGTTTTGTGTAGTTTACAAGTTTTCTGTAATGTCTTATTATGCACTCCAAATAGTTGAGGCATTGCTTAAAGGTTGTTAGTGGTTTCTCTGTTATGGTTTTAAAATCAAAACCAGTGCCAACCAATGTGTCATGTATCCTAGCACATGTAACCAGTCCCTCAAGCAAATTGATCTTCACACTCTAGCACACATGAACAGTGTTACAAGAGCCCTCAAACAGCACATCAGCTGGGAGCGACTCACTGCATCTGGAGCACACTGACCTGGATATTTAAAAAGATACAGATTTTTCAGCTTCAAGATTCCCAAGAGGGTGACAAAAAAAAATAATCATTAACCATTTCGTCAAGAATAAATAAAAAAATCTTTGAATGATTCTGTCCATCATCAATGAGTCATTTTAATAAGTGATTTTTTTTGTAGCCAAAACATCACTGGCATTCATGAAAATTCACCTCAGGAGGCTCATGGCTCATCAAATTTTGCTGTCATCATTACTGGTTTGGCTCAGATGCGGAAGTGGACAAAAGTGAAAAGACCAGCCTACACTAACTTCTTATTTAAGAACAGTTTTTGCACTACCCAGACACTAAATACTCCTTTTGTTTCTTCCCCCCCTGTTGGGTGGCTGTAAAAGGTGGGGAGTTGTTTCATCCTGTTTTTTTGGTCTGGGAAAGTCTGAAGTAAAGGGAAAGTGTCTCAACGTGTAAAAAGTGCGAAACTGTATTGAAAATAAAGGTCAAGAGACTATTGACCTTACTGGACTCCAAGTTTTGCCCTATGACCTAAATCATACTCCTCTGAAGTGCTTCAAAGGCTTTTTATCTCAGTGATCACACACTGGGTTTCCAATACAGCTTCTTAGAGCTACTTTTTGAGAAGCCAAAATTAGATTTACAGGTGCTTTCATAACTAACTGAAGAAAATCAAGTGGGAGAATAAAAAACATTGAAAAAAGCCCACAGATGTGCCTTCCCTTTCAGGAAGGTTTGTGTTATGTCCTTCTACCACTCCCTTGTTCCTTAGTCCAGCCTAGTTTTGAAAGTGAAGGGAAGAAGAAAATGTCAAGATTTTCCTGGAGTAGTTACTGCAGTTTAATCCTAACCTCATAAGGAAGTTTATTCCCTTAAACCATCCCACTGAATTCTGCACAACCAGAAAGGCTGAAAGCCTTGAATAAACCGTAAAGTTGTTGAAACAAATGTTTCAGTGGTTCTTTAAGCTCTACCTCTAAATCTTTGTCAGGTCATTCATTATCAGTGCTTTCCCACTTATGAGAACAGAATGAAACAGATCCAAATGGCTCAGACAAAATTATATGAACCTTAGTGACACATTCTGTCTCATTTTCCTTCAGGGAATATTGAATGCATCACAGGATAAGCCACGACTACACCATGATTTTGGAACGTAAAGGGGAGTGCTCCACATTTTCTCTGTGCCATAGCAACATTAAAATTTGACGCTGCACCCCCTGTACAGATTCAATGCTGTTGAAAACAGGACTTACTTATTTAAAAGAGCTTCTACCTCTCTGTAAGGAAAGTCAAGGATGTCAGGGCTAGGGCCCACAGCCTGTTTTCAGGGAGAATGACCCTGACACTGAGGTGCTCAACCTGTACCAATACCTAAGTGACATCTTGTCTGTAGGGTGACAAGCACTTGACAGCTTTGATGTCACCAGCAGCTGCTTAAGAACCTACTTGTTTGATATTATGGAAGCTGCTTTAGTATCTTAGGCATGATCCTATGCTTCACATTTTTTACAGCCTTGGCTGATGACTATTGGCAAAAATTCTGTGCTTTCAGTAAGGGAGGTGGAAAGGGTCATAATTTGGTCATCAACATTTGATGCATCCCAGAAGAGGACATAAAAAGGTATCATGCTAGGAGTGATGTGTTGTTATTGGCTGTCCTTGTGCCCAGCTGTGATTGAAATGGATTCAGCATTTTAGGAGTGAGAATAAAAAAGTAAATTAAGTCCTCTAGCTGTTTTTTTTACCTGGTTTTAAAAATTACGACCTACTGTGATTTTCAGTCTAAGAAGAGACTATTCTGTCTGTGTGAGCACTTTGAATAGCTGCCAGAGATATTTCTTTCAGTGGTAAAAAGACCATGGTAAATGTCTTACTTAATATACTTTAATTTAAATAAAAGTAGACCTTTCTGCCATTCTGAACCCCAAAGTACTCACCATTGAGATGCAACTCTTAGGCAGCGAAGCAGCCAACAACCTAAAGTGGGAAAACATGATCCATTCTTCCCACGTCTTCTAAAGCCTGACCTTCCCTGAAGTTCTCCGCTTTGCCAGTCTCTACAGGGCCATTTCAGTGCTATGTAAAAGAAGAAAGTCTTGTTTTTCATTGGTGTCCAGTTTCCTTTTCTGATGTCTTTTTAATTTTAAGGTACCATTAATATATCATTGATGAAAGACGTCAAGTCAGGAGTGATGCCCTGGAAGGCCAGTTCTCTAGCAAGACCGAGTCTGGTTTTTGTGTTTCAAGATTGTCTGAAATGATAGTCTGAGTATATCCCCTTTATCTCATACTTCTCTACATAAATCATTTTAGTCTCTCTGTTCCCTCAGCAAATGTGCCCTGTAAAGAGTCAGACAACCTTGCCACAGCTGTGTCTAGCCCTCAAACTCCAACCTTGCTGCACAGATCCCAGAGGGAGGGTTTCTACCTGTAACAACCTCTTTGATGAAGAAGTTTGGTAATTCCTATAGTTTCTTCAATAGGAGCCATCCAAAATGCATTTGTTCAGATGGAACTAAGTTTGAGGTCACTAATTAACTTCACATAGACCAGACAGGCAAATCTTCAGATACACCAGTCATCAGATTGTCAGCAATATTTGAACAATCTAGGCAGGACCTCAAGTAAGGAGCAAGGGTGAAAAGCTCTACACAGGACCAAGAGTTCAGCTGGGGCAAGAAACTGATTTATCTCAGTTATTTGAAGGTAATAAAGAGTAGAATCATGGTTCAGAAACCCTCAGAAAGTGTAACAAGAGTGTAAGAAGGGACAAGAGTCTGTTGGGGGTGGCTCAGGTCTAAAAGATGATAGTTACAGAAGGGTAAAAGTTCACTTCTTGAAACATTTAATTGACTGTTGTCTCTGCAGATTCACTTGTCTTTGGCTGGAGAACAGGAAGGACTATACAAAGTGACTGTAAAAACCCTATCTTGGGTTGCATTGTCTTTCCCATATTGCCTTTGCTTCTGAGTGATCCTAGAGCACTCCATGGTATCTACTTTCAGGTGTAACCCCTTGACCCAGTCTCTGAGATGAGCTGGAGTAGCAAGATGTTTCTGTATAGTTTAAATTTTACTTTTTAATTAATTTTTATGGCATAAATGCAGATAAATGTGTGCAATTGTTAAATAATTCCTTCTATTTAATTTTCTTTTCAGTAGACAAATGAGCTCAAGCACCCCAGAAAACCGTATCTGAAAAGTCAAAACAAAACAAGTTCAGTTAAAACTCTGAGTGAGCTTTACGTAGAAAAGTAACAATTACAATGGTGACATCCCGGACTCTTTGGTTGAGAGATATTGTAAATTGTGGTCAGTACTTGAAATATTACATTTTAATCAAAAGAATAAACCCACAGGAAGCTTTATTGTCTTAATAACATCCCTGGGCATTAATGTTAGTGGTTAGTACTACCCACGCAAAATCCTCTCTGCAGTATGCTGTGGTTTGCTTAAAAGGGCAAAGGATGACATGCGCTTGGTTGGTTTGTTGGATCTGAAGAGATTCTGCAGTGAAGTGGATGCACAATAAACTTCTTTGAAATCTTGGACTTGACTCACAGAAGAAATCCAACTTCAGTTTGAGTATTGTACGCAGAGTGAAGACGCTGAAATAACTTTCATTTCCCACCTCATCTGCCCACCCACAATCCCCTCCTTCTTGTGAGGAGAGGGCAAACAGATTTCTGTTTTTCTATGCCAGTAGTTCATCTTGTCTTGCTTGCATGACAGCAAATGTTCTGGGAAGACCTAAGGTACAAAGGTACCTAAGGTACAAAAGACCTAAGGTACCTTTGTCTAAGGTACAAAGACATTCTCCAGCCTTTCCAGCTTGGGGTTTCATTTTGATCCAGTGATTGCACTGGGATATTTGGAGGTGTGGAAGGAGGGGCAGTCAGGAGGCTGCACATGGGGACAGGCAACACTGCTGAGTTGCATTTGGAGATTGATAACAATGCGGTCAGGTATATCATAGGGTGGAGGGGTAGGTGGGATTCTTGGGGCTGTCTTGCACAGGGTGAGGAGTTGGACTACGATAATCCTTGTGGGTCCCTTCCAATTCAGAATATTCTATGATTCTAGATGCTACAAAGGTACTTGGGCAAGTACAGGCCTATTTGCATGAGACCCTAAAGAATCTAAAAGCTTTTTTAATCTCAGTCTCCATCACTGAAACTTGTCCAGTCTGAACTGTGCCAACAAAGGAGTTCCACTTTGCTCCCCTCCTCTAGTGTGCGAATTCCCCCTACTAACCTTCACCACCACCCGCCGAGTTTTCTATTTCATCACTGACAGCAAGGCATGACCAAAACAGAAATAAAACAGCAGGAATCAATGGCAACATGGATATCTCACTGTCCATCTCTCTGCCCCTGCAAGCATTCAATGCACATCCCAGACAAAGTCAGGAAAAATGGTCCAAGAGCCTGAAGAATGTCCTGGGAAAGGAGAGTCACAGTAAAAGACAGCGGGACACGGACTGAAAATGTGCTTGTGCATTGTCACAGTGACACTTCTGAGAAGAAGGCAGTGGTGCAGTCCAAACAAGTCCACAAAGCCAGAGAGCATTCTGTACCAAAGACACAGCATGGCAAGAATGAATGCATAGAACTCCAGCTCTTGTCGAGACAGCTACTAATTTCTGCAAGATTAGGATAACCCTTCTTTAAAATGAAACCAAAATGTTGCAGTTGATGTCACAGAATCATAGAATGTTAAGGGTTGAAAGGGATCTTAAAGGTCATCTGGTTCCAACCCACTGCTGTGGGCAGGAACACCTTCCGCTATTCCAGTTCACTCCAAGCCTCATCCAACCTGGCCTTGAACACTCCTCGGGATGGGGGACCCACAACTTCCCTGGCAGCTTGTGCTGGTGCCCCACCAGCATCAGACCACCCCTCCAGCCTGTCCAGGTCCCTCTGGTTCCATTCGTCCTCCCCAGAGTGTCAACTGCACCACACATTTTGGTGTCATCAGTGAACCTGCTGAGGGTGATCTCAATCCCACTGTCCATTTGCCAACAAAGATGTGGTAGGATCAGCCCAAGTCCCAAACCCTGAGGGACATCATGAGGGACTCATCACTGGTCTCCATGTGATGAGTCAACATCTAGTTACTGTCACTTTCAATTTTTTCCTGGCTTTCCCATCCCTTTTCAGTAGCTTGCCTGTTTGAAGAATGCAAAGATATTAAAAAAATCAGCTGCAAGTAATTTCTCCCTAATAAAAACAAACAGAAATTGTGAAATTAATCCCGAGGCGGCAGCAGGCTATGAACTCAGATCTAGTTCAAAGCTGGATCTCTATCTGCTAATACAACCAGTTGAGCCAAAATAAATCTTTATTTTCACCAGATGCTACATGTGGCTTAAGTATTCCCACACATCTGCATTAGAATAATGTTCAGAGAGAAGATAAGTCCTTTCTTGGACAATCTAAATGTAACTTTTATGAGCTGGTCTTAAGATGATCCTTGATTTTCCACTCTTTTACACAATATTCTGGCCTTTCAGGGATTAGCACATTCAACAAAGGTGGGGTCCTCTACTAGGCAGACTTGACTGTTGTGCCCAAGTGATTTCGAATCACAAGCCAGACAGGTTACACTGTGCCAGCTCACATACACAAGTGTAGTTGAGTGAAGCAACGTGACAGAACTAAGACTCATCATTTTGATGTGTTAGTCACATCTTTTGAAGTGCTTCATGCATTAAGGCTTCTAAGTTGTTCTTATTTTTGGTACAGAAAGAAAAAGTGTCTGGTTTACTTAATTTTAAGTCCTAAGTATTCTGTTTTCTCATTATAATATTAAATTGAATTGAGAGCAATTGTCTTCAGGCCACCACAGCTTAGTAAATAAAAAAACAGAAAGCCTGAAAGCATCCTTAATTGGCTCACAACTTTAAAAAAATTAGTTCTCAATACATATTTTCTTTAAATCATCAGTTTCTTAAGAAAGAAATGATGCTTGCAAGACAGTGGGAATGAGGCAAGAACCTGGGAAAAAGTGTATTGCTTTTGACTTTAGGAGAGGGAGATCTGGAACAGCATTGAGATGTATTCAATAACAGTATCCAAGACTTCTTGTCCCTTTCCATCTGCCCTACTAGTCCAGGACCTTACTTTCCAAGGTGGGAACACGCTATTGGTGTTTCCTGCTTCACCCCAGATTTGAGTATGTTAGCACATCTCTGTCACAGGGGCATGAAAAAGAAGGTAATGATCTCTAATGAGATGTGGACAGCAAGAAATGATGAAAAAAGCTGAAGTTGAGGTACAAGAGGCCTGATTGGGTGTTAGTGTTGGTACCAGAGACACTGCACAGAAGATAGACACAGTGTTTGAGTAATCTGAGCTTGGTCAACAACTTTAATTCTATGTATGGAGCTGGAAGATGGAATTTAGAGACAATCTAAAAAGAAAATCCAGAAAACCAGCAATTTTGACTGACAGCTTTAGCAGTGAATGAAAATTCCCAACCCTTCTGTGAGATGTGGTGACTGGAAAAAGTAAATATTAATGGAAAAGTTAGAATGAAGGACTTCAGGGAAAAGAAACAGTTGTCATCTATCCAAAATGTCGGTTGAATACTCTGAAAATGCAAGTTTCAGAGTCCCCAAGCAAGACTTCCAAGCCTCTGTAACAGCCCAAGCCACATGAATGTTAGGGAAGTGTACAAAACCACTGCTTTCCTTTGGCCCATTCACCTAGAGTTGTTAGAGTTTCCTGCCTAGAGAAAAAGAATCTGCTACAGGGAATTCAGGAAAAATAGCTGCCTGGAACCACTGTAGTTTTTTTCCTGAAACTGTAACCATGCCCAATTCACCAAAAAAGAATGAAAATGTTTTAATCAACAGCAGTGGATTTCAGTGAAACCAACACCAGCCAACACAAAAATAGTACACTTCTTAGGAACCCTTCATAAATAAAAATAAGATACATCCCCACAGCAATAATGAGATGGAAATGAAAATGAACATTGAATTCTATCTTTTGCACTCATAAAATGCTGTCTTTCTATGAATTGCTCTTCCTGCCTCTGTTTTGTACTTTGACATGCTTAGATATGAGGCCACATCCTCACAAATGTGGCTCAAGAGAAAGCTGGAAGGAAAAAGGGGTAAGGGAGAGGAGGCAGACTGTGAGAAAATAGAGTAAATTTTTGTTTTTAAAAACTTTTTCACATCAAGTGTGTTCAAGGAAACAGCGCAGGAATGTTAGTCATGAAACCTGTTTGTAAATCCTGACAGGCAAAGCAGTGAATGGCGACTCTGGTTTGCTAAACCCATGTTGCCCTCTACAGCTCTTACAGCTTCCATCCTTCCCTCTATCCAATGGAGTTCTGTAAAAACAGGAAATGGAAGGGACCATCTATCACAGACTCATGGAGCATGCTGAGTTGGAAGGGACCTGTGCTTGGAGATTGTTTTTTTTTTTCTTTTTTTAAAGCTTCAGTTGGTGATTCTTATTGTCTCCTGTTCATCAGATGGAGAGTTTATCTGGATACTCTACCCTCTACTCCCTGAACTATCTCATCTCCTTGCCTGTAATTCTCTCTTTATTTAATTTCCATTAATAACTTCCTTTTCCATCTCCTCTGCCATTCTCCCCTTCCTGCCCTCCCCATGGCTTGTGTCTCCTCCATCTTGTGCTTCAAGCAGGACAGAAATTGCTTTGGAAATATCCTCCCCTCCCTGCCCCAGCAAAGAGTTAAACACAATGCTCAAGGGAACACTGTGATTTTAAATTTAAAATTCTGTGGCATTCCCTCTGCTTTGTCCAAAGCTCCTGAATGAAAACAGGTCGTTCAGAGGATGAGAGGTGGCAGGAGATAGCTTTTGATTTCTTGCTGGGGAATGCATGAACTCGGGCTGAAACGGGAAGCTGCAAAAACGTGGCAGCAAAAATGCATCTCTGCAAAAATCAAGTGTTCACTGAAGGGGAAATGAGGGGCTTGCCAGGAGGTCCCAACAGCCTATTGAAACGCCGTCAAACTTTTCACCCTTGCCATTCCACCACACCCTATTTTAAATCCCCGCTCAGATTATTTTTATTTTTTTTTTAAATAGGTCATGATTTCGTTGGGCCTGCAGCTCAGGGAGACTGGGTTGCCACTAAAAACACATGGCTAAACACAAGCGGGTAGGATTCAAAGGAACGAAGCAGATATATTTATTTATCATTTATTAAAAGGCTCTGAACACAGATTAATGTTCCTTACTCGATACTTTTTTTATTGTTTCACCTGCTATACAGTGGGAATTGAAAAGGCTGACCGGTCATCCAATCTGCCTGTAGCTGCTTGAAGTGTCTGAGGATTCTCTGAGGAAATATAAACTCAGAAACCACCCACGGTAATGCTTCCCAGCTGCCCTCTGAAGGTCAAGGCTCCCTGTGAGACTGCTCCAGGCTCTCCCAAGTCCCAGGTAAGCAGCTTCCCATGCACCCAACGCCAATCACCCCATCTGCTCAAGTCTGCCTGGTTGGATCACAGGAGGAGGCACAGCTATATCCTGCCATTCATGCGATGAATCTTATCCTGCACCCCTCAAACTGCCCTTCAAAGTACCCATTACTTTTTCATACATAGGTGTATTTTCTGATGAATCTTCTTGCTGACCATCTGGAGGCCAGAAGCAGCAAGCTTAAGTCTGGCTTTTTCACACATGCCAGAAGGCAAATGAAGCTCACAGGGCAATATTTACAAAATCCCAAGTGGTGCACTTTGTTTGGAGTACTTTGTTAATTAATCCTGTGTTGTGTTCTTGCATCTTTCCTTCAGCTCTCACTCTTTTTTCAGGTCTGTTCTGTGTAGTTGGATGACAATGGTTCCTCTGTGTAGTCTTTCTAAGGCTGTAGTGAACCTTATGTTTGTATTCTCTGGGCCTTCTCTCCATTATCAAAGCCTATGTTGCACTATTCCTAAAACCAAAGTCCCCAGAGTGAGATACAGTGTATTTGGTAGGGGAATCTGATTTTTAGTCTAACATTAAAAGACTCTGTGTGCGTCCATTGTTTTGCTTTTGAGAGCTCTGTGCAGAAAAAAAAAATCAGATTACTATTTCATACCACAGTGAAACATTTCCCCCATCAAAACCAGCCTGCAGACACGTTGCCCATTGGGCACACATAAAGTCTGTGTCCTATTTTTATCTCCTGGTTTCAAGTGCCAGCTGTCACCTAGTAGCTGACCTTGAGGCTGGCTGAACATTCTTGGCTTTGTCAGGAGAGGAATCATTCATGTCATGATCAGGCCTCCAATGGTGGAGAGTATTTCTTAATTAGAATAAGAAAATGTCATCAATTAAGATCATTATACTCCATTTCATTAAGGAGAAAGTTTGGCTGGTAGAATTCCACATTGCATATCTTGTGCTAGCAAGGCCAGGACTTTTGTTAGAAGCAAGCAGTCCCCTTTTTCTTTAGCTCTGGAACTATAGAGTCTTATATTGGGAAAACAAGTTTTACAGAAAAAAAATAAAACTATATCACAAAAACTAATTAAATGTCACTTTTGGGTTCAACATATTCTGTAACAACAAATTAATCTATGGACAGTCCTTCCTGCCCAACTGGGAAATTGCAATTATTTTTTTTTAATACAACAGAAAAAAAAATATCTTGTGAACTTTTGAACCTTTAAACTTCTTTTTTCAATAAAAAATCTAAGTTAACAGGGGAAAAATAAAGTTTCTAAATAAAGTCTTCCCCTAGGACGGCATTTTTGTCTTGCCAAATTAAACTAACCAAAACTTTTGTTTCTCTAGCAATTTAGCTTCCCAAGAAAAATACACCTGCAGCTATCAGGAGCTTTGCTTCAGCCTTCAGATCTTCTGATTCATGCACAACATTAGAGGGCACTTCTGCATTGTGGCAGGTTTCAGTCAGAGACAGACAGGCCTGATCTTACCATACTTGAATCCAGAGGCAACCTGAGATCTGTCCTGGGCTTACCCGCATTAAGAACTGATTCTGCAGCAGCTTCTTTGACCTCCTCAGAGCTGGTCCTGCGGCAAGGCATGACCTGCTGTGAGGGAAGCTGGCACCTCGTGCTTTAGGAGTAGGGCAGTGGTCGGGGAGGGGAGGCTGAGAAGGGCTCGAGTCCCGCCTCACATTCCTGTGCCCCTGCACTGAAGTGGCTCTGCCCTTGTGAGCTACCACCCAGGGCTTCACTGATTTTAAGTCTGTCAACATTTGGTGCTTTAGCAGCTTCATTTGACAAAGGCAGATGATTAAGTTATAATCTCTGCTTTCTCTGATAAAAAAACCCCACCAAAAACCCATTTCCAACCTGGATGATTATAGAGGAAAGCTTGAAAAGGAGATATAAAAACTTAAAAACCAGAAGCTCTTTGGGAGAGAAAGTGAAAACTCAAGCTATGCTAATTATTTTAGAAGTTATTTTAAACTCATTTCCTCATTCTGAGGGTGCTGACTCACGTTTTACGAAAGTTTCAGGTTAGCAATGCTGACGTGAGCAAGCAAAATTTATTCACATAATTAAATAGCTCTAGTTTACCCCAAACCCTCTAAACAGTCTTTTCAACATGTGTTTTTCTTCACTGATGTGATCTCTTCCAAAGAGTTATACAAAATTATCAGCACACGCAGAGAAGGTGTGCTGATAATAAACCCTACGTTTATTTTGCTGTTTCCTGTTTTTCAAGACCTGACCAATGGAACTGAGCTCCTGAACTCCAACTGCTGGGGAAATGTCACTGCAATTCACTGTAAGCCTCTGTCCCCGTTAGGAGGCAGGATTTCACAACATGCCCCAAGAGCAATCTTCAGTGTTTATTGTTGTACAGACTAACAAAGCAAAGCTTGCTTGATTTAGACATCAAATTCTCCTAGTTGCTTTGAACCTCCCATGTCTCACTCCTAACACCAGGAAAAGGTTGTAGGACTGTTTGAATATTTTCTCCCCATCTCGCCTCACAGGGGAACAAAGTGAAGAAGTGCACAAAGACAGAGCATTGATGGGCTAATGTGAAAATGCCAGCCATTCCTTCCTGGAATGAGTGACCACGCTCGCTTGATGGTCAACTCAAAATCCAGGCCTAAAATTCAGTCTGCACAGTTCTATCCAAGAAAAAACAGTTTCTTACCAGAAATTCTTTGCAACCATTCTTGGTATGGAGTTGTTCTTGACACTTAGCCTTCTCTCTAACACTGCAGCTACACCTGGAAATCAGAGAATCACAGGGAAGGGACCTTACGGACCATCCTGTTCCACTCCCCTGCCACGGGCAGGACACCTTCCACCAACCCAGGTTGCTCGGAGTCTCATCCAACCTGGCCTTGGGCACTTCCAGGGATGGGGCAGCCACAGCTTCTCTGCCCAACCTGTGCCAGGGCCTGCCCACCCTCACATGGAAGAATTTCTTCCTAACATCTATTGTAAATATCTTCTTTAGTAGCTTAAAACCATTTTCCCTTGTCCTATTACTATGTGCCCATTGACAAAGTTGCTCAGATCAGGAGCCTGCACAGATTCCCAATAGGATGTGTTTTCTTGTGTGCTGCCTCATTTGCTTTTGGGGCTGCATCCCACCTTGCATCATATCCATGGCATAAACAGAGAGCACAACTTGTGTGGCACCTCTAAATCTGTGACATTTCCTGGGCAGAGGTACAAGCTTCACGATGGCAATGATGACTCAGGTTTAAGATTTTTCCTGTCCTGGTCTTGAAGCCATCATTCCATATTTAGAAAAATTTGGAAAGCACATTGAGGGAGAGGTATGAAATCTCTCTTTGAAACAGGTCAACTCTGAAGGTCTCGCTGTGTAACTGGTGCCTCCATTCACCCAGAAGACAGAAGTCCTACAGAAGTAAGACACGAGCAGCAGTCCTACAGCAGAACCTGGGTGGCCTGTTTTGGCCAAGCACAGAGGTGAACAACAGCCTTGTAGCTGTGTCACTAAAGTTGCCTTGTACAATGCACACACCTCTGAAGGAACACGAACACTTGTGCGTCTGTTCACGTCTTCCCCTCCTCCCCATTCAGAAACTCATCTGCCCCTCGTCTTGTCAGCCACTCTCTTCAAGTTTCAACCATCTGATTCATGCAGCAAAAAGTCTCCCCACAGAAAACAAACTGGCTGAACCGCTTTGTTTTTTCTAGAGCAGTGCAAACAGTTATTGCAAGGAGAATTTTAGGAAGATTGTGCCTGGCAAGGAAAGCTCACTAAATAAATACATGATGTTAATTATCCTTTGCCTGTTTCAAGTGAGCATTTCAAAGTGGTTTGCAAACCATTAATTAAGGTGCAATTTGGTACCATGAGGTAGTTAAATATTATTAACACTGTTTTCTGCAGGTGGGAAACTATGACATGGGGTGAAATGACCTGGATGAAGTCTGCCAGCAGCAGACCTGAGCCCCAAGCCTACCAATTTCAGCTTACCAGCACCCTGTTCCATTAGTCATTTGTACTGTGAAAAGACTTGGTTACCTCACAGACAATGATGAAAATACGTGAAAATTTGAAACCATATGAAAATGTGACCAGCAGACCCAGAAAACCATGTGCAAATGTCACCCACGTGACAGAAGCATGTCTGGCAGAAGGTTTCTGGGACCTTGGTGCTTACACGGAATTGTGTTGTGTATGTCTGAAAACCTGGAGCAGTTCTTGTCTGTTTGCAGCCTCTGTAGCTCATTACAGACCTAATTCTGGTCTGCCCAGATACACCTCTGGTGCCAGGTTTCACACATAGGCGTTTAAGATGGCTCTGTGCTTCTGACAAATTTTGGTGTCTCTCTGAAACGGCTCTACCTCTTCTGGGTGCCTCACTCAGCCTTTCTCCTCCTGCTCCCGGTTAACCCGTTCTTCTGAAGTGGTGGCAGTGGTGAAGTGTCTCAGCTGAAATAGTTGCTGAGTGCCAGAATCCAAGGCACTGAGGGCTGAGAGATGCTCCCAGAACCCTCTGTGGTGACTGAGTCCCCGCTGAAGGGAAGGTGAGGCCCAAAGCTGCAGACTCTTCAGAAGGATGTGCTAAACCTTGCTTCCCAAAAGCAGGACTTGGGTAGTGGCGCTGTTTCACTGGTTTCCATAAGATCCGTGTTTCCTTATCTACATTGAGTCCTTCCATGGACACTACATCTCCCATCAGATGCTCCATTAGTTCCTATATTCTGTCTACACCTTAGCCAGTCTTCTTCCTGTGTTTAATCATGTGAAATCTGTTCTCGATAGGAATTCTATATTAATGAAAGAAAAACAGAACAGGTAAAGTTAAGAACAAAGCATTCAATTTTGAGTTCATCTATTGAATGGATGTTTACAGCAAAGGCAAGGGAAAGTGCATATGCTGGAGAGCTAATCAAACATCCTTTGGTTTATACTATTTATATGGCTATAGGAAAACTTGGATTAATTTGATATATATATTGTACCTTTTTGGTACAAATTAACTTTCACTCCTTTTAAGAGACTCGTCTAAGAGACATATAATCCCTGTAGCACCTTGAAGCCACTCATGATGTACTGGGCATGAGCTTTCCAGAAAGTCAGCTCCTTTTTGAGGCCAGTCCATGCTGCAGCAGTGCAGCCAGTCCCAGCTGTGTACAGCCCTGAGCTGTGCCCAAAGGGTGGCATTTTCCATGGACCTTAGAGACTGTGATACCTCATCTGTAATCCTCCATTCCACTGCAGGGTAAATCTGCTGTCTGTGCACAGGAGTGCCAGTCACCCTTAATAATGCCCGAGTGATGCTTTTGGTACATGTGGGTGAAGATCTGAATTTGTTTCAGTGCATTTCTACACCTCTGTGTGCCATTATTTACACATTTCTGTGCCAGGACAGGAACTGGACTTCCATGATTGTCCTGGATCCCTTCCCACTCAGGATGTTCTATTATTCTATGATTTCTCCTTCTCATGGGTATGGAGACAGGGCATATGCCAGATGTACAGATGTGGGAGCCACTAGATGGGGCTACAGGAGGAATAAGACAGATGTGGGATCATAGGCAATCCACCAGGATCAAGCCAAGTTGCATGTTTTAGTATCCTGGCCTGTGTGGGATCTTTATTGGAAAGGCTCAACCATAATAGCAGTGTGCAGCACCTGTGCTCTCACCACGGGAAGGGAAGGGAAGGAAGTGTGCTGTCCAAGCCAAAATGCACAGCATTCTACCAGGAAAAAAAACATTGTATCCCTTCAATTGTAAACTCTGGGTGAATGTGCTTATACATTCAGAGTGGGAGGCAGATGGTAACAAACCACATGCGATTGGATTATCCCACTTTTTCCACATTTGCATTCTCAAAACCACTTTTGGTGCCCGTGGTTTAACCTCTGTTTCCCTAACTCCTGTTTATGAGTTGAGTGGTCACATGTCATCATGTTGAGTGGGAAAGTGTGTACAGGGGATAAGGAGGTAGAAGTGGTTCCATATGGTGAAAGAACTGACTATGCCAAAGTATTAAAAAAATATAGGAAGAGGGAAAAGCAAGAGTAAAATCTGTTGAGGAGATCAGGAATCTAAAAGGCTTGTGACCTTATATGAAGAAAACAGTTGTCTGCATCTGAAAGGGATTTCAAATACTGATAATATAGGTTTCAGTGTTTGGAGCAGGGTGAAGGTTAAACTGATTTATCTTCCTCCGCTCTACACACAATTCAGGCCAAAGACTGAAAGATTCCAGTCAGAGGATGGGAGGTCACTAAGAGACCATGAAACTGGCTGTTCCAGTTCTTCTTCCAATTTTAAACTGTTGATCAGAATGAAAAAAAAAAAAAACACATCAAAAATTTTAGCTTTGTTCACAATAGCATTATGAAGTTGCCGGCATGGTATTAAGTACGTGCTTGTGGTTTCTTGAGACAATTCTTCTAGCAAAGTCAGAGTCCTTATGCTGCAGGGAAAGTAGAACAAAGCACAACAGATGCCCTCTATTGAGTGGGTAGCAAGGGGCGAATTTATTGTAATAGTGGATAATAGATGAAATACCACAAAATTATGGAGGGGAAAAAAAAAAAAAAAGAAAAGAAAACCCAAGCAAGGAGGTTTTCTTTTTAAATTTATTTATTTATTTATTTGTACCAAGTCTAAATAAAAAGGAGACAATAGTTAAAAAGTCCCTTATTGATGGATGGGAATATAGTGTTCACTGTCCTGGCAAGACCACAAGACCAGCCTCAGAACCCCTTTTTCCACCATAATATCTTACCAGTTCTGGTAGTTTTATTTAGAAAGACCAACCAAAGAAAGATGAATTGCAATTCAAACCCAGAGCATAATTCTACAATGTAAGCATTCACTGGTGTTGCGTGCTGCAAAAAAATCGATAAATGAAAAGATGTTTCAGTTACCAAAAGTGACTGAAGTATCCAAACTTTTTATTATATACCATGAAGCAATTTGAGAAGTCAAGAGTTTTAGAAATAGGGACCCTTCTGAAAACCAAGTGCCTCTGATGGATTTCCAGCTGGGCACCCAAAAGGCACAGCATTTCTGCATATTTAGGTCAAAGGACTTTGGTTTGAAGGATCAATTATGTAATCATAAACCAGCCCCAAAACAGAGTTCAAAGACCAGATCAACTGGAATTTATACTGTTCATTATTCGTGGTCCTGAGGGTTGCAGTCTGGAGTTGGGAGCGGTTTCAGAGGCAGGACTAAGAAAAGCTGCATGTGGTTCAAAATCACTTAACTGCCTTCAAGGGGAAGCACACTCTGAGACAGTCTTTGCCAATACAGCAGATGATGCATAGACATGGAGGTGAAATTTCTCTTTGCCATCAGCTTCAGTGTGGCCGGGATTCAAACCCAGTTGTTTTAGGGACACATCCAATACTCATTCTATCTACTCAAAGACTTCCATTGACTTAAATGAGAGATGGATTGTACTCTCAGAAGTCAGTTAGCTCATAATCACAGCTCAGGAAAAAGTGCTGTGCTCCATTATTTCAGAAGTGGAAGTAGAATGGCTTAAACTGGAGGAGGGAGAAAGCAGAATGATAGTCACAGGTCAAGACTACTCCAGTCAGCACCAGGGTGGCAAAACTGAGCCTGCTTCTTCACCACAAAAGAGAATTGGATTTCTTGTAGCAGGTCTGAAACATTCCCTGAGGCAGGTCTAAACCTCCAAATTGTGCAGAAACACTTTCCATCCAACAAAACATCCTATTACAAACCTGTTCTATGTTCTGCAAAGCTGGCGGTGGGTGGCTTTCAGTTGACTTCCTCCCCACACACACTCACTGGCCTTTGCTGCCAAGTTAGAAAGACGAAAAATCATATATACCTGCATTCACCAAGTGATCTCCGAAGCAACTTAATACTGGTTCAAGTCTTCCTTGTCTTATAAATCGGATTCTTTCTGTAGATTGTTTACCTACCACTTCTAGTGTGTCTCCAATAAATTAAATTCTGCTGAAGTGGTAAAATGTACGAAAGATATATTGAATGGTCTGCAGGCTGTACAGTGGAGCCATTATTTCAAGGGGAAGTAGGAAAGGCAATCATAAAATTTTGAAAAATTATGCAATAACTTTGTAGTTATTGCCCATCTGTATTCATTACAATGATCTACTTCACAGGCATATAAATAGAACTGGCAAGTAAAAGATGTGCTGTTTGCCTCCAGACGTGGCACTAGACTTCAGCAAATGAAATTCAGTTGAAGACTTTAGAAAAAGTGCTCTAAGTGTTCATCAACAGATGGAACGTAATCACCTCTCTCTCCCACCCCCTGATTTGACTTTTCCCCATGTTTGTTCTTACCCCAACTCAGGACGCTTTGTAAGAATGATGACAAAATTTAATTGCTTCACTTGCAGGGCAACCCTGATACACAACATGACTTCATTCTCACAAGGCAACAAATCCCATAAATCACACCTACTGAGTGCACCCATTAGACCTCCAGAATGACAACTTTATGCCTAATACTCTCAAAACAAGGACCACACAAAACTAAGACTATAAAATTGCTGTTGACTCACAGCAGCTTTTATAACTTGCACTCAGCTCAAAAAGACTTATATGAGTTTTAATCGTGTTTGGGCATAGGAGACTTCTCACTGATTCAAGACAACGTATGTTTTAAAAATAAGAAAAAGAAGAATATATTTGACAGAGCTCTTACCCTCGCAGTTCCCACAGAGAAATATGTCAGAACAACAGAAGAATGACATTTTCATTTTGTAAAGAAAGAGGATTCTGAAATGTGTTTCCTCCTAAAACTGGAATAAAGAAAAGGTGTGTCACCACAGGGAGGGCAAGGTGTAGGAAAGCCATAGGACAGGTGGTATTTCTGGGTTGGATACTCAGCTGGTGCATGTCTGCCCAAAGCCATGGAAGAAACCGGAGCTCCACACCCTCACTTGGGAGTTCCAGTGCTGCAAGGGGAGGTGGCCTAACCCCAGTTGGCAGCTCAGCCCCACACAGACCTCACCCCATCCCGACCCAGTGGGATGGTGGGCAGAGGCAGGAGAGCATAAGTGAGAAAACTCATGGGTTGAGATGAAGACAATTTAATAAGTGAAACAAAACAAAACAAGGGATTTGTTCCCCGTTTCCCATGGGCAGGCAGGTGTTCAGCCATCCCCAGGAAAGCAGGGCTCCATCACGCACAGCCACGACTTGGGAAGACAAATGCCATCACTCCACATGTACCCTCCTTCTTTCTCCTTCTCCCACTTTATATACTGACCATGGTGTCATACAGGCTGGAATATCCCTCTGAGCCACAGGGGTCAGCTGTCTTGGCTGTGTTCCCTCCCAGCTCCTTGTGCAGCCTCACTGGTGGGGTGGGATGAGCAGCAGGAAAGGCCTTGAGACTGCTCAGCAATAACTAAAATACCCCTGAGTTACCAACACACTCTCCAGCACAAATCCAAAACCCAGTCCCATACCAACTGCTATGAAGAAAATTAACTCTATCCTATCCAAGACCAGCATACAAGGGAACATCCTGCCCCCAGAATATTTGCCCCATCAGGCCAGTGGGCAACCTCCGCTGTCATGGCCCCCACTCATACCAAATGCAAGCACAGGCATAACCCTGTTGGGAAATCGCATCAGTGTGCTGACACCAGAGAGGGGTGAGCCCCTCCTGGGGAACTGCCTACTGCTGACCACAGAGTCAGATAAACAGCTGGAGTGATGCCCTGGGGTATTCAAATATACCCCATCTGAGCTGCCCCACGAAGTTGGGAGCCTCCAGTGCAGAGGCTGGCACTGCAGGATCCCTCCTGAACAAAGGCTGTGGAAAGGGCTTGCCAGTGTGTCCAAAGATTTTCACATGCTTCAGAGCAGGGCTCCCATTGCTCCCCTCCAAAAATGTGGCATGCACCACTGCACTGCACGGAGAATCTCTTATTTCTTCGCACAATAGCTTTTTTTCCCCCCACCCTCCCTACGGCTACAAATGAGACTGGGGGGGTTGAATCTTACATGCGGTCTAATGGACTTCCTTGCATTTGAAAGGCAAAACCATGGGCTTTATATAATCAGGCTAACATGCAAACCAGTTGAAATTACAATAGTATGTTAGAGTATATTCCTTAAGTATTCAAACCACAGCAGAAAAAAACCAACAAATCCCCTTCACTAAACTACAAGGGACTGACCGAAACCCACAGAAGCTGGGAAACATGGTAAGGTCTGACTGAAAGCTTGTCCTTACTTCAACCCTGAGGAAAAAAGTAGAGTATAGATAATATTGTCTGCTTTTCAGTGTGCCTTAAACACATAGAAAAGCTATTAACTCCCATTAACTAAATAGGAGGCTTGCCCCCATATCCTCCCTCCCACTCCCACACAGCCAGACCTCTAACTCACATCCTTGTGGGGCAGCTGTTTGCTTCCTCTCCAGAACCTTCGTTGTCACACTCTGTTTAATAAGTTTTCAGTCAGCACCTTCTCTGCTTTTCTCTCTCCTTGTGCTCGTTGAAAAAGGTTTCTATAGCACCAACACATGAGAGAAGAAAACAAAAAACAAAGTAAGCAGAACAGCTCTGGATGACTGGCTTTCCTCAGTAAAAGAACTATTCCAGCTTTTCTTTCTCTACTCATCTATCCTTTCCATGAAAATTCACACGCACTTGTCTTCAGCACCCCACTGCTGAACTGAGCTGAAATGGAGCAGTGAGTTCAAAAGTTGTCAGGAAGGATGGATGAACACACTGCATGCTCACAGAAATATTATCCTATAGAAAACTGACCTAAAACTAACCCTGTCACAGAAGCCTTTAAGACCAGTATTAAATGAACAGAAACTATGGAGTTATCCACAGATGCACAAAGTCAACTCTGGAAGTGCAGTGTGTTCTGTTTCCATCTAAGATTCACATAACTAGAGTTACTCACCTGTGTCAACCTCATCCAAGTTTCTCTATGTCTTCTGACGTGGCTATCAGGGTAATCAGTGAAGAAGGAATTAGATTCCTTCAGGTTCTCCATCTGAAATTGCTTCAAATGTGCACAGACATTTGCCTCATGTAAGGTGCACACGAGTCCTTATTTCTGCATAATTGTAAGTCCCAAGCTCTTCACCATCTTTTATGTGTTTTCTACAAACCATATTTTCTACTCCATAAGGTAGGAAAGTAGTTGTATTTCAGTTTGTCAGCTGAAGGCTCACAAAGATCAGGATCCTAATTAAGTAACCAGTTTCTTTGGCTTTCAGGAGCATTTAGTTACTTATTTGAGAAATTTGCATCACAGGCCTCAACGAAGGACTAAGGAGAAATTCACAGAAAAGAGCTGGATGTAGTTCCAGATCCCAGATTGATGCCCTGCTTCCATCCTTTAATGACTTATTAAGTAATTAACTGAAAGTAATACGAAAAACCCCAAACCAAATATATAGGAAAAGGAGATTAAATATAGAAAGATTTTAATTTTACTTGTAAGTTTTCCAGCCTGTGTTACATACAGTCTAGACTCAGCAGGATGCTGAGGACACTTTAAATCACTCAAATTAGTGAGGTCTTGAATAAGGCAAAGGAGAGAGGCCTTGGAGAAGACAAAATCTCTTTTTGTCCCCTCAACTCATCCCACTATTTAAAAGTCACTTTGGTCTAACAAAAATCAGATTTTAAGCCTCAGAAAAACCTCCCAGATTAGCATTATTGCAAATATATTTTTTCTATGATGCTATCTTCTGCAGGAGGAGCAGCATGCTGTATGGGTGGAAGCAGCTTCAAACTCTGCTTCCAGCTGGGGAACAAACATCTTCCTGCAAACAAAGAAACATAAATTAAATTTTAAAAGCTATTTTTCACTTGCTTTATGGGTTTGCATGAGCCTGCAGGCCCACGGTTTGAGACAGTAAAACCATGGGTGCATCCCATGAAAGACAACCCAGAATTTCTGACACTGAAGCATAATAGTTAGGGCTGCTCAAATGTTCCATCTGCTTTGCTCTGTTTTTAAATGAGTACATGAGAAATACTTGGGGTTTTTTGTGGCTATTTTTTCCCCTCAGAGCAAGAGAGGGTATTGTTTAGCTGTTGAACAACCAAGTTAGGCAACCTAAGGACACGTGGAATAAATAATGCAGAAACTGGTATAAAGCCACTTACATCACAGGTGGTCTTAGCTATAATCAGCCCTGCTTCAAAAAAGCTATCAGGTAACTTTCAGGTTTGGAAAATCAGTGAAAAACAAAGGATTTCTTCATTTAAAGAAGAAGTAAATAATGGGACAAGAGAAGAGTATGTAATATCACAGATTCTCCGTAAAGGGAAAACAGTCACATTCAGGGAGGTTAAAAGGTTAATCACTTAAATATGGTGAAAATAAACACTTTTTAGCTGAACATGTAATGTATTTGAAATAAAGAATTTAGCAAGATGTAAACAAGCCTTATATGTACATGAATAATAGTATAAATAACAACCTTACCGCTGATTGATACAAATAGTGTAATTTTTGGGACTGGAGAGAAGGATAAACTTGATTAGTTTTTTGCATGTTTACAAAATTTAAAAGCCAAAAGTGATGACCAAATCTTCTCCTGCGTAGTTTTGCTTATTGTCACCCAAATCCCTTCATACTGAGCCCAGACACTCGAGCTGCAAAGTTTCTGTTCCCAAGGAATCAGTCTGAGTGTGGTTAGGGGACCAGGGGAGCCTGAACTGCCATCAGTTCCTGAGGCCCTTGCAAAGACAAGGAGGTGAGGACTGAAACTATAAAGGTGTGGCTGAAGTGCTAAACCACAAAATTGGAGTAATTGGGTTCCATCCCGTTGGGTATTTCACAAACGTTCATGTAAAGGGGAGTGGGGAAAGATACGTACCAGAAGTATGTTATTTACTAAGAGCTCAGTGTTTGCTGAGGTCTCAGGAGAGTCCTCAAGATAAACACATTCTGCAGGGATTTGATCCTGTCTATTGTTTGAGTACCTACCCAGAGCTCCTGAAAGATGAGAAGTAAGATTTCACATGCAGCTTGCTTAAGACTCTGCTTTTTACCTGCACTCTGCCCCGCTTTTTGAGTATGCTCTGTAGCCTCAGTTTGTACTTTTAACTCTGTCATGAAAAGCTTCACTTTCTGTCACCCCTTATAAACTGGGAAAGAAGAAGGAGAGAAACCACCACTAATCCAGAACACTTCTCTAGAGGAGAAAGCACTCCAGCATGCTTGCTGTGATGCAAATGACTGTATAAATATGTTGGCAGGTGCCACGCCACTGTTGCTGATACCAAAATTTAACAATATTAAACCAGATTCCCAAATCCCAAGCCTGACTGAAAAACAATTAGTTCCTAAAAGTTCTTTTAATGATATACTTGGGTCTCAACATTAATGATGTTTTTGACTGAACCTTTTGTAATAATTTCTTCAAGCTATTTTTTTAATGAAGAACACTGAATACATACTCATATTTATAGTTACATGTAACAACAAAAAAATAAACCACAAAAGAACAGATGATGCTAGAAACA
Source organism: Formicarius rufipectus (assembly GCA_013399695.1). Classification (NCBI taxonomy): domain Eukaryota; kingdom Metazoa; phylum Chordata; class Aves; order Passeriformes; family Formicariidae; genus Formicarius; species Formicarius rufipectus. The sequence goes on along the minus strand of VXAU01000539.1, from coordinate 1,027,764 downwards.
GCATTCTTGCCTAATTCCTCTAAAATGGGAACTACTTTCTGAGTGTCTTACACTCCTTCAGAGAACAAAGTCCTTTCCATACATAAAGGAGTACAGCAAAAAAGCAAGGGAGATACATTATCTGTCAGAGTACACACCCTTGAAATGGTTTTTGTACTACTTAAAACACTTTCAGTTGAAAGTAGTTGATATTTCAAATATAAACCAGTTTTCAATTAATCATGACAGCACCACTAAGCTTGGTGTCATCTGCAAATTTGCTGAGGGTGCACTCGATCCCTTTTGTCTGTGCCATTAAAGAATCACAGATTACAGCCTGGGGTTGTAATGAGAAAGTGTACAAGAACACTCACTGAAAAGTGCTATATAAAAAGAATAGATTTGCTCCTTTAGAAAACCACATCTAAAGAGGAGGAAAACACTCGTGGATATTTGTTAAAGCATTCGTACAAAGGTCATAGAGACAGGAAAAAGAAAATAATGAAACCATACGATTTTCAGGCTGCCTCAAATGGACTGTGCAGAATAGGTGACTTCTGGAGAGAATGGCATGCTCTCAGCTGCACTGCCCAGAGCAGTTCTGTCCCAGCACGTCTTCACAGCCAGCAGCCTGATGAATTAGGTGAGAGCCAAAACTTATTAGCAGATGAGAGTGAAAAGCTGTTCGTTTCATCCATAAAGAAGTGATTTTCTCATTTGAACCATTGTATTGTGTTTGTGTGGCATGGTTTTCAGAAGTGGGGGAGGATTTACAGGGGTGGTTTCTCTGAGAAGCTGCTGGAAGCTTCCCCCATGTCCAACAGAGCCAATGCCAAGTGGCTCCAGGATGGACCTGCTGCTGAGCAGGGCTGAGCCCAACAGGGATGGTCGTAATGCCTCTGGGATTATGTATTTGACAAGGAGGGGTAAAAATGCTGCAGATTTTGCAGCTGGAGAGGGGAGAGAGAATTTGTGAGAGGAACAGCCCTGCAGACACCCAAGTCAGTGAGGAAGGAGGGACAGGAGGTGCTCCAGGGGCCAGAGCAGATATTCCCCTGCTGCCCATGGTGCAGCCCATGGTGAGGCAGAAGAGATCCACCTGCAGGCCAGGGAGGACCACGGGGGTGCAGAGATCCACCTGCAGCCCTTGAAGAACCCCACACTAGAGCAGGTGACTGCTGAATGGAGGCTGAGAGCCTGTGGGAAACCCTCTCTGGAGCAGGGTCCTGGCAGGACCTGTGGAAAGAGGAGCCCACAGTGGAGGAGGTTTGCTGGCAGGACTTGTGACCTTGTAGGGGATCCACATGTGGAGCAGCGTCTTCCTGAGGGACTGCACCTCGTGGGAGGGACTCATGCTGGAGCAGCTTTATTAGGACTGTAGCCCATGGGAAAGAATCACATTAGAGAAGTTTGTGGAGGACCATCTCCCTTGGGAGGGACCCTGTGCTGGAGCAGGGGAAGAGCATGAGAAGTCCTTCCCCTAAGAAGGAAGGAGTGGCAAAGACAACATGTGGTGAACTGACCACCAACCACTTTCCCCACCCCTCTCCACCACTGTGGGAGAGGAGATAGAGAAAATTGGCAGTAAATTAAACTAGTTTTTTTCTATAAGTCAAGTCTGTGATGTTAATTTGTGAGTGAACTCTCCCTGCCCATGAGCTCTTCATTGTGTTTTCTCTCCTCTGCCCAGCTGAGAAGGACCTTTGGTGGACACCTGGCATCCAGACAGGGTCAATCCACTACAACCATTTTCTCTGTGTTTGCAGCATTCCTAGTGGGATGCTAGGAGCCATGTCACAGTGTGGGAAGGGATATTGGTATCCCATTGTATTTAAGTGATTTATACCAAGACTTACTCATTTTTCCCTTGCCATACATTATGACTTCCTGAGACTCTGGAATGATCCTTCCCTGGGACTCTAATCACTTTTGCAGCGTACAAGGGCTGTGTTGTTCCCCTTGAAGTGCTGTTGGGCAGACCAGTAATGAGCTGTGGATAGAGCCCCTTAGCAAGTCTTTTTTCTAGACCAAAACACCCTTCTTTGTCACACATTCTATCCATTCTGCCTGTCCTGGCTTTGGCAGCTCTTCCATCTGAACCAGAAAAGTCCTCTCCCTGGCTTCTCGTTGGTGGTCACTAGAGAGTTAGAGACACAAGACCAGGACTAAGCCACATCCGAGAAGTCCTTACTAAAAAGTTCCGAACTCCATCTGCTTCTGGAAAGTTTTGCCTTGTTGACAAGTACAGAGAGATATAAGTGCCCCAAGGAGCAACATAACATCTCACTCCTCTTGCAAGAGGTTGCAGGACAATGAGAGAAGTAACTAGGGACTTTTCTCTAATATTCTGACAACTGTCCTTCAAAGTCTAAAACGATGCGCCTGAAGAAGGTAAAAAGTTCTGGCAGACAAACTTCAGGTACAGGTGAGTTTGTAAAACCTCATAAGTATCCCTGAGATAATTTTGGCCCTTTGGTTAAGAAAAAGAACCTTCTGCATGTTAGGTAGTAGGTGTCTGTGTGTCTAAAATGTTCTGCATGTTAGGTGGTAGAGGATCCTCACAGACGTGTGACCTCCTGTTTAATACCACACACAGATAGCACACTTCCTTTCTGTGTGTCTACTGGAGAAACAGCTGAAAAACCACTACCTGTTTAAATCCTACAGGTTGCTATGGGGATATTTTCTGACACCTCTGACTTCATTCCACCTCTCATAGTAAGGATGGGATTCTTCTCACCAGGATTTATAAGCAAGGTGCCCAGCTGAAACACCTTGCCTTGAGTCAGCAAACATACACATATATCCCAGAGACCTCTTAGTCCAGATATGTGTTCTAAGCACCTGTTGAGAGTGACCATTTCTCTTCATTGAACATGGAAAGGCTTGAGATAACTACTCTAGAAAATATCATTGTCATGAAAATGTCAAATTAGGACATATAAACCTAATGTGTGGTGGTGTTTGTGTATTATATATTTCAATATAGCTCATCTCCTGGTGGAAGAGTCTGTGGCATGTTTTACACAACCAGCATTTTTTCTAAGGTGGATTTTGTCTTGCCAGGAGGCCAGTATCAAGATCTGTTCTGCCTTCTGCCAGAGACCTCTGACCAGAAGGACCAGCTGTACCAAGCACAGCACAGCAGTCACCAAAGTTAACTATTCAGTCTATGGTGCCTGAGAAGGACTCCCTCCCCTCTGATGACACAACAAAGGTCCCTCCAACAGGGGGAGGAAACTAATAGGTGGAAATAACAACCTTGCTATTGCCTCTCTGGCAGGTGTTTGCCCTTGTCCCTGATTTCAGGTGAGGTGACTTTTTAAGCATGCAGATTTGGTCACCCTGACCATGCCCTGCACAGCTGTGCTGATTTGAGGACAAGTACAGAGTGCAGAGAGTGCCCCACTGGGAACTCTGAGGGCTTTTTGTCCAATAAGCCATTTTTATAAGGTACAGCTCAGTTCAACCTGTCTGCTGTCTAAGTAACCAGCTCAGCTGCCAGACGGGTGAAGGATTAAAAAGAGCTGGAAAAAAAACATTGCAGTGAATGGCTATTAAAGTTTGAAAAGATCCAAATACTTACAAGACTGGTAGTCTTTTTTTCTCAGTCATATCAGTGGTAGTAAGGACTGTAGGATCTGGCCCTGTGTAGGTAAGAGCATTTTTAATTCCCAGAGGTTTGTTAGGGGACATTAAAAAGGTTGATCTTTCTCTTCCTATGTAAAACCATGATTCATCCATCATGTCAATAGCATCACATTAACAAACACACCACCACCTCTGGTGTTTTCCACTGAAATTGGCAAGTGTACTCAGAAAGAGGTGAAATTAAAATTTCAGGAATTTCCAATAGGGCTTAGCAAGTTGTGAAAGAAGAGTGATGACTGCTATCAATGCAAAGAGTTATGAGCTGCCTGGTTCTTCTGTTTTATGGAACAGCTTAGCCATAGAGCATACCTACTTCACTGCCACTGTGGCCTGGTCCTGGCCATGGCCTTAATTTTTCTGAGGATGTTATTCATAAATGTTCTCTTAATCAAACTCAGACCTAGAATTTTACTGTAGAGGCCAAACTAATTGCCAGGATACATGGGAAGCCAAACCCTAGAAGGTAAAGCTAAAATTTGTGTGTCCTGGCTCAGAGAATCACTCTGTTTCAAACCTGAAATAAAAAGTGGGTTTTTACATTTCTTAAATGGTTGATTTTTCCACTTCAACAATTAGAACTCTGTGCTTTTCAAAGATTTCACACTGTGAATAAGTACATATCCTTCTTTTTAAAATTTAACCACTACGAAAATCTCTTTTTTAAAAGTTTCTTTTTTTTAAGAAAGAAGTAAGGACATATTCCAAAATTATCCCTGGCTAGTGTGCATGGATACCACACTGAAACAGACAGCAGTTTTCTGGGTGAAATGGCATTGCCCTGGGTGCCAAGACCCACATGGAAGGTATGCCAAGGACTGTGAAGATTTTTATGTCTCTCCTGGCATCATAAACGTGAATATCATTCAACTAGGCAACTAGCATGTTCCTCATTGACTACACTCTTTAATTGAGAAAGGAAGAGATGAATGATTTTTTGTATTCTTTTCACATGTAAAAGCTTTTACAGGATTAGCAATTTCTTGGTTCTTGACCAAAAACAGGCTTCAACACAAAATGCTGTAAGATTTCATAATATCTCATTATTATAGTAATAATGCCATAAAATTCTTATACATGAATAATCTCATCCATCATTAAGGAACTGAAATGCTGTTCAATAAACAACATAACAACAATACTGGGTTTTTTTAAGTTCAAGGTCTGCTAGCTCTCACTTTTGTGACAGTGGGAAACATTTCACTTTATTATTCTCAGCCACACATGTAAGGAGAGGTGAGATGAGGAGACATGAGGTGCAGTGTCTGGACAGGGAAGCTGATGAATCCAAAAACCTACATGCTTTTTCTCTTTGTATCATCACTTGGTTATATAAAAGAAGGTCACAGCTTCCAGCAAACCATGCACCAGATCTCTGAGTGCATCTCCCCATCCTGAAAAGTTTTGCTTCCTGGGCCCCATGACCAGTTCTGATACAGCACAAATTATCCATTGGTTCAGAGGGTTGTGAAAGAGCAGCTTTGGAGAAAGATCTGTCAGACCATGTGGGGCCCTGACCTTCCTTTGCTCAGAGGCCACTTTTATGCTGCCTCTGACACTCATCTGAGTTATGCTGCTGGTCCATCTGTGCCCAGTTTAACACCTTTCTAATTTTGTCCCTTATCCCAGCCCACTGATTTGACTTTCTAGCGTGTTCTCACACTGACCTCATCATTATGGACTTTTTGTCTGGCTGCGGTTACTGCCACTGGGTTTGGGTGGGGTGGGGCAGCTCCCTTGTTGGTGAGGTCTGTGCGCCTGCCTACCTTGCTGCAGTCTTGGCTCCTTAAAGAGCAGCCTGACTTTGCTGCTCCACGATGCCTTACATCACTTCATCCATTGATCATCATGCTTATAAAATACTGCTATGAGAGTGTACGGGATTCTGTGACCTTTAATAAATGAATATTACTGATGCAATAGGAATCCTAACCTGTCATCAGGAAAGCTACACAACCCAGAAAACTCCTAGGCAGATGCATTAGGGATATATTTTCATCCTAAAGGAATTGTTCCCACCCACTCCATTCCTCCACAAGGTAAACATGAAATATTTCACTTGTCCTCTGGAGCCCTGAAGGAGTCTCTTTTGTGCTGGGCAGATAGCTCAGGACTCTAAAGGATGGGTTGGATTAGGGAAAGCTGAAAGAACTTAGTCACAAGGAAAAAGTTTTAAAAAAAACCAAAACACTGAAACCCAGCAGAGAACAGCAAGAAACACTAATTCTATTTCATTTAATATCAAGGCCAAGAGGAATCTTGCCATAGACTTGACTAAGAACTGTTGAATGTAGGAGCATGTTCTCATCAGCAGTTCTTAATTTATCCTCTCCTGCATTCCAGAACAGTCATTCAACATTCTGACACGAGCTGCAGGATTGGATGTGACTGAGTATCAGGAGCCATTTGAGGAAGGCACAAGTTGGACTTCCTGTGTGACAGGAGGTGGCTGTGTCTGAGTTACATCCAAAGCACTCCTACTGAACATTATGCTATCCTACAAAACAGTCCACTCAACACAGCACTGCTTTTCCTTGCCCTCTTTATCATCAGAAGTGATGTCCAAACCTAAAATACCAGTTTCACAGTGATTTTAGATAGATGAATATTAAAATTGCTGATACCCTTCCCACAAAGGGTCTAGAGATAACCAAATGCTCATTTTAGTGTCTTAACCCGTTGTCACATCAGACTTGCTCCAAGCAGCAAAGCCAGGCTTTTCCTTTTCTGCCCTTATGCTGCCACCTCAAACCCACCCTCCCACTACTGCAGGGTCAAAATGAAACAGAGGAACTGAACTGGGAGAAAGCTGGGGATGGAAAACAATTCATCAGGGTAAAAAGAGTTAGATAAAAAGGATAAGTTGAGAAAGTCCACAAGAAATTTCCTGCTGTCAGGAAATGAAAATGAGCAGTTGGAAAGAAGGGCAAGGAACAGCTTAAATTGATTTTATCAATGAAAGAAACGCCCATGGAACTGTAGCATGACAGTCAGCATTGACTTCTTCAAGGTTTGCAACTTCAGGCACTGTAGCCAAGATAAAGCTATGGGTCCTTTTTTTCTCTTAAGGGGGTCAGAAATGTTACTTATTTGCCACAGAAGTAAAAGTATATATTTGAGCTCACTATGCAAATTGCAATAAACCATTTAAACAATCATTTTCCTGCTTTCCATTTTTCAGGATAGAGTATCATAGAATATCCTGAGTTGGAAGGGCCCCACAAAGATCCTCAAAAGATGCCTGAGAACAGCTTACAAAATTCTGATCTCTGCTTTAATTCAAAACATTTGTGAATATCATCAGCAGACTGGTACTGCTGTGGAGTATTGTATGCAACATACATAATTTTCACGTACACTTTCAGCATTAGACATTACAAATTACATGGTTGAATGGAAAATTGAAAAGTCACATTGTTCTTGGCTATGCTGTTGAAGACTCTGGCGGACAGTTCAAAATTCAAACTACAGTAAAATGAATGTGTTTTCCATGAGAATTCTGTTAGGAAGGCTCAAACATTCAGGAAAAGTGTACAACGAGGGGACTGAAATACACTTCTGAAGTTAAAAGCGCAGCTTCATGTTTGTTTTATTCATTCAAGTCTGCAAACATACATAATATTATAATAATGGATGAATATGAGCAACACTGTCTTGTGATTCTTGATAAGCACTCAGAATTGTCAGTTCTTATCCAGTTGTCTGGATCATTTGGGCATGGAAAAGCTGGGTGGGAAATTGCATGAGATCAGGGAAGAAGAAAGGAAATCTCATGAGAATAGAGCTACCAGGATCACCGCTTATGGTATTTTGGCAACTCCTCAGCCCAGAAGCACACAGCAAATGAAAACCAGCAATAACAAGCTCCAGATACTGCTGGGAATTAACAGAACTGCCAAGAACAGGGCAGTTTCTGGGACCCTACACACAGATAGAGAGGGCTTGTGGCATGCCACCCTCCACTCAGCTGCGCGTGTAATTGTACAGGGATGGTGTTTACTGCTGACTCATGCCGGCAGACAGATCTTATTTATTCCAAGCATTATACAAGAGGGTTTGGAGTGTGCTGTGGAACAGAGGAAACTTGCAGCTGCAACAGAGGAATCCCCCAGAGAAAGCTCCAAGAACAGTTAAGCTTGAGAAGAATAGCTGGACTTGGTTCTTACTGTGGCTATTGAAAAGACAGCAGCCAGTGAGGGGGTTGCCTCAACCTGCAGCATGGGGAGAAAAGGGTGAGAGCTTTAGCTGCTCACAAACACTTTCCTGACCCATATCACTCAAGCCTAATAAACAGACAAGCCATTTGCAAAAGCAGAGCCTGCTTGTTCCCTGCCTACTCTAACCTTTCACCTCATGTCGGCGCTGATTTAATTAACTTCTGTTGCTCTCCCTCTTAAATAATCTTTACCCATGTTGGAAAGGGCACTCTGAACACAAACATTCTCATGTGGTTATTGCTTTGCACTTGTCCTGCCTTGAGTAGAAATGATTACAGGGACTATGGAACAAGGAGACTCATACCAGAGTCTCCTTGTACCAGTGTCTCCTGGTGATCTGGTAACCTTCTAGTTTGGTCTTCGGGACCTGCTGTGTATCTCTTGATAAATATCCTTTGCAGAAGAAGCTGGCATAAAAGGAATTTTTACTGGGTCTTGTTCTTGAGTGGCACAGGTTGGCACAGCCCCAAGATGTCTGATGGAGCTACCAGGTGTGCAGGAGTCCTGTGGGTTTTCAAGGAGCACATTAAAAAAAACCTCCTGTAACAAGGAGACATCATATGTTGGCATAGTCTCAGAAGGTAAAAGATCTAAAAGACCAAGCTGGTGTGTTACAATGCATGTTACAATGAATAGTAGAGCAGAGGTGGTAAACACACAGCCCCCCAAAAATGGACTGACCTCCACCAGCTACATGTGTTCACTTCTACCTCTGCCGCCAAATGCTGTCAGCACAGTCAGAGCTCTTGGTCTCAGGGATCAGCAAGACTAGGTCTGCTCTGCAAGTCAGAACAAACCCAGAACCAGAGACAACCCCACCTCAGGCAGTGATGGTGCCCTCACCCACCAGCACACAGTTCCAGACGTCTGAACTGGCTCCTCAGACCAAGGTGCTGGTAACAGGGTCCATTAACAGCCGAAGGCAAGGTGATGAGTCTGGCACCTGGGACTGCTCTGGTGAGACCTCACCTCCAGCCCTGGGGTCCCAGAACAGACAGGACATGGAGATGTATGAGAGAGGCCAGAGCAGGGACACCAAGAGGATCAAAGGGATGGAGCAGCTCTGCTGGGAGGAAAGGCTGGGAGAGTTGGAATTTTTCAGCCTGGAGAAGAGAAGGCTTTGGGGGCACCTCATTGTGGCCTCTCAGTGCCTGAGGGAGCCTACAGAGAAGATGGAGAGAGACTATTTCCAAGGGCCTGGAGGGACAGGACAAGGGGGAATGGCTTCAGAGTGACAGAGAGCAGGGTTAGATTGGATATTAGGAAGAAATCCTCCCCTGTGAGGGTGGGGAGGTCCTGGCCAGAGAAGTCGTGGCTGCCTCACCCTGGAAGTGTCCAAGGCCAGGTTGGATGGGGCTCTGAGCGACTCGGGATAGTGGAAGATGTCCCTGCCCATGGCAGGGGGTTGGAATGAGATGATCTTTAAGGTCCTTTCCAACTGAAACTTTTCTATGATTGTATGATACAAATCCAGTCAAAATTAGCAAGATAAGGCCAGAAGCAGGAGTGGAGAGGTAGCTTCCTATAGCATTCATCTAGAGACCTTCAACCAAGTCCCATGAGTGAAAAACAGAGCCAGGACTGGACACGTGGTGAGACCAGGAGTTTAAGCAGAGCTGAAGTGACAATGGGCAGCAGGAAGGTAGGTGGATCCTTTTGGTCCCCTCAGGGCATGAATGTTTGGGTTACAACAGTAGACAAATCTTTCTGTGATATGAACCTAAAGCAAGCCAGCAAAAATATACTTCTAAAAATGTGTCCCTCTCTCCAAAAAGGCCAAGATGCTCTGCTCCTAAGTTTGATGACAGATTGACAGTTTAGAACAACTTTTTAAAAAATGATTAATTTGAAAATTGTACACACAGCTAAAACCACATCAATGTTGGGCTGTGCACCACACTCCCCAGTCAATCAACATAAAAATGGCATGGAGCAGCAGACAGGGGCTGTGTGCATTCAATCCAACCTTTTAGTGATTGGTCCTTTTCATTTTAAAAAAACTAAAATCAAGTACAGCTTAATGGAATAGTCATTTGATGACACTTAATAACCATTTCTAGTACTTGGATCTGAAAGGACATTTTTCTTATGCCTGTGAAGAGGCATTACAGGTTCTTCAGATGATAGAACACTGGGCTGCACCCATTTTCACTAGTTTTAGATGCACAGTAAGTTAATTTGTTATTAAATAAAACTTCAGTGCTCTCTCCTGATATAGCTATCAACTCTAAGAGTGACTTGGATTTGAATGAGGAAGATTCTTCTCCGCATTGTCCTTCAAAGACAAAAGTAACATGACATATTTCAAGCAAATGGACATTGTCACATGCTACTGCTGGCAGGCAACTGCAGTATTTGCAAAGACATCAAAATCAACAAAGCAAGGAGGGAGAGGAATAATCTCTTAGCCATTATTGCTATATAATATTGATATAGAATTATTGAAGGCATAGCTCAGAAGTGCTAAATTAAAGGATGCATACTGCCTTCAAGAGTGCATCATGTAAGAAACAAACCTGAAGAAACTTAACTAAGAACAGCAGATTTGCTTCCATTGGCAGCTCCTGGAAACAATCATATGAACCAGGGCAGATCTGAGGACATCAACAGAGATCTGTGCAGCTGAAGCCTGGCCATCATGTAAAATAGCTCTGAAGTATTTATTTTCTGTTGGGTGGAAGGAACAGATGTTTCACCTTGCTGAAGTGGACCATAGTTTGCCAGCAGGTGTTTGCATCATCCAGACATCATATTGTAACCAGACTGAACAGCAACACAGGATGTGAGAATAATTTCACTGTCACTCTGGACTGAACCCATGGCTACAAAGCAAAAGACAAAGAGCTGCTCTTGGAAAGAATCAGGACCTCAAAATGTCCTTTCAGAGATACCTGAACAGAAGTAGCAGAGAATTTGTCAAAGTAGTACTTTTTAAACTTTTTTCTTTTTTTTTTTTTTTTTTTAAATTTTTTTTTTTTTTTTTTTTTTTTTTTTTTTTTTTAATTTGTTGACAAATCTAAACATCAGAATCATATCAGCTTTGGTGGAAAATTTCACAGATTCTAGAACAGGAATTCTGGACAAAACAAGCAAACCCAGCCCCTGTTCAGGAGATGCAAGCCCAGATTCATATTCTGTTTTCATATAAGGCCATAATGCCACACTGCAATGTCAGATTAGATCCCCCAAATTACAGGGTAGCAGGGAATCAACTGGGTCTGCTCTAGCTTGTGTGAAATAATTTTCTCCAGCTGACTACACAGTCCTTCTCACAACTGTAGTAATCTCTATGCTTACTTAGCTATCAGGTACTCAAGGGTCTCTCTTGTGAAAAAAAAAAATAAAAAAAGAAATTAAAAATAATTTCAGTTTCTTCTGACATGAAACTGAATCAAAAACCTGGGCTCAGGACTGACCTGGAGGCAGCCCAGCACACCCTTTCTCAGGGTGATGTTGGGGAGCAGCTCCCAGGCTACTTTGCTGGGAGGCAGAAGTCAGGGTGGATCCCCTTCCTCTGGGACACACTTTTAAACTAAAGCTCTAAGTGCCTGGACACTGCCTGAACTACTGCTCCAGCCAGGCATCTTCTTTTCCAAGTCAATTTTTAGACACCCAGTGTGTGAAAAACTATCATCTCTTTCCCTGAATGGACAAAAACAATTAGACAGATTTTAATTTCCTTGCAGCCATCATGTAACTCTGAGGTGATTTGGCATTTCTCTTCTGTTATCAGAATATCAATGTGGTGTGTGTGGGAAAAATGTCATTGCCGTTTTATTTGTCAATTTAATGAATTAATAATGTAACTGTTTAACAATTTTTCTAATGAGCTGTCATAGCTGGTGTAATTTTAAACGAAATCTGTTTGAATAAACATGTTTATTGTTTTGGAGGCAGAGTAAATGAGGTTGTAGAAACTGTTCTGTACAGGACATTAAGGAGATATCTCCTGTCCTGCAGTCATCCAGCACTGGTGTGTCTCTAGGAGTACTCACAAGACCAGTTGTGGTTGTTTCCAAAAGAAACACTGAGTTTTTGTGCTATTTCCAAGCTGTTTCTAAGCAAGTGATGACTTTAGCAATTCTGTTTCTCCTGAAGTGAGAATAGGTACATTTCCTTCAAACAAACATCTGGAAATTCCCCCTCCCTCCTTCACCTTGGAATAGGCCTGCCCAAACAAATTTCCCTTGGATTCAATAAAAAAGCCACATATACCAACAATTTGTTAGAAAAGAATAAAACCCATGACATTCTTGGGTTTTATATTTTCATACAGCAAATGACAGCAGAACACCCATGGCAGTATTAGTGATTCACAGGTTACAGCAGGTTAGCACTTCAGCCAGTTGTGTGTGGTTCCTTCTGCTTGGACATGGATGTCTTCATCCCTTTGAAGGGACCGGAAGGCAACTATTTGAAATGTTATAAACACACTGTGTCCCTCTCCAAGTTTGCTTTCTGAGACAATGGCAGTCAAGATGCCTTTCATGCAGAAGATACTCAAGGGGACTTGGTGTTCTGAGTTGTCCCACCTCCTGGTGATTTCTTTATTTCCCTTGATCACTATGCCTTTGTGCTGCCACACCTAACGAAAACAACTTGTATTTGTCTCTTAGGAACGCTTTGGAAATTTCAAGCCTTTTGCCACTATAGGAAAACCACTTCCTACCCAACTTTATCCCTTTCAAATCCCCTTTTTTTCCCCAGCTGATTTTGAAACTGGCATATTTTGTTTAAAGCATTGGCATGGCCTTGCCAGACATTATGATCAAGACTGCTTTGCCCTCTTTCATTGCCAGTTTCTACAGCTGGTTGAATTTTGTACTTCTACTGAATGGCTGGCCTAAAGTCCAAAGACCCACTGTTATCCCTCCCCTGAGTGGAATAGAGTTAATTACTAGCTCTGCAGAAAAACAGGAAATCCACAGTTTCTTACAATAAGAAATCATAATAATTTTACCATCTGTGGAAGTTTTTTGAGCCACAGCCATCCAAAGGCAGGATTTCTGATGTAAGTCCAACAGGTATCCACAGTTTTTATATAGTTAAAAACTGTAAAAGATTTTACTCCACTGGCTGTGGGCATGAGAAAATCTAGATTTCCCATGTTTTGAAAACACAGAAAGATCAAATGAATTTCAAGTTGTCATGGAAGCATCTTGTTGTGCCAATAGTAGACCTCTGTAGTTGCAGATAATTAACCTTAATTACTCTGAATTACTGAAAACATTTGATTACCTGTGATGCTCACAGGGCCTAAGACTGACACTTGGGCTCACTTTGGGCTGTGTGGTTTGGTAGTTAAACATATTTCACTGGTAGACTTGACACAGAAATTTGATAGTATGATTGCATTTCAGCAGCCATGCTCAGTCCAACAACCCACCTTCTCACATCCCTGCATCTGAACTCCCTGCGCTCTACATGTTGAGGCAAATTATTCAGGGCGAAAAAGTAAAAAAATAAAAAAAAGTGGTAGTTTCATTTATTATTCTTGAGATATTTTGCCAACAAATATACACTACACATCACCTAATTCTTCTTCTTTACTAGCCTGGCAGAATGAGGAGGAAAACAAGTTTTCCAAGTTCCAAATACCAACATGAAAAGCCTGGCAATGAACCCCCTTTTTTTACTTTAATATGAAAAAAATTAATTTTACATCTAAAGAATAGTGGGATAGTGACACGGGAACAACAAAAGTCACACAGCTCCCAGCTAAGACCAACAACTTTCCTACTGCCATTCTAAAGATCTAATTCTTTTCTTTCCCCCTTTTCCCACTTTGCACAATACTCCATTTCAAAGGTTGGCATGTCAGTCTAAACCCCACATTTTTATGGGTTGCACAGAATTGAGGCACAAATTTTATGTGAAATAAAGAGGTTTTGGAGAATAAAGTTAAAACTATGGTTTTAGTACTAAATTTTTTTTTTTTTTTTTGTATGTGTGTGTGTGTGTGATGGGTGGGATGCAGTAATAAAAAGAAAATTTGGGATTCAGGTCACATTAAGTTTAGACAAAAGATGGAACCCCTACTTATGTTAGTGGGGTATTTTAGGTGTTTGGTCTCTGTTTATGTTTTTCTCTGCTTTCTGAAGAGTTCTGAGCAGTGGCTGAGATTGTGTTTTGTGCTGCAATCATTAATCTGACCTGAGGTTATTACCCCTCAGGTCACACTCACCTCTGCCTGAGGACCCTTATTAAAACTTTTTGTGTTTTCCTGCAAAATAAGCAGTTTCTGGGTCCCTCCTGGTGGGTGCCAAGATAACTTCTCATGGCCACAATACAATTGTCAATCATGACATTCAGGTCTCCAAAATACCAAAACTAATCTACAACTTTAATCATAATGAGAGGAGGATCAGCCTTGTCTTAGAGTTCCTATCAATCTTTTAATGCATTTCAGCACATTCCTCAAATAGTTCTTATGAAATTGTAAAGACTATGGTTAAGTCTCAGAAATGGATTAACTCAGGATTTTATTTTAAAATCTGCATTATTAATTATTGTTATGCTACTGGTTTTAGAACACTATGGTAACCCCTAGTTAAAAGTTTCAAGTCCTGAAATCAAATCAGAATATGAGAAGAGTATTAAAAGAATTCCAGTAAAGGCCTTGTCTAGAGCAGAAGAGTTATCTGCCACTCACTCTGGGCATCAAAATGAACAGAGCTGACAGGTGGCTGCTTTTTAGATGAATGTGTTGAAAATAAAACGTATTTGCAACTGTGTTCAGGGATGAATATTGGTTATGACTTGCCCTGCCCTCTGCTTGCAGTGAAATTATCTTCAGTGCTGGTTGAGATGTTATTTTCCAACCTAGGCAAAATTCAGAAGGATTAATGCTAAATGGTGAAAAAAACCGCAAAACCCAGTGACGATACATGGAGTAGTGGCCATAAACTAAAACACAAGAAGTTCCACCTCAACATGAGGAAGAACTTCTCTCCATGGAGGGTAGCAGAGCACTGGAACAGCTGCCCAGGCAGGTTGTGGTGTCTCCCTCTCTGGAGACGTTCCAAACCCGCTTGGACGTGTTCCTGTGTCACTTGCTCCAGGTGACCCTGGACAAGGCAGGGAGTTGGACTGGGTGATATCCAGAGGTCCCTTCCAACACCATGCATTCTGTCATTCTGTGATGCCATGAAATGCATTCAAGAAACCACACTACCACAGAACTCATGCTGTTTTCAGTTTGACCTCTGATAACTTCCATGGGAAGGCAACATACAGTGTTGTAGTCAACCACTTTTGTGGTTCCACCAAGTGTTTTATAGGATGAAAAGTCACTATCACTTGAGGTCACTAGGACCAAGCCTTTTACTCCATTGTTCACAGACCTCTTCCACAGAAACAAATGGACTTAAACAGGCGGTAGAATTTGACCCTTATTTAGGCCTTCTCCTTCCTGGTTCCTCTAATTCCCAATACTTTAATCCACAGGACAGCTTTGGAAGGTGTATTTTCAATGACGATTGACAATTCCATACTATTTACAGAAAGAGGAAAAACTGAATATTTTAAACTCTTAAGGCTGTGTTCTGACATAAACAGAGATGTTTCAGCTTGTGGCATAAATTATTCCATAATACCAGAATATCTTAAAGTAGTGTCACTTTGAAATGAAAGACACCCACATTGCAGAATAACTGATAAACATGTAAGATGGAATCAATTCTTGAAAGAAAAGCCCCCTAAGCTAGAATGACTCAGAAAGTGTTTTTGATATTTGACAGAGAGTGTAGCACCTTTGGGACAAGAAACTTTTCATCTCATGTTGTAGAGTGGTGGGGAATGGCAGCTTTTGGAGTGCCACAAAATAGTGTGGTAATTGAATCCTGAAGGAAGTAGTGGTCATACAGATAAAAATTATTTGTTCTGGGTGTGGCACTGCCCATTTTTGTTTATTTCACATGAGTATCCATATGAACACAATTTGTTGTCATGAACATTCTCAATAAATTTTGAGGAATGCTAAGAGAGTATTCATAAGAAGCAACCTCCTAATTCTAACCAATTGAATGAATTCAGAATGAATTCAGAATGCTCATTCAGCGCAGACCTACTTGAGACCAAACAATGCCATGTGATACATGCATCCAACTAAAACTGGACAACAAAGATTAAATTTTAATTTTTAGCACGAAATGGCTAGCTAAGCCATTTATAGATGTGGCTTCACAGTCCAACCAGGCAACAAATAAATTGAAGAGCATTCAAAATCTCTCTTGGATGTGCCACAAATATTAAGCAAGAGGAACTTAATGGTGAATGTTCAAAAAGGAATAATATAACATTTTACAGCAAGGCATTGATTAAGACCAATAGGAGAATTTAAGACTGAGAAAAAGGTAGAATTATGCAGAGTGATGCAAAAAAAGCCTGGCTTCCAGCAGCCTTGTGTCTCATGGCTGAATTCCTTGGTGTTTAAAGAGGGAAGGACTCATAACACACCTTTTCCCTCAGAAAGGTTTTTTCTAACCATTGGTAGGAAACTCGGTGCAAAATTCCTATGGCTAAGACTGCTGCTCTATGACTGTGCTCAGCTCACAAGTTCTTATCTGAATTAAAAGGACACAAGAAAACAAAATCACAGAATCACAGAACAGATTGGATTGGAAGAGACCTTAAAGATCTTCTCATTCCATGGCAGGGACTCCTTCCACTCTCCCAGGTTGCTCAGAGCACCATCCAACCTGGCCTTGGACACTTCCAGGGATGGGGCAGCCACAGCTTCTCTGGGCAACCACTAGATGAAAACACACTATTTTTGAAGGTGGACTCAGGTGCACCACTGAACAGAGCACAGCATGGGAGAGACCCTGTCTAGATGATATCCCTCCCAGGGATGCTTAGAGCCCAGGCAGACTTCAGCTGCTCTCCCTCATGGTGGCACTCTTGGGAAGTCCTGTGCAGGGCCAGGAGTTGCTCTCAGGGGTCCTGATGCGTCCCTTCAAACTCAGGAGAGTCTATGACTCTGTAATTCTTTGATTTCCTTGACACAATGCTCATTTGTGCTGACATACAGTCATCCACAAACCCTCCATATGTTAGTTAAAATTCTTTATGAGAAGGACAATTCATTGTAAGAAAGAGTTGAGGTAAGGCATAAAAAAAATGTGTATTTCAAACAGATAAATTTACAGATTTGAACTCTGAGCTGGCATCACCACAGGCGTGGGAATGAGATATTACTGCTCTCGGGAGAGACAGCGTTGATTTTCTGTTGGGTATTTCTAAGCATTAATGTTCCAGGCAGGAGAGTCTTTCATAGTTATTCATTAGGTTGGTTGCTTCTTGGAAGGGCAGTTAATCCCTGCCTCACTTCCGTGTTCTCTCCCTTTCTCTCAGCCTTCCATGGAGCTATCTTCATCCAGCCAGGATGCTCTACCTGGATGTTACCAGACCAAAACTCACAGAATTCATCCACATACTTCCCTGTAAGTGCAGACAAGAGCAGGCATGATGGAAAGGTTGCAAGATTACAGCTCCAGAGAGGGAGAGGAGTGCTGGAGCAGTGCTGCTAATGGAGGTGGTTTAGTAGCATGTTTTCTACCACCTACCAGAGTCATGTCAAGTATCCCATTGGACAGATTCCATCTTCTTTAATATGCCCTTCCATAACAAATTTATAAGACCACCAGAGGTCTGCTAGCTGGAAGCAAATCTCAAATCATTATGATGCTACAGCTATTTGCTCTTTATTATGGAAATAAATCAAAAGCAGGCTTTCAGCAAAAGGCCCATGGCTGGAATAACCACTGCTGGGTTCCTGAAGATGCCAATGCCCCGATGTCTTTAGCATTTCAGTGTATGTTTTGGCCACTGGAGGCTCAGTTTTTCAATTCAGGATCAAAGAACCAGCTTCGGGTAAATTTCCCAACCTAGACAATGAAATTCTTGTTCTTCATGAAAAAAAATTTGTATTTATTTAAGCTTTGTGTTCATATTTACTTTTAAAGAGCACAGTGGTGCTGGAACTAGACTGTATCATGTTTAAGAAAAAAAAATAAGGATATCTGATTGAAAACAGAGCAAGAGACTCACATGAAGATGCTCACAATTATGGATCCATAGGACAAGTGACATCAAGAAGAGGGGAGGTTCAACTCAAATGGAAATTAGGACTTTTTTGCTTTTCTGCTGTCTTGTTGGCTGGGCTGGGGAAATACATTCCTCGACCTACCCCAATCCCTAGCTCCTTACTGTCTATAGGGAATGCTTTGTATTGCTGTCATAGGCAAACAGAGAAACAAGTGGGAGTGTTTGGGGTTTTTTTCAGCAGATAATGGGGCAGCAGTAAGAGCCATCCCATCAGTCAGAAAGGTAAGTGTATTCAAAAATCCACATTGCAGCAGCTCTTCAGCCTCCTATGCTGCACTCTGGAACAGAAAGGTTTCTCTGCAGTTTATGTAGTTCCTGGTACAGCAAACCAGGTTTTTGTTACGTCTAAATACTCTTCCCCTTGGAGGAATGTTAATTGTGCACCAGGAACTCTAAACTGTTTTACCTGATTTTTTTCATTTTCAGTACTCTTCTAGTTTACAGAGACACCTCGGGTCCCCTCCAAGGCTTCACCAATCTGCAGTTGAACCAACCATCTCCCGTTTTTCACTTTTTGTGTAAAATTTTTTTCCCCAGTCATTTTCCAGGAAGAACTGGAAAGCTGCAATGCCAAAGTAACCCTGGTCAGAAGTGGCAGAGACAGAAGCTAATTTATTTATGGTTATTATGAGAGTCAATGTGATACCAGTATATGGAATATAGCAGAATTAGGAAATAATTTTTTCCCTTCCACTTTAAACTCAAGAAATCTGAGTATGCAGATGCTTACCAGAACAAAATACAAATAATTATGTGTAAGGTTATTAAAGTGCATTAACTCTTTCCTATCTTCAAATATTCTGCTTCAAATACTTTGCTCAGCTTTGGTAGCAAGTATTGTGACACACCACTTATATAGGATTTCAAGCCCTGCTTTGAAGCAATTACTGATATCTCAAATATCTGAACATAGAAAGTCTAATTCTCACTTGTAGGCATTCAGGAATTCCAGGCTTTTTACATGCTTTCCATGTGAAAAGTTCCAGGATCCATATGAAATAAAGAGATTGTTGCTGTGGAGAAGTCAGTGGTGGGTGACTAGAAGTAGATGGTTGCTCTGTATTTAATACCTGGCACCAGAAGGAAATACCTGATTATCTGCGTCATTGATTGCACGTTGCCTGATTGCTACAGTTAATGAGACAGGCAGGTTAATGTGTACCTTGCTGCACTTTTAGAAACAAGAACCTTGAGAAGAGATACTAAGGAGACTGGAATATTGAAGATGCTAAAACATAAGGAATGTTGGAGTTTGGACTATATGGACAAGCTTCCTTTCAATACAGATTTTTTTTCAAAGGCGTAGGAGCTCCTGAAGTTTTTTGTTATTTAGCATAGAATAATGAATAACACATCTTTCAGAATATTGAAAAAATTGTGTCTTTCCGACCTGTCTGTTAGACAGCAGCACAACACTCAGTATATATGTAGAGTACAGTACTTCAGTTACAAGGTAGTTTCTTTCTCTGCTTCCACTGTCCTCTCACTTCCTAAGTAATCCTAATTTTGCTCAGCTTTTTTAGAATGGCCTATCATTTGCTAGGAAAAAAAAAAGATAAAATATTATACTACACTGAAGGATATTAAGCTTCTATAGTGTGACTTTAAAGGTCAAAGAAATATTTTCATTGCATTAGAGTGGAATTCCCAGTGGAAAACTGACATCCCTGGACTCTTCAGCTCAGATGGATCTTAGAAAAAGTGATGGCAAGCAGGAATTTGCAGTCAGTGAGGACAGGAAAGTGAGCATTAAATGGACACTTACTTTCTATAGTAGTTTACATTTTCTTGATATACTCTGCCTGAGTTTTTTCAAAGTTTTCAACAGGGTTTAGATTTGAACTATTCAACCACATTATTGGAATTTACAAGTTTTATTCATATAGGATGTGCTCTAATGAATTATCAGATACTATTTTATCCTCTCTTGCTCTCTTTTCCTAAAATCAAATCCAAGTAATTTATTTAGATATAATTCTAATTTTCATTATAGTCTCTTGATTCTTGATTATTTAAATCCTACAGCTTTTAGAGAATCAATGATCTTCATTGCTATAAATCACTGCTCTGTTAGTTGAGTAAACAGAATATGTTTTGTGCAATAATTGCTAAAGGGTTATTTATAATTAAACAGGAAGTCTCCTTTAATGAGAAGAAGTCCAAAGGAAACTGATACATTTTCTTTGTGAGGGGTAAATAATTTAAGAATAAGTTCAATCTTGAGTAATTTTCTACTCATGGTCCTGATTTAAACACATAAATGTTCGGATTGTGAACAGTGTTATAGGATTTGCTGTAAAGCTGGTTTTTAACCTTCCCTCTGAATCATGTGACTATCATTTAGATATCTTGGAATGACATAATCTAGGTATCTTGGAAATAAGGAAGAAATGATGAGAAAAATAAGGAAAACCCTGACATAGTCTTAAAAAAAGGAGTTAGTGGCAAATGTAACATAAGATGCGAACACGACAACTGCTTGAGTTTGCTTTGCTCTGTAACGATTTTAACAGAAGGGTAATAGACAAAGAGGCAAACAACAAGGCAGAAAACATGTTCCATACACTTCATTATAAAATCCACAGCTCTGTTCCTCAGATGTGACAAGTCTCTAATACCTCTGCTACCAATGCCTAAGAGGCTGGAGCACCGCTGTTATTTGTTCAGAATCTCATGGATTTGTGGTTTCCATCACTTCTCCTATCCCTCCATTTGACAGGATAGAGTATTAAAACAGAAAGGATTGAAAGACCAAGTTCACTGAAAATTTACAGTTTAATGCTGGAGTTTAACTAATTACAAGCCAAAGCTTCAGTTTCTTAAACAAAAAAAAAATTACAACATAAAATAAACCTAAAATATTAGCATTCATATCAAAAAGCTAAGAGATGCAGTTCACAATATAATACTTCATTGTGTTTATTAGTGGTAACAACAGTCGAGGTAGTGTTAATATTTTGATTATGTGATCTCAAAAGGGGCTTCCCAGTATGGAAATACCTTCTGCAACATTCTGTACAAGCAGGGAAGGACACAATAACACATGGCATCATGTACTTACACTACCCAACAAAAAGTATTTCAGTGTTTTGCTTTCTTCTGAGAACATGCTGCTGAGTGCAAGTGGTCGATGTGTGCTGGCTCTCTAAATTGAGCATGAATTTCCAAGGCAGTAGAATTCTGAGCCCAATAATCTGAGTCCAGATTCTAAATGTTTTCTCCGTATAATGTGTGAGAGAGCAGTAAAACAGATTTTAAGCACAGAAATGATCATCTTGCTAGGTTTTGAATGTTAATTTTGCATCATAGGTGTGAATAAATAGGTCCTTAGTGTTCATATTTTTGACTTGTGGCTGAGGCGATGAGCACACATGGTGCCTGATTTTATGATGCACTTTAGCTCCTGCAGCCTTGGGAGATTTTTTTGTGATTACTATGTTCCCAGACCTGCTCCCCTCCCCTGTTATTTGTAGGTATCAATACTTAAGGTCAGAGAGTCAAAGACAAGTTAAAAAATGCTAACATATTTTTTGAATCTCATGATTCATGACTCTCTTCTGTGATTCTTGGAAGAAGGGATTCACAGCGACACATGGACCTTGCTCCATCAGTGTTCTGTTCAATCCAAGTCTGTGCCTATGACTCATATTTATAACACGTCTTACCCATTTGCATTTTAAACAAGATCAAATTCTAGTTTTTGTANCCCCCCCAACACCCAGAAGTTAACTCTGAGCATTTACAAGGATTTTGTATTAAATGCATTATGTTTCTGTTTCGCCTGACACCAGGCTGGGTACCTGATTGTGCTCCTAAGCTAGATTGGATCAGGGTTGCCCATATTTCATGTCTCTGAGTAGGAGAAAATAGTTGTTTGCTGAAAGGGAGAGCTATTCGTAATTCAAAAGAACTACCATTTGTTTGTCCCAATAGTTGGGTGTCAGGCAGGCAGTACTGCAGCTCCCCAGATGAACCATGAACAGCAGCTCAAGCACTTTTTCAGCTTTTTCTTGTAAGTACAGCTATAGCAATGAATCGTTGAACAAGGGATAACACTTTAACAAAATAAACCTCTATATTTCACTGCTGATAGCCCCTTGCCTATGTCTCTTCATGCAAAACAGCATCCTCTCCAGGCAATAATCTTCCAGCACATATGTCCTGTGAAGTCATCTCTGCTGTGACTTAAATAGTTCTGTCTGTGGAGCTTGCACAGCTATGGAACACTCGCAGCAGGCTTCAGGCACCATGAGTCATGAGTCACAATTGCATGAGGCTGATGCAGTATAGGAACAATATCCTTATTATAGGGGCTGTGAAGTTCCCAGTCAAAATGTTTCCTTATTCCAACTAATGACTATTCAATAATGACTTGCCTATTAAAATGAAACAGCTTCTGGGGTAGGGCAGCAACAAATAAGCAAAGAGATGAGAAATTATCTGTATTAGCTGGCAAGATCTTTGACATGTACTAGCCAAGTTGTTGGTGCACCAAGCCCTTTAATACTTATATAGATTTCTATTGGATATTTATTCTCTGTACTTCAGTAAAAAAAAGTACTGAAATTATGTGGCCAACTGAATGATTTACTTCTTTTCTCTCACTTTCTCTCTCATTCTATATAAGATTCAAGTTTGGGACGACCCTGGTGGGATTGGCGCCTCTTTCTTCCAAGCAACTTTTTATTTTGAAGTGGATGCTTAAAGAACTGAAGTCAACCTGAAGTGTTCAGTTTGGGATATCTTACACAACCTCTTAGGAAACCAACTCTCATTCTACAACCATTGGCATGTAACCTCCAAATTTTATTTATACATTTGAAAGCATGCAGATTATTCCTAGAACTCTCCTTCTCAACCTCTCCTGCTCCTGATTTTGGCATAATTGCTCTTGAGAAACTAAAATACTTTATAAATGACCCACTCCTTTGCTCAACTACCAGCCAATACAGTCTGGCAGCAAGATGCATTCTTCAAGATGGAATTGTCCAAATGAGAATAATGAGGTCAGAAGTGTTTTGCTTTAGATGTGATTTTTTAGTTGTGTATATTAAAAAAATAAACCAAGCCAAACCACCACAACAACAAAAACACAAAAAAACCCACCAAGAAAGAAAGAAAGAAAGAAAGAAAGAAAGAAAGAAAGAAAGAAAGAAAGAAAGAAAGAAAGAAAGAAAAAGAAAGAAAGAAAGAAAGAAAGAAAGAAAGAAAGAAAGAAAGAAAGAAAGAAAGAAAGAAAGAAAGAAAGAAAGAAAGAAAGAAAGAAAGAGAAAGAAAGAAAGAAAGAAAGAAAGAAAGAAAGAAAGAAAGAAAGAAAGAAAGAAAGAAAGAAAGAAAGAAAGAAAGAAAGAAAGAAAGAAAGAAAGAAAGAAAGAAAGAAAGAAAGAAAGAAAGAAAGAAAGAAAGAAAGAAAGAAAGAAAAAACAAAAAACCCCCCAACTTGGCCGTGAACCCAGTGAATAATTTCTTTGGAACTTTTTCTAAACTAATCATATTTTTATAGACAAAGGAGTCTTGCAGGCACTCAGGGCTGTATAGCTCGATGTTCTTGCCCATAGACTGGGTCTCTTTCCTTGGCCATAGAGCCATGGAATGACACAAGGCAGACCTTCTTTTTGCAACCTAGAGGGACATGTTAATTATTTATACCTTTCCTTAATGGACCACCACCATGCCCAAGCTCAGAACCAAGCAGTGAAAACACCCTTGACTCATGTTAAGCAGTGAAAACACCCTTGACTCATGTTAAACTCATGTTTAGACTGTGGAAGATGTAATTTTTAATAAGCCTTACCCTGTCTGTGTTTTTTATTTATTAATGTCACTGTAGTAGCCATAAGTCTGTCCTTGGAGCTGTAGAAGCTGTGCTCTGTGTAAATTCAAGTGAAACTCTGCCTCCACTAGCATCACTTCTTAAACTCATTAAAAAAAAAA
>VXAU01000539.1:921774-1003856 GCA_013399695.1 Formicarius rufipectus | reverse complement strand
AAAAAAGTATTTCTGAGAAAATACAAAACACAGTTGGTTATCATCTTAAAAAGGCTTCCACTCTGGATTTATGGCTTATTCTGAGCATGAAATGATGCTGGCACAGGCAGCCCGTAAGAGAAGGACAGGATGTGAAAAACCTCCCTCTCATTACAAATGGACTTGTCTGTCTTCTAGCTGTGGAATGCCAACAATGAGAACAATTGGAGTCCCTCTGGCCAGTTTTCAGGCAGGGACAAATTAATGAAAGCAGCAAAGAATTTCCTGAGTGGGGAGGAACGAATTCATAGCTGTCAGAAAC
The DNA here is from genome assembly GCA_013399695.1 of Formicarius rufipectus. Classification (NCBI taxonomy): domain Eukaryota; kingdom Metazoa; phylum Chordata; class Aves; order Passeriformes; family Formicariidae; genus Formicarius; species Formicarius rufipectus. Next base: position 1,003,555 of record VXAU01000539.1, on the reverse strand, counting down.
AGGGACTCTAAATTTGGAAATTTGAAATAGGACCCAAACACCTGTTTTCAAGCCTAAATCTCATTAAGAATGGAAGCTTGAGGGAAGAGATGCAATAAATGGGAAGAAATTCCCATTCACTGCAACACTTTCAAAGACAAGTCCAGGATGGGAATACTCTCTAAGTAAAACTTTGGCTCAGATGAGGTCAAACAGTAAAAATCCCCTTACCTTCACTCCTGGAATATTTCCCCACTTGGACAATTCCAGGATTGTAAGAGCTGGAACAGGGCATGCTGAGTAAAACTCAGGCAAAAGCCTCAAAAATGTCTCTCTAATAAAAGGATATTAGCTTCATGACTTTAGCAGACCTACCTCACAGGAATTTTAAATTAATTTGCCTTCCCTACGGTGAAACTAATGCGTTGCAAGAGAGAATTCCCTGCCCTTCCTGCAGCTTGTGTGACAAAGCAAATTTTAATAATGGGGTATGTGCCATAAAGGCCTAGATGGCAGAGGTCACAGGGAGACACAGCTGCCTGATGGGCCTTGGATTTGGTTAAAAGATGGAGTTGATTTTCTTCCTAGCAGAAAGGATGGTCCCTGCCATATAACAGGATGCTCAGCAATAAAACTGTGGCAAGGGGGAGTTTTCCCAAAGTAGCCATTTTTCCAAGGCTGTCTCGGCATGACTCTGCTGGTGGGGAGTGACTGCTTTTGCACCACTTGTTTCCCTTTCCACCTTTCCCCCTCTTTTAGTTATTTAATAAACTGCTTTTCTCCCGACTCACGAGGGGTGTGTGTGAGGTGTGTCACTTTTCCCCTTCTGATTCTCTCCCCCATCCTGCTTTGGAGCAGTGAGAGACCGGGTGAGAGCTGACCTGCCAGCTGGGGTCAACCCACCCTAAAATGTAGAGTTCATAAAACCTTATTTTAGTGATATTGAGTGAGTTGGGTGCATAAAATATTGTTTATCAGGGTTCTTATCAATTTAAGGGAAGGTTAGGCAATGAACCACATTTCAGGCTATAAGATAAGAAGTACTTTAAGAACACCTGGAGTAATTTCATCAAAAGTTCACCTGCATCAAAAGTTCACCTGCCTCTGGAGTTTTTTAGGAATGATTTCCATAAATGTCATTAAGATTTTTATTGCTGTGCATCTAAATGACCTCAGGGGCTGACTCATGACCATACTCAGTGCAGAATTCTTCCTTTCACTGAGAGTTTGAACCAATGACATTTCTAATGCTGAGTTCAGAAAAGTTTGACTATATACTTTGTTGATCTGGACAGAAAAGTCCTCCTCTCACCTACAGAACTGACAAAGCAGGGATAACACTCATGCAAGTCCTCTCTAGTTTCAGTGCATTTTGCTGCTGACCTGGATGGAGATGTTTCAAAGATAGTAGGCCAACTCCATCCATCAGGTGGAATCAACTTCTCACCTGAGCCAGATTAGAGGTGACCAGTTCCTTACCTCATGGCCAGTCTCACAACTTGTGTGACCCCCAGATTTCACTCCTCTGATATTAGCAACGTCATCAACAACAATCTCTCTCCTTTAAATCAAAATTCAAACTTTTATTTTTGTTTTTATTTTATTTTAAGAGCAACAAAGAACACGTGCCAGCAGTGGATAAGACACGGGCCAAAGTCTACAGGCTTCTGGCACTGTGGCCCTGCTTCTTCCAGCTGAGGAGTAATAATTTGACACCTTTGAAGCAGCAGGACCTCATACCCTGACAACTGCAGCCTTGTTCTACAGCTCTAAGCCATTCGAACACATGACAAAAATCACAGTCAGCAACATCCATAGTGGATTTTTTTCCCACCTTAGCAGTTCTTTCTCTGCTCTGATGTGGGCTTGGAGATATACTCTGCGGTATCACTCTTAAGCTTTTCATTTATTTTTCCACGCTTACCTACACAGAACGAAACACTCCCTTCTAGACGCCAGTCCAAATTATTCAAGAATACTTTTGACAGCTGCCAAGTAATTTAGAGTGATACCTTCTTAACACCTTCTCAAAACAGGTCTGACAACCCAGAAGAGTAAAGTTGCCCCCACTTCCAGCCATTCTGTACATGCTGGATTTACCAAGGCTATCAATTTCATTGAAGCACAGGTTTTTTATTTCTTGGTTGGGTGGATGGGCTTCGTGTTTCTCTGGGCAAGAATGCATAATGTTATTTACAAATACCTGTAATTTTCCTCAACTTGTCACCATGAAAATCCACACTTTGGCTGATAAGACTTGAACAGAATGTGGAGTGTTTTTAATGTGTTGCTTTCAGAGGATGACCCATTAAAGCACTTGGCGGGTTCTGCAAGAAACATGCAAGTTACTGAACTGGTCAAAAGACAGTCTTGCTTTTAAGGGTCTGATTGCACTACTTTTATGTTTACAGTGTGGCAAATTCAAAATCACCTGATTAGTTTAATTCACCTTCCTACTTGGGTTACCCCTCATTTTAGGAATCATTTTTCTTCCATCAGTCCAGAGTAATTTATTAGAAAATAAGGTAGGATGCTGGCTGACTCCTTGTGCAACCCTGAGAAGTGGTCCATGGGTAGATCAGGAAAAACCTGGCATGTGGTCAGAATTAAGGCTGTCACAGAGGATGGCTCACTATCAGTAAATATTAATAAAACATGTAACTTCAAATGAAGCCCTCACAATGATCCAGTTAGAGGGCATGTAGCCAGGAACACTTTAAGGTATGTGGTCTTCTTGTAGTTCATGTGGCCATGAGCAGGAACCCTTGGGGACATGGGTATTTGATTCAGGAAACAAACCCAAATGGGGAAAAAAAAGAAAAAAAAAGCTGCATCACTTACCTAAAACAATATGCCCCTGTGAAATGCATGGATATATAATACCTAGGCAGCATAAACCATGTGTTCATCATTATAGATAAATACATCTCTCAGCACTAGACATTTTAGAAAGCAGATTAAAAAAGAAAGCCCCACGCAGTGTTAAAGAAAAAAGCTAAAAGAAAGCAAAACAAAAAACCCAGGAAGGACCTGTCAGTGCTGCAGCAATTAACCCTTCTACCTTATCCCTCACTCCTAAGACCCTGATGACTATAAGTCCAAGAAGTAAGAAAATTAAATAATATATATATATAGATATGCAACGAGGAGCAGGGCCAGGCAGGCTTAGGTTTAATTTTTGGCACGGACATTGCATGTTGAGCTGGCATCTCCCCCGAAGGAAGATGACAGTTGACATGGAGGTGTTGGAAGAGAGACAGTATCTTGCACTCCAGGCCATGTCTTTAGAGCCTCAGATCCTATTCTCAAATAGGAACACAAGCTTTCATTACTGCAAAGGTTGTTACAACCAGAAATTCACTCCAAATGGACCAGAACTTCCAGGATATCAGTAATGACAGCTCCAGAAAAACCAGAGACAGATAGGAAACTTTGATTGCTCTATTCGACCTGACAGGACAGATCTCTGGTATCTACTGGTGGCCTGTCCCCCTTCCCTGGCCCTTGAGGAGTGGAGTTGCTAGAAATCATGTTTCAAGCACTCATTGTGGCACAGGGATCTCTTGAAGAGCTCTGCAGTGCAGCTGGACTGGCAGCTGACCCCATGAAACTGAGTCAGGATGGCTTATGGTTCCCCATTCAACAGTGACACCATTCCCCTCCTTTACCATCCTTAACCACCATTTCAGCATGACACTTTGTAGGCATGGAGTGGTCAGATGTTTCAAAGACACACAGGGATCATGAATATCAGCAAGCTGGGATTTGCCTCCCTTTCTAATCTCACTCACAGACAATGCTGCAATAACTAATCAGGTTACTCCTCTTGTTCAAGAACCCAAAGAACCTGACCAAAGAGGGTCGTCACTTACCACAGTTTCTCAGGAACATTGTCTGCTTTTCTACTAACTGCTGAAGCAGCAGAAGCCAATCTGAGCCTTTTACTCTTTCATTATGCCAAATATTTTTTGGTTCTCTAATTTTCAAACTGCAAATACAAAATCTCAAGAGTACACTCTTTAGAAAAATGAAATTCTTGTTGCTGTTGCCTTCAGCCAATGTAGCTCACTCTTCCTATCTAGAGACACTTGCCCTAGTCTATGGCTACGCATCTTTCAAGGTTGTGGTTAGGTGTTCTCATCCTGAGATCCAAGGATGCATCACAACTTGCCTTTAACTGGATAACACGTTCTTTACTGTATCCTTCCAGATGTTGCATTCATGTTGACTGCAATTGGGTAGGCTCTTTATGAAAAACTACTGATTTCAGTAATACAAGGAATCAATTATTTTTTTACACACATTCTTCCTTCTCTAGGGGTGATCACTCACTACTGCCACACATACACGCCAAAACCTGACACAAGGTGGTAGTGGAGAGAAGGGAAAGTATTTAGAAGAGCTGTAGAGATTAAGTATGTCATGTCTTTTCTGTATGGAAAGCTCACAGCAGACTGGAAATTAAGAGTCCAGCAATATGAATGGTGAATGTGATATATAACTTTTAAATCAATGTGAAAAGCTTGAACCAGAAAAAAAGGTATTGATTAAGAAATATAGTGTGAGTCCATATGCTGGATGTTCCCAAGAAGTGATTTTGGCATAGGATGAGAAGCATGACTACAGAGAGCTAGGAAATGAAATCTAAATCCTTATAGCTGCAATTGGAATAAGAATTTCATGATCCTAAAGTTGGAATCCCTTCAGTAAAAGAACATAAAGGAAAACAGGGGAGGGGGGCAAAAGGACATGGCATATCCAGAAGAAGAACAGGAATATCGCAGTAAAGCTTTGAGCAGCTTTCCCAAACTACTCAGCACCTTGGGAAAGCTTTACACTGCCTGAAACTGTGATAAGACAAAGCACATCATCTTCACAGAAATTCAGGTAAATCTGCGTGAAATAGAATTTTTTTTATTCATGTAACCAAAGGAGTTGAGGAATAGGGATGCCTGAGACTCAAAGTACTCTCCTTAGGATTCTTAAAAAGGTAAATCTGATAAGGGTTCACATCACAGAATCATTAAGGTTGGAAAAGACTTCCAAGGACTTTGAGTCTACCCTTTGAGCAAACACCGTCATGCCAAGCTAACCATGGCACTGAGTGCCACACTCAGTCATTTCTTGAACACCTCCCTGGGCATGCCACTCATCCTGTGCAAGCATTGATCAGTGCTCCTGCAGCAAGGAACGGATAAAGCTGAAGTAACTCATGCACTTTCTATGCTTTTGTTTTCAATGCAGAAATGCTGTTGGAGGTGAAAAATGAAAGCAGAAGCCTTTGCACTGGGAGTAGGATACAATTAAGTTAATCTTTGGTTCATCTGATGATTAATTCACTGACTTGGGGTAGGTCCCAGGAAAACTTTAGCACTTGCTTAAACCATCTGTTTCAGAGCAGAGCAGTTGAGCAAGTGCTAAAGGAATTACTTTTGATTTAGCTGTAAGCAAGCAGTAACTAGTTAGCTTGAGAACAGCTCATGATGTAGTCCTGGCATGCTGAAGCCCCTGATGAACTGTAAAGAGATTATTTAAACAAAATAGGGCTTTTGTTTTATTTTTGAATATTTTTTTCAGCCTGTGTTACAATCCTGGCCATTGGAGATACCCTGGTAGCAGTGTATTCTGTGCAGATAATTAAAGTGAATACACCTCATGCTTTCTTTGAAGCCAGTGTTGTTAGCTGGTCCCTTAGATGTTCACATTTTTGAATATGACTGTAAATAGGTCATTTACAGTGTCATACACTGTAAACTTATAAATGCATAAATATGCCTCCAGTGTCTGTGGAGAATCAGAACTGGTTTTTGTGCTAAGTCTGCATTCTGGGACTGATAGATATTGCAGGAGTCCCTAATTCAAAGAGCCCTAATTATCTTGAGGTTCTTGGGTGCAGAAGAAGAAGAGTGGACAAACTCACTGAGGAGAACTCTGTAACTAACTGGACAAGGTGCATCAGACCCAGGAGTTAACTTAAGGCTGGGAGAGCATTTGGAGAATGTACAGTGCAATTTGATCTTGGTTTGACTACTTAGGTATCCGTTTATGGCCACTATTGGAGACTAGTACCTTGTGAGACTGTCTCAGGTGACCCTTGGTACAACCATTTTTTAGCAGTCAGATGAAGTTAAAAGACAACTTGGATTCTCTGGAGATGAAGATGTAACATTATTGTGTAGAGAATGCTCAGGGACAAGGGATTTGGCTTGAGACTGAATGGAGTTCATGGAGGAACAGTCCTCAAATGCAGGTTCTCACTTGCATCCAGGAGCTTCCACTGTGCAAAATAGATAAAAATATGCTGATTAAACACTTCATGTTCTGAACTACACTAAGCAGATGAATACATTTGATAAATTAGTTGATTAATGGCTTTGGTGTCCGAAAGAAACATTTTCAATGATTAATGGAAATGCTTTTTACTTCTGGATAAAAACTACTAAAATGGCTGACTCTGAAATATTTGAGAAGTTTGGTTTGTATTAACGTTTAAAGGTTGGATTCTTATCCCAAACTTTTTGGATATTTTTGGGCAGTGGATTGTATGTGAACATGTTTTTCCATGTGGTTTGTAGGCCTTATGCTTGGCAGTGTGAAAATTACCACAGGAACAGCTTTTTCTCATGGCATTTTGGCTTCCGGTCACAAGCAGAGCCTGGAAGTCAAGAGGCATGGGAAATTAAAATAAGAGGGGAAACAGTTAACCAGAATTCTGTGAAAAGGCTTTGGATTCACTGGAAATTAGGGGAAGGTCAGTCCTTATTGTATCCAGATCCATTCTCCCATGCCTAATAAATTACAGGATTAGGTCAACAAAGTTCGACATATAAAGAGACACTAAAATGTCTCAGGTCTTTTGGTTTGCCAGCTGAGGGCTTTTTGTCCACCCTGTAGCCTCTAAATCAGCTGAGACAAATTATTAACTCCCTGGTTAATAGAGTCTTCCTTTCTTCTTTTGGGAAACTATGTCATAGCTACAAGTTTGTAATTAATTTCATTACATTCTACATGTTTTCCTGAGAGAAAATTGGCTTTATGCTTATTGCTGATTCTCTTGGTTTATTCAAAGATTGCCATAGAGAAGCTTCTCAGGGCTCAGATAATTTTGGTCTTCCCTTTATGAAGGTCTTCCCACACCTCTGCTTTTATTGGGAAAGAAAACACCATTATGCTAGAAAGAGAGAAACTGATGTAGCTCAGCCTTCAAGTTTAATGGAAATTTGAAATAAGTGTGAAAGCTTCAGTCACCTAATCCAGGTCACTTGGCAAGCTTGAGCTTTCCATCTGAGGTAGGAAGTCTTATCAGAAGAGGTCAGGTTGTCTGTTCATCAGAACCCCTAACCCCATGGCATAGTTCTACTTGTTCAAATAAAATCAATCACCTGAAGAAGAGAGATAGTTATTTTTGTAGGGAGAGAGTAAATTTTAGAGAAGTGGATTTTAGGTTTAGGAAAGCAAAGACATGATTCAGATTCATGTTTATTGCTACAAGTATGCAATCTGAAAGTCCAGCAAAGAACAGTTGATTTCACCTTCAGACGTTGTCATCAACTTCATTCTGTAGAGGGTAATGCTTTATTAGTATTTGGAAAAGGAAAAAGCCAACCAAGTAAGTGATAGAGTCAGTATCAGCCTCTTCTGAAAATAAAAGAATAATGCATATTATGTTGGGGAGAGCTAACATGTGAAATATTCAAATGTCACAAAAATGGTTAAAATATAGTGAGTCCACATCATATAAGAGTTGAAAGAGAGTGACAACTCAAGGAGCATTTCAGTAGTCCAGATTTTGGGCTGTATCCAAGGGCTTCTGATCAGTATAATGAGCTAATGAGATCGTTTTCAGCCCTGTCCTTCCTCCCATGAGAGGCAGCATCTTTCTACTACATCCCCAAGCTGTTAAAATCAGCATAAGCTCCTGACTGCGAGCTTCATTGGCCCAGGAGAAAGGGAAGTGGTGGGACAGTTATGCAATGACAAATTTCCTTGGGAAATCTTTAGTCTTTTGGATTCAAACCACTTAGTGCTTGTGTGTCTCCTGGATCTGTTGTAATAAGCATCTTTTAAGAAAGATTTTCGGGCTGATGGGATATTTCTCACAGGATATAGGTGAGATAAGTGGGTCTTCTCTGCTGGGGACATGCTGTGGCAGAGAGAGGGTTTCTACACACTTTGTTTTGGTCTTGAGCCCCATGGTAGCTGGAGCTCTTGGTGTATGGAAAGCATTGTCTAAGCAAAATTTAAATCTTTGACATGGCATTGGCAGTTTGGGAGAGGCATCCTTTTAAACTGTATTGTTATGAATCAAATATTTGTATATGGAAATACCATTTGATTAGAAACTGTCTACTTTCTTCAGCAGACATATGGGCTCTGGTTTCAGAGCATCCGTCTTGATATGTTTATCTTCAGAGACATCCAGCAAGTTTTACCACAGAAAAGTGATATGCAGAGATTAAATGACTCTCCCAAAGTCATATAGGAAGATTGTGGCAGAGCAAGAAAATGAATCCATATCTCCTGAATCCTTGGCTACTATCTCAGACACTTTTTTTTTTCCCCCTGCAAAGCAAATCTTGTGCTAGAATTTAAATTTCTGGGTGTGCCTCAAATCTCACTGGGAGTCCAGCTCCATACATTTAGTAGGGTCACTGTGAATTTTCTCCAAAGCTCTTCTGACTCAGAAAGTGGAAAAATAAAGTAGGTCTTTTATGTAACTGTGTCAAGTGGCAACTTAGACAGCAGCCAAGCCTTTCAAGGAAAGTGGATTTCCCTTGTGTGTTCTGGCTTATAAATCCTGTATTTTTTATTTTAGGAATATAATTGTTGCACCTTCCAAAACAACACACAAGAAGCCAACTGCAACAGTCAGTGTCTTGTGTGCCTGTAATGATCTTAGCCAATGCAAGGAAAGAGGAGTTGGTATAAAATTAATGAAAAGGAAAGGCAGAAAACCCAAAGCAAATGGGCTTAATCACTACAAATAACTCAATTTTTGGCAAGACATCATCTGTTGGGTATACGTAAATGAGTCATTTTGTCTCTGTGATCTCTCTAATCAAACAGGAGAATTGAATCCTTCCAGATGCTGGTTTAGCCCTCCTGAGGTAGGTTCCTAAAATAAGTGTGATGAGTCATTTTCTAATGACTCTTGTCTCCCTTCACTGACTGCAGAGGACCTTACAGTAGATACATGACTTTGACATGAGAGAAAAGCCAAATATTATTTCTCTTGCGTAGGTGCCAGCTGCAAAGCTCTTCCTAAGTTGTAGATGAAGTGGTTAAGGCACCTTCCTATTTTCTCCAGTCACAAGTGCATTTGTATACATTGCCCAAGATTTAAAAAAATAAAATAAAAAAAAAAAAGAGTTGGTGATGAAGTGTTCAAAAACTTTAAAGTATGCAGGAGACATTTTCCTATACAGAAATATCACTTCTTGATTCAACTGTACAGTTAAAATTCCTCATGAAAGTAAAGTCTATTAAATCACTTGGTTGTATTTCTTCTTCAGTCAGGTAAGGAAGGAAACTGATAAATGTGAAGTGAAATCAGAATCTTCCTTGAAAAGGCTTGGAGAACCTTTCACTTCTCCAGAAAATCCTGTTTGTCACTTGCCAATACAGAGATAAAACATCAAAAGTCACTAACAGATGAGGTGTTGCATCCTCTTACCAGGACATCCGTGGCCAACTGCTTTTGCTGTCTAATGTAAATAAGTTCTTACAGGCAAATGAAAAGAAGTAGTTGCCTCTAATTTCCTTTCACTTTCCAGACTGGCTTTCACCAACATCATTTTTCTAAGGTATCCATTTAGGGCATTTTCCACTTAAGAGTCTTCCTTCAGCTGTGTGATGAGGCAAGAAATATTTTACCATTATATGGCCTAATGCATAACACAACAATACTTCTGAGTGTTGCCTATATATTAAAAATTAATTAATATTAATATCAATTAATAGATCGATATTAATGGTATTAATATTTCTCTATATTAACATGTTAATTATTAGACTTTTATTAAAATAAACCCCAGGAAAATAATAGATCTATTTCTCCTTTGAGTTAGAGTTTCTCCTTAATTTGGAAAACTTGACCGTCAGATGACCAGCATAACACTGGTGCACATATGATGCAGGAGAACCAGGTTATGAAGCTGATATATGAGTTCACACACCAGGAGATGCATGTATGTAGCACATTTGTATGTAGCACATATAGTTAAGGAAGTAGAAAAGTCTACAAATATAAAGCCAATCACAAACATAAGTGATAACAGCACCAACAATGCACAAGCCTAATTATTGCAACATCAAACCCCAGTTTTTATTCTGTGACATTTGGAGTCTCGTTCCTAGTTTGAAAGTCTACATGTTTTTGTAGGGATTTAGCATCAAATTAAACTTTGAGGAAACTTCTGCAGAAATACACTTAGAAAGAATGTGATTCTTTCACTTTAAATTCCAGAGGAAAAAAAAATCCTACCTTTTCCATAACAAGTGTGTAACTGTAGGACACTCACACAAGTTCTTTGCTACTAGTGGTTTAATAACCCTATTTTCCTACACAGCTCTCTCTGCCTAATTTTTTTTTTTTTTAACATCACTGAAATTTTTGTACTTCCTTTGTTAACTGTTCTGCTGGGCTGCTGTAGGTCCTTGCACCTGAGCAGTACTGGGAGCCACTGGGCTGCCCACGCTGACTGATGAGCTCACCAGTCAAGCTGTTGACTGCAAAACATCCTCCAGCCTCAGGATTCCCTCCTGGCAGTGCAAGAGCTGAGCTCACGTCGTTGGGCAAAGACAAAACAGGAACCCGGCTTAAAATAGTGGATGATGACATACAGGTTGTCTGGATTATATTTTTAACGAGGTCACCCTTGTGTCAGTGAAAGTGATGGCTGAGATGTCCATTTAAAGTCATAAAGTGATTTGGCCTTGCTGGTGGGGACCATCTCCCTCCAGCTTGTGCCAGGTTTACCTAGTCCGGAGCTAATTCCAATCCTGACCTTCCATTCTTTGTCTTAATACTTCTCCAAGTGTTACTTTGACCATATCTGCTGTTGTCATTGCCTGTCCCTCACATCCAGCTCATCTCTTCTGCCCGCTGATCCTGCCCAGGGCTGCAGCCCAAATCCCATCTTATACCTCCTGCTGATTCAGCATAGCACTCACGCAATATGTGAAGGCACTTCCTATTCCATTGCAGGGTCATTTGGAGTAAATAACTCCTGGTTATTTGGTCTGCAGCACTGTGGGTCACTCAGAGACAAAACAGTCAAATGGGTCTGGAAAATTATCAAGCTTGGTGAAGAAAAAGCAGATGAATATAATGCATATAATGAACCTGGGTTTTTCTTCATTAGGAAAGCAATGGGCTTATGTTCTTTCATGTATTTCAATGAAAATACAGTATGTTTCATTTTTTTTAGGCAACAGACATTAAAGTGTGGTGACTAAAGCAAACCATAGTTTTTACTTGCAGGAACAGATAATTTACACCTAAAAATATTTAAACAATTGTTCAAGGATATCTCAGAAGTATTAATAACATTGATTGTTAAGGGAGACTGGAACACCAAGGAATTCTAGAGGTTTGATAAGAAACAACCACTGATAACAGCTGAAAATTCAGCTGGGGGAACCAGGATAAGATGAGCCTTACACTGGTCTTAAAATCATAGAGAGGCTGCCGTGTGACATTATCCCAGAGGAATGGAGAAACTGTAACATCAAGATGAAAGATATGCTGTCCTAAAACGCTTGTGTTTGTTTGCTGATTATTTCCTTTCTTTTCAAAACTACAGGTTGATGGTTAGAGATAGTTGTGTAGACATAATGCTTTTAGCACTCTGTAAAGCATTTGATGTAGTCCCCCTGTGACGGAAGAATGGAGAACACACCGTTGAAATAGCCAAGTCAATACTGCAAATTAGTAGCTCTACAAAACATGGAGGTTCTAACAAATGGTAATTTGTGAGTTCTAGTGAAATGCTAAAGTGTTTTTGTAGACATAATTTCTGGTTACAAAAGCAGGAGACAACTGAATAGAAAAATCAAAGAAATATTACCCCTCAGTCTGGCAGCAGGAAGAGCTTTTTCGGAGTCGTCTATCCAGTCTGATGTCTACCCTGCCAAAAGAATGTAGAAAAACTGGGGAGTGTTTATAAATAGTTATGAGAATGACCTGAGACTACAAATACTGATTTAGAAATATCACAGCCTGAAAGTAATTTCAGATAATAGCTAGCTTTCTAAACCATCAGAACACAAAGCAAACAAGATTCAATGACTAGAAGCTGCAGTTAGACATAGTCCAGAGCAGGAGTTTGCCTTTTTTGTGGGGTGACAAAGCACATATTGGGATTAGGGTGTTTTGTCGCTCAGATGAGAGCTTGGAATCCAATCCAGACCTGGACACAAGGGACCAGTCAGCTGGAGCTCTGGGCTGGAAGCAGAACTTGCTGGGTGAGGCACTGTAGCCTGTGCTATGTAAGAGTCAGTATAGTTTATAATTTTCCTGTGCAGCTTTTGAAACCGCTGAAAAACTCAGTTTACTTGTGGAAAACAGGACTGGAGTTCTTGTGTCTCCAGAAGAGATGTGGCCATCCACTGAAGTGGAGTCTGCAGAAAAAGAGATGTGGAAGAGTTGTACGAGGAAGGTGCCCAACTGGATTGTTTAAACTCTCTCCATCTGTGGCAGACATGAATGAGGTTTTAATATACATTAAAATGATTCCGTAGGCAGTTACATACTGTGAAGCCAAAACATTTCCTTTCCTCTCCCTTTCCCTCCTCCCAAGCCCTAAGGCTTTTCATTTACAGTAGAAAAATGGAGCCAGTAAATCTATACTGTTCTATAAACAGGGCAGCACAATGTGTGTAAAAATTCTCGGCAATTTCTTGTAATCACATGTACTTAAGTAAAATTTACATGACCATTATAGGCTGCTCTTGGGCAACGGCCCTTTGTCAACCTATAGTGATTAGCACTTGGTGCTGCCAGGACAAAATTCTGTCAGCACCACAAGAAGTAATTTCTTCAGGTTTCTTTTTACACAGGCTTGCAGCTCACACTGGCCCTGCAGCCTACTAGACCTTTTTTTTTTTTTTTTTCTTTTCCCTAGCCATGCAGTCTGACTCTTCGGATGGAAATTAAAGCGATTTCAAGAATGAGGAGTTCTATCCTGTTTCTAAAATTAGCCCTGATCTTCAGCAGGGGATGTGATTCCTTAGCCATATGCAACAAAGATGACCTCTTTGTCAGGTCTAGCCTGCAGCAGGAGGTGTCTGCTCCTGGTCTACTTTTACATTGGTTCAAAAATAAACAGCAAGTTCCTCTGGCTGGTCTCCCTCGCCAAAGGCAGGCAAGGAACATTCTGTACAAGGAAGCACTCACAATCATTCGAGGGGCCAGCTCTAATGAAGTTAATTGATGCACCAAGGACGTGTGGTAAGCATTAATGCTCTACTAACATGTTCATGAGTTGCACAGCTACATATTATACTAGTGCACAGTAAACACTGTGCTGTATGTTTGGGGTATCCTACAGACGTGAGTTGAAAGAGAATGCATTTATTTTTGCAAAATGGAGTCTTTGTGCTCAGATCCAAAACTTATGTAACATGCCAGGGTCACCAGAATATATCACTTTTCTAAAAACAGTTGAATAAACCAGAAATGTGTGTGATATTTTACAGGAAAAAAAAAATCCCAATTAAAAAAAGGGTCACTTGAGTCCTATATGAATTACATATTTTAGAAAAACATAACAGGGAAGGGAAAATTTTAAAGTTAAAGCAGCATGAAAGTCATTGCAGTGTGAACATGATGGAAAATTAACCCCTCTTTTAACAACCTTTAATATCCAGGAATTAGAAAACTACATTGCAGTGCAGGCAATTTGGGACAACGGAATTGGAGGTAAAGAATGGGGGTTCTGGTGCCCTTTTCCAGCAATGTGGAAGGCTTAGATGGAATAAAAGAAAAATGTACATTAAAGCATGTTTCTTTATGAGAGATGTGCAGTATGGCCAGAACAAGCACCTGGAGGGATGTCTTTGACCCTGTACCAGCACATACAGCAGGGAAAAAAGTGGAGTGCAGACACTTACACACTTCACCCTCTCCCAGCTGCAGTGTGTTGGGATTAGTGAATTCAAGGACATGGAATAACACTGCTGATAATTTTGGCTGTAGAGTCATTGTTTGGGTTTTGGAGAGGAACATCAGAGGAGAGACAATGCCATGTCCCTCTGGAATGGCCTTCCTGGGGCACGTCTTATCAGCAATGTACAGTGCAAAGGGCTCCTTAACACCAGAAAAGAGGCGAAGGAGCTCCAGAGACAGAGTAGAATGTAAAGTCAGGAGAGTGTTTCACACAGTAGAGCCATTTAAAGTGAGTGGTAACACTAGCAGTGCTTTATTCCTGTTGCTGGCTTGTGTGATCCAAGCTGGTCTCCACACACACGATGGTACAAAGAGGCAAAGGCAAGTAGGGGAGCCCAGTAAAACCCTGACATGGTATACACACGGAGGAGCAGAGAGGCACAACAGCAGGTGGGGGCACTCCAAAAATCTAGTCAGAGAAGTGAACCCTTTTCCTGGCCCCTTCAAGGGCTGCTACAGGGGATGGTCAGCCCCATCATCAACCAGTGACACCCAGAGAAATGAATCACCCCAGATATCTCTCCAGGCCATGTCACAGAGTGAGGGGGTCACAGCCTGGGGATGTGAGGCACTTTGCAGGATGCAAAGGAGGCGCATCTTGGGTTTGTACAAAATTTACTGTGGGTGTTTAGTGGAGGAAACACAAGATGGGAAAGGGAGGGATCAAGGTGGTTTGAGAAGGGGGAAGCATGGAAACTAGGGCAAAAGGGGGACAAAAGAGGCTGACTATGTGTAAATTCTTCCTGGTCAATACAGTTGTTTGTGCCCTCTGCCTGCTCATCCCAATCCATCCTGCCTTCCCAAAACATGCTGCTTCTGAGTGCATGTGGATGTACAGAGACCCAAAGGGCAACCACTGAGGGGCCCAGGTCAGAAGGACTGCTTGGTACTTCTGGTGCTGAGTAGCAAGGTCAACTTTCCTCATGAAGAACAGGGTATCTTTTCTTAAGCAGTGTGAAAATCGAAGTAATTGCAGAACTGAATTTTCTGGAGTAATGATTGAGTAAAGAACTTGACCATGGACTTTAATTGACAAGATATTGACAAGTGCCCAGAAGAGTGAATGTGACTTTAGGTACCTTATTCAGTGATCTTCTGGGTCTTGCCAAGTACATTTTTCTAAAAACAAAAACAAAAATCAAACAACCAGATTCTGGACCACTGGGCATGTCACGTGAAAAGCATTCAGCAATAAAGGTTGGTGTCACGATCCAGACATTTGTACAAAGAGACTGGCAGAATGAGTCCCTTCCCTGTCTTCTAGTATGAACTTAGATCTGCTGTTTAATTTCTCCGCACCATAATGTTCCCATTTGTAAACACAGGAATGTTTTAGAGCCTAAAAGACGGTATGATGGTGTGCTAAAAGCTATACCACTGAGAATGACACAAAGGGGTAGGTGAAATGACAGACTATAGAGAAAGCAAATTCGTTACTGCTGAACTTAGCAGATGGAGGTGCTTGGACAAATTGGACAGATAGAAAACTAAGTTCTTCATTGTTGGTTGTTATTTCATAGAGTTTCTAACTAGTTTTTCTCCACTTAGGGGTTCTATTTTTCTCCATGTTTCCTGTCTTCTCTTTTCCATTTGTTCTGGCACTGAAGTCACCATTAGACAGGCATCTGAGCCAGAAAATCCCAGATCTAAACTGCTTCAAAGACTGGAAGATGAGGGATGAAAACAGAATTTTGGCTCCTAAAATGTAAGGTCAGCTGGGGATTCAAATTCCACTGAGTTTGGGATTGTGTGATTGTGAGATTCCAGTTCAAGCCCATCTCTCCAGTCATAAGGTGGAATTCATGACATTAAAATTCTTTCCACAGCACGAAAGAGATGTCATCATAAACACTGTATTATGACTTCCCTACAGGTTGCTGCAGAAGAGGAAACTAACCCAGGAACAGCAGAGACATTTAAAAAACATCATGACCTTTCAGTAACAGAAAACATGGGAAAATCTAAGTCCTAAAGAAACTAATTTGATTCTGGTTTGGCACTCTGTGCAAATCCCTGCATAAAGAGAAGTTTAGGCCAGGGATTTCTATGCTGCCTCCTTAACTGCAGGCACAGTTTTGTGTATACATTTCTGAACCCAAGATCTTCACGTGTCCTAAACCAGGCACTGATGCCTGTGAAGTGTAGGGATTAATTAGGAGAGTGTCATTGTGAGAAAGGCAACCACAATAATACCCGAGCTCTGATTGTGGACATGGGAAAAATAACAAAGCAGAAACAAAAACAAAGAAAAGAAACAGAGTCTCTGTTGGAGCCTTTCTAAAAATCATATGCAAGAATCCAGATGGAGAGATTGCTGGCTGCTGTTCATGCCTAACATGATCAGCAGATAGATGAGTGGCTTGGAGATGTGAGAAGTGAGCTACAGAAAGTGCCAGACTGCTAGCTGGGATTTCAAGGAGTGTTTGTGGTAAGCCACACTTCAGATATTTCCCTGCTGTGGCCTGAGTGCTGTCTTAGAGACTGTGAATGGAAACTTAAGGACCAAATATTTTGGGGCTGGTCATGATTTCATGATAGTGATCCCATTTTCCAACCTGCAAGCCGTTTTCCTCTTAAATCATGTGAGCATCATTGAACAAAAAAACCCAAGCCAGTCTCTCTGGCTCATACCACACAGAGCACAGTATTAGGTAAGGAAAGGGCTATGCAGGGATTCTCCTCTCCCTGGGCTTTAACCTTTTCTTGTGATTATCTTTCAATTCTCCTCAGCCTTGGCCACTCCAGGTGTTGGGTTGGAGAATCTCTTTCTCTTTGCATCTCCTTCTTTTTCCCCCTGCTGCTACTGACAATGCCCCCAGCCTCCCATCTTCTTCTCCAAGTGGACATTTTATGTTTCAGTGGTCATTTTCAGTCTGTGAGATTCCTTTTCCCTTTCACCACTGCTGTTACATAAAGAAGCAGTGAAAGACAAACCTGGCAAAACTCCCGCTGTGAACATGTGTGGTCAGGCTTCTGTGGACAAAAGTGGTGGTTTACTGTTCTCAGAGTTGCTAGAGAGCAGAATAAAAAGGACATGCTGTTTTCATGCCACCCAAACCACCTTTTGTTGTGGCAGGTGCATTGACTCAGCCACATAACTTTTCTTCTTATTTGCTTAAGGAGCTAAACTGAAATTACCATTTGACAGATAGCAATGCTAATCTCCCTTTCTTTCTGAATTCTGTGGAATATCTAATACTGCTCCCATAGACCATGAAAGACCCATGTCTTGCTACACACTCTGTCCAAGGTTCTCAGCACAAGGGTAGGATCTGGAAAGGATTATTTAACATTCTGATTTGCATCAGAACCTGATGAATCTGAACCAGAAAGTGAGGAGCCAACTGGCCTGAAGCTTATGCTTTTTAATCTGTTAAAAAAACATATATCAAATGGGAAACACCAGGAAAGGCAAGGTTCCCAGATGCTGGAATGGTGTTCCATAGCCCTAGGGAAAAAAGGTCATTAAGGGCCAGGTATATACTGCAGATGTCAAGTTGTTTTATAGGCTCGATCCAAAGACCATTAAAGTCAAAGAGGATCTTTATCCTTTTTATGGAGGGGTCTTAAATGACAGTTGGCCTGAGCAGAACTGATAGAAAGTTGTTAGAGTTACTGTCATGGAAAGGGATTTCCAAGCAGAATATCCAAGGAGTATTTCTGTCCATACTCACGCCATGGGTTAATACCTAAGCTACTTGAGAAAAGTGCCCAGCACTCTGTGCCACTTACTGCTCCAGCACAAGCTACAAGCTGGATAGGGAGAAAAGCCCTTTTCCGGCTGGATTTCCCCTCTAAAACAGCTTTATGTGCTTGTATAATAGGAAACAGCCTTTTCTATTTCTGTTCAAGCTCTGGAGGCTTGGATTTTCCCCAGAATTTTTGATTAACAGCTGAGCCTAAATCAGAGCTGCCTGGGGTCTCCTTTGCCTTACTGACACATCATAATATCCTTTTATCTGCTATTCCAAGCCAGTCCCTGGTTCTGTCAAGCAGCTCACTGCCTCTGAAAGAGACCGTGTCAGTCCTGCTCCATTTCTCAGAGCTTCCTGAGCTGGGTTGAAGTAGGACTTCCCCCACAACAGGGAAGACCTCTTTGTTTAACTGACTCAGGATCAGTCTGCAAAGGACACTGATGGACTGCAGGCCACAAGCATTTCAGGTTTTACAGATGCCAAAACAGTAGATCCACAACAGTGACATTTCACAGCATCTCAAGTTAATTAAATCACTCCTACAGCACTAGCTGGGGTCTGTACGTTGCTATTTACCATCAGTCATACAGAGAAAATCCATCTGTGTGGCTTCAACTGCTGAATAGACTCAGTTCTTGGAGGTGGAAGAGACAAGACTAAAACCAATAAAACTAATTTACAGTTTTAAATGGACTGCTGTTTAATTATCCCTGAATTAACTGAGTCACAACAGGATTTTTCTTCTGTTTCTGGGAACTTGCCTCCACTTGAGAGCACCAGTAATGTGAACAGCAAAAGGCAAAATGGTAAGATTACACTTAGGATGCTGTCTGCATCAGCTGCATGGGTAGGAATGCACTCAGGACAAAACCAAAGCTCAGCTGGAGTTGGAACTATCAAGGTAGGTAAGAATCAGCAGTTTCTGTATGTACATTAGTGGATAAAAGGGCAAAGAGTGTTGGATCCGTTGCTCAGTGGCTACAGGGATCAAGCTGTAGCAAAGAAGATGCATTTTGCAGCTCATATGTAAGACTTGTGCTTAGGCCTCTCAAGCTTCTGAGCCTACTAATACAGTCTGTCAGTACCCACAGGAGAAAGAGTTGGAGATCCCTTCGCCCAACTGGATGTGCACAGGTCCATCAGATCATATGAGCATCTGAAGCTGCTGAAGAATCTGGCTGATGTCACAAAAGAGCTAATTCCTATCACCTTTGAAAGGTTACGGCAATTAGGGAAAACTCCTCCAAGTGCTGGGAAGAAGGCAGATGGTGCACTAAACCCAGAAAGGGTAAGGAGGATCCAGAGAACTTGTACCTGGCTATCATAACTTCTGTTCTTGGGAAGATTGTGGATCAAATGCTCCTGGAAGCCAATTCTTAACACATGAAGGATGAGAAGGCAATTAGAGGGAGCCAGCATGGATTTACCAAGGGAAGGTGATGCCTGCAAACCTTCATGGCTTTCTGTGATGAGGTGACTGACACTGTGGACAAGGGGAGGAAGAGGGATACTGAATGTCTTGATTTTCATCAGGCTCTTGAAACAGTCTCATATAGTCTCCTAATCAACACCGTTGATGAGAAATCTAGACAAACTGGATGGATGGGGTGAAAAATTGAACGGTCAGGCTTGAAGAGTTGTGATCAGAGATCCAGCTGGTGGCTCATAAATAGGGCCAGGGATCAGTACTGGGACTATATTGTTTAGTATCTTCGTTACTGACCAGGATGATGGGATGGCATGTACTCTCAGGAAGCTTGCAGATGGCACCAAATTGGGAGGAGGAGTCCGTACCCTGGAAGGCAGGACTGCTCTTCAAAGCAGTAGCAGGCTGAAGAAACGGGCTAACAAGAAACTGATGAGGTTCAGCAAGAGAAAGCAGAAGGTCTTGCATCTTGGAAGGAATAGCTTTATTCAGTGATGCAGGGTGATGACTGACAGGTATGGAACAGCTCTGCTGGAAAGCATCTGAGGGTTGTTGCAGACAGCAGCTGCAACATGAAGCAGCTTTGTGTCCTCAAGCCAAAGAAAGCTAGCAGGATCCTGGCCTTTATTAGAAGGAATGTAGCCAGCAGGTCCAGAGAAATCCTTTTGCTCCATTTGACCCTTGTAAGACCATATCTGGACTATTGTGTCTAGTTTTGGGATCCTCAGGACAAGAAGGATACTGACATAGGAGCTAGAGTTCAGTGAAGGGGCCACAAAGCTGGAAACAAGGCTGGAGCACAGGGCATACAGGGAGAGGTTGAGAGAGCTGAGTTGGCCCAGTGCAGAAAAGATGTAAAATGCTTGTTTAGATTCCTATCTTAAAATCTAGTGATAGCAATACAAATATCATAAATGAGTTATGGAGATATTGTGAGATACAGCTGAATAAGAAAATGAAGTTTTCACTATTACTCTTTACCCTTCAAACTCAGCACATCAGACCCTCACCCTTTCCCTACCTGACACAGCAGAATAGCTCCTTTTCACTTTTCCCTGTTGTGGGACAAGATGGACAGTGGTTGCTCTAAGAAAAGCTTAGAAAAGCTCCCAAATGTAAAGCCTTTTAGAGTCCCTATAGAACCTGCCACGTAGCTGGAGCCTCGTGGAGACAGCATTATGGTTGGATGAGGATGGATGTGGCTGAGACTAGAAACGGAAGAGTGCTAAAACGGTTTGTCCTCTCATTATCCTCAGCGAGCACTACAGCTCAAAAGAGAATTTGGGCCAGAAAAATGTAGCCAACCATTGACTTAAGCTGCTTGTAAATGTCACTCAAACTCGTTCCTGCCTCCAAGCAAGCACCAGTTAAATCTGGGGGTATGTAATGATGAAGGAGAACCATCTCTCCACTCCAACAACCCAAGCTTAGCATGGCGCTGTTACGCCCATTGCATATTCTTCCAGCATGTCACGTTTATGCTTTAAATGATGCTGCCCATGTTTTCTGGGTATATGAAAGATGGTTAGTAATCCCGAGACATGCATAGGATACATCTTTCCACTCAGCCTGCTAATGGCTCTTGGAAGCTTCACATGTTTCATTAACAAATCTCTGCTCCCTTTTGCACAAAAAATGGACAATGAGGTAATTGACTTCAACCATCAGCTTGCTCAAGTTAACTGGAATGTAAACAGAGACATGGGACAAAACTATGGAAAGGAAAAGAGGAATAAGAGCTTTACTGTAGTGTTAAATTTCATCTGGATATGTAAGCAAAAATAGGGTTTTTTTCAGAAAAAAAAATTGCCTTCTCACTTCCTATTCAACACTTCCATTACAAAATGTAAATATGGCAAAACATCTCCAGATTCCTTCATGCTGAAAATCAGGTTATACTTGGACAAACTGTGTATGTCCTTCTCTGGCAGATACCAATTAAATGTCCCTGTTTCAAACACCGTTTTTATAACTGGCTTTTATATGTTGCCAGAGGAGGTCACAGCTGTTTCCTGTCAATTGCTAGGCATTCTACTGAAGGTCAAAATGGACAGCAGACATGTTTTCTGTTGATTGTTTTCTATAAAAAGAAGGAAGTGTTTGAGGAGAGGGAAAGTCATGGGGACATTGACCAACAGGCTGGGAAGTGTTCATCCCCTACACAGTCCTTCCAGCACAAGACAATTTCAGCCACTCCATTCTCCAAGCTGACAACTGTTCCCTTCAAGTGTGGATTTCTCAGGATGTCTGGGTCCTTTATCACTGTTGACAATCCTTGCCACAGTTCAGCCTTCATGCAAGTTCCCTGCCCAGCATCAGCCTTGTCTACAGATCCCAACTTTTGCCCAGAGGCAAAGCACCAGAGCAAGGTTGTAGTCCTGTTCTGCAAGCACAGCCCCAGGATGTGACCCTGGGATACTGCCAGGGCACTCATATCTCCCCGTCCCTGCAGCACCCCATCACTCCCAAGGTGGGTAGGAGACATCCCAGCATTTTCCCACTGTTACTTTCCATGGTCTTTTCATGTGAGGACCTTCTGTTTATTCTCCAGAGTCCCTGTGTAAACTAACACCAACCCATGATCCCCTATAATACAGGCAGCTCATAATTCTCACAGGCCTTGGAGCGAAGGGTATTGGAGCATTTGCCATTTGAACCAGCTGAAATCCTCCATCAAGCCCACACTATAACTCTGACAGACCAGGTTAAGTGTGATATTGGCATCTGCTGCACCTCCAATAGCTGACACAGTGTTTTAAATTATCTGAGACAACAAGATGAAATCCTCATCAACTGCACAAAGAAATAGTGCTTCTTCAAAAAATAAACAACAAACAAAAAAAACCACAAGAAAAATTAATCTCTCAGAGCAATTCACATAATTTTTTCTGGGAAAGGGGGTATTTCTCCCCCATGAAACTCTACTATCTGAAAAAGGAAGTTAATCAAACACAACTCCTGGTATTAAGCATAAATCAAAGCTTCTCTGAAAGCAACAATTACCAGATTGATTCTACACACTAAATAACCTCTCAATGAAAACAGCTTAAAACAGCAAGTGAATGGAAATAGCAGAAATTGGTTTGGTGGCCACCTGATCCCAATCAACTCAACCAGATGAGATTTTGTGGGATGCTATTGTGGAGACAGAGGGTTTTCTATCTGGTATCTTTGGAGGTGCATTATGTAATCTTTAAAAAACCTTTGCAGTGTCATCGCTCAGCATCTGTCTTTGGGCAAGGCAGCCTCGACCACATTCTCCTTCACTTCTTCCATAATAGTGGTCTTTGCAAGAATGAAGCTGAGAAGCTTTCTAAGAAATCAGAAAAGTGCTATTTATGCCATGAGGGATAACAAGGCAGTACTTTCCCTCAGTCCTTCACACATCTATGCAGTTAATTAGTCTTGCTCCCAAAACGTCAATCAGACCCAAATGCATACATTGAAGAGGAGCTCATGAATCCAACCTCACTCTGAAGGCAGAAATGAGGGACATCTGGAGGGACGAAAGCAGTCAGCTCTTCAGTCCTAAAGCCTGTCCAGCAGGCAGTGAGAAGTGTATGTTAGTGCTTACAGGTGGAATCTGAGTCTCAGAACCTGCCAGCTAATTCCAGCATCCAAAGGAGGCTGTGAAGATGGTGAAGGGTCTGGAGGGGAAGCCATACAAGAAGCAGCTGAGGTCACTTGGTCTGTTCAGCCTGGAGAGGAGGAGACTGAGGTCAGACCTCACACCACCTGCAATTTCCTCATGAGGGTCAGTAGAGGGGCAGGCACTGATCTCTGCTCTGTAGGGAGCAGTGACAGGACCCGAGGGAACAGCTGGAGTTGTGTCAGGGCAGGGGTAGGTTGAATACTGGGAAAAGGTTCTTCACCCAGAGGGTGGCTGAGCACTAGAACAGGCTCTCCAGGGCAGTGGCCCCAAGCCTGACAGAGTTCAAGAGGTCTTTGGACAACACTGTCAGGGACATGGTGGGACTCTTGTGCTGTCCTGTGCAGGGTCAGGAGTTCACTCAATGATCCTTGTGCGTCCCTTTCAACCCAGGCTATTCTGTAATTCAGTGATTCTGTGAACTTGCTGTAATACCTGCCTCTGTGCATGTCAAAGGACATCCCAGGTCTTGATGCCTCCCACACTGCTGGGGCTCTTCTCAGTTCAGACCCACAGTGCACCAGCACAAGGCCCAGGTCCCCAGCACGTGACAAAAGGATTTGGCAACACTCACACTGAAGTTTGAGGTCAATCATTCCAATCATCCCGTGGTCCTTTTGCCTCCCCTTCAGTTTCAGGCTGAGTGTAGTTTGTGGCAGGAGTATATCAGCTGTTTAGGACCACAGAGGATGGCTGTGTGGAGATAAATCACATAAGGCCTCCTTTGACTCACATACACATCAGGCTTTTCCAAAAATCCACTAAAACATATTCACACATCATGAACCTGGCATTTTGGGAACCTCAGGGAATGTTTTGTTAAGGCTCTTCACTCGCTGACATCCACAACACATCTCCTGCTGTACATCAGGATCTCTCACTGAAACCTCCCTGCAGCAGAAACGTTGATCCTTTCACTTTTTCACAGGCTCTTTGGTTGCACCAGAAATACTTTTTTATTGTAAATATACTTGTCTTACAGTTGTCTTTCTGCTCACTGCAGTCACTTTTAAATCTCTCTTTGAATTCACCTTGGAAGCATGTGCAGTGACAGGGTGACTGAAGGAAACAGCCCTGCAGGTCTGAACATCTGCAAGAAGTGAGCAAAAAAAACAGAGCAAGTTCAAATTACCCCTCCTAAAAAAAGTGACAGATGTGAGTAAGAGGTACCGCTCATGAGACACCTCTGTGGAGTAAACATTTTGGAATAATATTCCAGGCAACAACTACAGAGGCTCTAACAACAGATTGACCAGCCATCTATTACATTTCAAACAAAATGACTCAAAGGAAAATGTTCCAAACAGGCACCACTGGGCATTTGACTCAGTCCAAGCAATGTTTTAACTATTTCTTTGCCACAAAGTGTACACGCACCTCCTGTGACCCATACCCTGCTGGGCACTGTTCTCTAGATTCATAGCACATCTGACTATTTTTTCCATCAACTTTCTAAAGCCAGTAGTCATCACAGGGTGCTGTTGTTTTCTCTCAGTGTGGGATGCCAGGTTCAAACTAATTATTTAGCTATTTTAAAACTTTTTGTTGTTGTTTTCTTTTTCTTTTTATTTTTTTTTTCCTTTTTCCCCTTTCTTAAATAACATTAGCATTCTGGGTTAGCTGAAGGGCTAAAAGCTGGTTTTAATTTAAATATAAATAAAACCAGGAGTGCCTGTGTGATTGTACTAAAAATAGATTGTTTTCTGTTCTAAATGTTTCACTGATCTTAAAATTGGGGAGGAGGGGAACAGGACAGGATGTCCAACTCTTTTTTAGTCTAAGTGTGCCTCAAATCCATGGCATTCTGTCTCTAGAGAAGTGGATCATTTCTGAGATACCATGAGTTTATCTGGAAATGTATTTACCACACTTCACCAACACATCTATTCAATGTGAGGTTCAGAAATCATGAGGGGAAATCACACACTGTTAAGACGAGGCATTCTTGAGTGAGCCCCAGTTATGGCAAATTCAGAAGCAGAAAAAGAGGCTGTGGTGAGTGCAGTTACTGAAATTTTCCAAATAAATAGAGCAAACAAGTTGCTCCAGGAACAAACTCATACCTATATGATTTATAATAGCAGGA
Source organism: Formicarius rufipectus (assembly GCA_013399695.1). Classification (NCBI taxonomy): domain Eukaryota; kingdom Metazoa; phylum Chordata; class Aves; order Passeriformes; family Formicariidae; genus Formicarius; species Formicarius rufipectus. The sequence continues at coordinate 978,553 of VXAU01000539.1, read as the reverse complement.
GCTAGGCCATGAAGGCAAGATGAACCTCGTGAACCAGCAGCCCCAGGCCACCCATGGGCTTCAGGGCTGCCCACAGAGCCTTTGCTCCTCAGACCCTGTCCGTGACAACTGGGATGGGCTTCATCTGCTCCGAGGTGTGTGTGGCTTCTAGCAATGCTCAGCAACTTCTATTGGCTGCAAGGCTGCTGATGAGCTCCAATGTGGGTTAGTATCAACAGGGAAAAATATAGGGATCCTATTTACAGCCTGCTGGCAGCAGATAGGTGAAAAAAAACCAACAAAAAAAACCAACAAAACCCCAAAAAACCGAAAAAACCTTCTCCAAAATCAATGTTTGCTTTACTGAGGGCCTCCTTAGGTGTACATTGGAAACAATTCTGTCTGTCTTCCACCACAGTTCAGTCACCCTACAGTTTGGTGTGCCAGCCAGTAGTACTCAGCAGTCCAGAATCAACAGGTTTCTGCTGTTGAGCAGTACCAGACCACACTGGCCAAAAGCAAATGGAAAATATTAAATGCGACACGGCACCTGATGAATGGTGATAAAGAACAAAATGTAAAGTAGGCACTGTGAGCACCTTGGCTCTTTTGTACCATATTTGTGGCACAACATAATAGACAGCACCAGTGATGTGAGGAGTGTTTTCAGCAGGAGGACTCCTTCTCTCCAGCATAAACCAGCCCCTCTTCTCACTTCTGATCACCACTCTAAGCTCAGAGGAGGTCGCCTCATGGGGCTGATCCTCTAATCTACTCACTGGCACCACGGACAATTATTTCATCCTGGGTAAAGTCTCTGTAAAACAAAGTCAATGCAAACTCTCACAGACTTCCTTTGATACAAGGAACTTTACCCCTACTGTTTAAAACCATGGCTGACCATCCAGTGCACAGAGAATGAGTGAGAAGTGCAGCCTCTGAAGACAAACTGAAAGCAGGACCTGGACACTCTGGCCACTTTCTGATTATCCTGTCTCCATGTAGTTGTCTATGCCTTCTTCTCTGCACAGGAGTTTTCACTATGATGGGCTCCTACATCCAGAAACTGTGTGTTACCAACTCGGCATTCTGATTTAAGACTGGAACAATTTCTCTTTACCACTTTATGTCAAATGATGGGGTTCAAGTGCTACATATCCCATGTCCATTCTGACTTCATTCTTGTGGATTCCAGGTGCTAATGGAAAGGTATTATTAACACCCTTGCAAATGGGCATCTGTTTTCTTTCATCAAGTCATTAGAGTGACCCTTTCAGAATCATAAACTGTCGTGTCAGATTTGCTGCTTGGCTTTTCAAGCAGATTCCTCTCAGATCTTGCATTCTGTAACAAAGTGTTTAGTTTGGGCACAGCAATCTCTAACACAACCTGCATCAGCAAAGCATGCTCCAAGAACCAGACATCTCCAACACTGCTGGTGATGCTGCACAGTTTGGTGAGGGGACCTCTCGTCACTAGTTAAATGTGTGCATGGAATGGAACAGGTGATGGGGTCCTGTAGCAGGTCATGAAGCCAAGCAGCCCTGGGCAGTGAAGGCAAGGATAGATCACCCCAAGGATCCCTGGGGTGGGTACGTGTGGCATTCCAGAGAGATTGAATGAAGGCAAAGGGGCTCCACTTCTGCACAACTCTGCCTTTAGGTAGATCAGGCTTAAAGTCAGGAAGACTGTTTATGCCAGTGGACATTCTGTGCAGGAGGTTGGAATCGCAGTCCCTCAAGCAAGGAACAACCCATGCAACAACGCCAGCTGTTGACTAGTAGGAGATTCCTCTTCTGTACTTGGAAAAACTCCTCCCTTACAATGTGCCACCAAAGAAACATAAACGCACTCTGGTGGACATATTGCTTAAACAGTTATTTCATCTCCAGCAAGCTGGTGGCACTGCACTTACCGTTCCCCTGGTGTTCTGCTGGAGCTGCTGCTAACAAACAACACACACCTCAGGGCTTGACCTTCTCCAGGCTGGCCAGCTCTTCCAGTGTTTCGTTTACACACCTGGCTTGCACTTCAAGGAGCCACACCAGAGCAGGCAGCTAAAATAGGCTTTTTTGCTCCTCAAAAAGAGAAGAAAGAGTTGTTGCAAATCATTGCAGTAGTAGAAGAACCCTTTTCCCCACCTACTCCAAATCTTATCAAAAGGAATGGCAATGGTTTTTATACTGATTCCATGTTGTCATAATTAGATCCTGAAAAGAGTATGAAATGTGATTTTCCACATAATTTACTGTTTTCCTGTGATTCATGAAGCCTCTTTTCACATGAATAATTGGTCACTTCTTGTTTATGCATCACTATGGTACATAGCTCCTAGCAGGCAACAAAAAAAAAGACACAAAGCTAACATTTAATCATTAGAGCTACATGCAACCCACACCCCCCCAGTCCCAAGTCCCTGCTTTTTGCCTCCTCCTATAAAAAGAAGGCACAGATTTTTTTTCTGGAGGAAATGTTTCCTAAAAAACAAACCCAACAGTTTTACCTTAGTACTCATTTGCAATTTTTTTTTGCTTCATGTTTATTTTGTGTTTCACATTTTCCAGTGGAAAGAAAACAACTGGGAAGTCCCTTATAAACAAAGTGAGATGGTGGAGAAGGAGGAATGTTCTGGGTGCCTGTTTGCTGGGAACAGCAGCTTTCCAAACACTAATTTGTTTATTTCTTGAGGGAGATAGAGTCAAGATGACACTTATCAGTGGTCACCTGAATTATAAAGCACCTCAGTGTGTTCTCAGAATAGCATTTTAGCTTCTAAACACTGTAATGACACTTTATTTTTACAGTGCAGTAAACTGAGGCACAAATTAATTTGTTTACAGGAACTACTCAGTGAGTCACCGCTCAAGCAACTCTGCAGGCAAGGTTTGATTTGCAAAACTCCTTCTCTGCCTTCAACTACAGCTTCCTAAGCAGACTACAGGATTAGCTGATGTAAAAACATTCGTGATGGATAAGTGTGGATCTCCATATGTGTGTGTGGATATTGGTGTTTCCTGCTTTGACAGCTGAGGGGCACCTTGTGAAATATTTTGACAGTAGATGAAAAAAAAATCATCAAACTGACGATTTTATTTCTGCTTGACACCATGGCAATCCAAAAACACATCAGAAAACAGAAGTCAGCAGAAACACTTAGAAGCATAGGGAAAAAACATACTGGCTTAAGACTGGCTATCAATCCAAACCAGTAGGTCGTGTGATTCTGTAAAATCAGTGCGAAAAACTGAATGTAAAAGAAAAGAGAGTGTTTGTTGTTGGGGATATACCAGGACATTCATCTTCTTTTTACTACAAACCCAAAGCAACATCAAATTTTAAGGCTGGGGATAAAAAAAAAAAAGCTCAGTGTTTTTTACCTCGTATAGACATGAGACAAAACCAAAGCCTCAAAATCTGATCTTGTTAAAAAAACAGAAGAGCTGTGACGTTTTTGTTTTCCTTTTTTTTGGCAGCAAGGTAGAGACAGGAGGGAGTGAAACTTTGGTGAGTGGTGCGGGTTAGGACATGGGAGGAGAGAAGGGGACAAAAGAGAGAGAAAAACAACTGCTTGGAGTCTACTTTTCTGATTCAAATACACCTTAGCATCACTCATTGGAAAGCAGACTCAGAAGTGGAAAGAATTTCTGGATCCAGATCAAGACAGCAAAAATATCTTCATCTTTGCTGGGCCATAATCTCCTGAGAGGGCTTGTGAGAATTTGATCCTGTCATTCCCAAACTAGAATCTTAAAACTGATTTGGACCAGAACCACAGTTGGTTTGAAAATATTATTACTCCTTCCTGTGGAAAAAAAAAAAAAAAAAAAAAAGAATAAAAATGGAAAAAAATCCAGCCAAACCCAAAGTGCATGGACTCATTACAAGCTCAGGAAATCAAATCTATTTAAGTCTCTTTCAGCACCACTCTCCAGCTTTAATAGTGTGTGTGTGGAAGCAAATATTACACAGAAGTTCATCCTCCCCTCCTGGTCCCCTGCCTCCCTGTCCCCACCCCAACCCGAGCTCTGCATCTCAGTGGTCACTGTTTGTTTTTTCTTTCTGATTAGTCTTGTCAAGAATTTCTCTCACTAAACCACCATTTTAATTCTTTTCAGTATTGCTCACTCCACTATTTCTGTGATCTCCATTATTGCACCCTTGTTTAGTCCACTCCCAGCTTTGCTGACTTCTCTGGTGCCAGCTCCCAGTGCTGCTCATTCCTTTCTTATCAGCTTCTTTGCCCACCCTACCTCCTCAACAGAACAGAGGGAGAAAAATAAGATGATGGGTTGAGGTAAATACAGGACAATCACCTTACTGTCAACAGGCAAAGCAGTCTTGACTTGGGGATATTAAATTTAATTTAACGCCAATTAAAATTGAGTTGGATGGTGAGAAAGAAAGACAAAATTAAACCAACTTTTCCCCATGTCCCTGTGTTTTTTCCCCAGGCTCATCTTCCCCTGTGGGGACACACTGGCTGGCGCTGGCATGAGGCAACCCTTGCAGCCCCCCTTCACCAAAACCTTGCCACCAACACACACTACAGCATATATTAATTATTATTCTTTTATTATAAGGCTCAAAGTTCCAGCATCTGGAAGTTCACCTTTTTTTCTGAATCACCAGATATATCTTCTGTAGGTGGATTCACTGGATCTATTTCAAAAAATACTGAGGAGAATTTATAGAATTGCAAATTATTAGGGACTTTTACACTTGTTTCTTTTTGAAGCCTTACCAGCATGTTTCTTATCTTGGTTGCAATTGCATGGCCTTGCTATTTTTATGTCATTTATTGCAGTTCTGGCCTGTGCCATTTTTTTGGCCTTGAATCGTCTTTATGTCTACACAGATTTTTCTTGGATGTTTTCCACTTCTCTTTAGTGCTTGATACTGCTTTCTTGTGGTAAATAAACACAGTATTCACTAGCCCAGAAAGTGCACCCTGTATGTTGAGAAGTCAAAGCTACTGTGGTGGTTTTCACCCGGTGTCCACCCAAACCTCCAGGCCCCCCGCCTTTTCCAGAAGGAAAGGAAAAGGAGAAAAGGCAAAAAAATAATGGCAAAACAAACTCAGAGTGGCTAAATACTTAAATTCATTACTAACAAGGTAAGAACTAAAACCAAAAAGTAAGAAATAAATCAGTCTTAAGAACACCCCTCTCCTCCCACTCCTCCCTCTTTCCAGCAGTCCCAGGGAGCAGGGAATGGGGGTTTGCAGTGGGTTGTTGTTGCTGCCATTGCTCTTGTCCTGTGGGTCACTCCATGGGGGGCAGTCGGGTCTCTGCCCCCCGATGGGCTCCGTGGGCTGCAGGGGGACAACCTGCTCCCCCACGGTCCTGCCCACGGGCTGCAGGGGGGCCACAGCTCTGAGTCCTTCCCCTGCTCCCGTGGGGTCCCTCCCACGGGGGACAGTCCTTGATAGACTCTCCAACGTGAGTCCACCCCCCGGGCAACACTTCTGCTGGGGCAAAAACCTGCTCCAGGTGGGTCTCCTTCTCCACGAGTCATGGCCATGAGTCTCTTCCAGGATCTTGCTCCATCCTGGGCCTCCCACAGGGCAACAGCTCCTTCTGCATCCACCTGCTCCCCCAGGGGCTGCAGGGGGGTCTGTGCGCCCCCATGGCTCTCCATGGGATGCAGGGGTGGGGGAGGGGGTAATAACCTTTAGTCCTTCCCCCCTCCTGCTCCAGCATGGGATCGCTCCTACTCCTCCTCCTGCTCCGACCTTGGTCTCTGTGGTGTTATCTCATGACAGGAACTTTCAACTGCCCCACACTCCTAAATTCTTAACTATGTTATCCCAAAGGTGTGACTGTGATTCTTAATTGGCTCGACTTTGGCCACCAGCAGGAAGTCCCTCCTGGACCTGGCTGTCATCGGCTCCACAGGACAGGGGAAGCTTCTGGCAGCTTCTAACAGAAACCATCCTGGATAGACCTCCCTTCTACTAAAATTTAGCTACAGAAACCTATGACAGCCACTCTGCAACCATTGCATTTTTGCCTTGCTTGCCAGTTGACCCTCAAGCACTGAATTCACTTTGAAATGAGCAGACCGCATACATGAGTAAAACCCCCATGGCTCAGAATTATCACAGCACTCCAAGGAAGTGGACTGATCAGGAAGTGGAGAAGGCAGACTTTTCTGAGGCAACACTGAAAGCCTGATCATTCAGAGCAAGTTTGCCTAGCTGATTTTATATGCTCCTCTAAGCTATTGATGACGAGCCATTTGCTCCACCTTCCTTCTGCCCTCTGCAGTGCTGCTCTGCTTGGGAAAGTAGCAGCAGACCTAGACAGGACAATAAAAATTACTCTCCAGTATGGCCATTTATTCGTGTCATACATTATCTTACATGTCAAATATTATAGTGTTGGAAAAAAGAATATTCATACTTCACATTATTGACTTGGTCTTAGCCCAGTATTAAATCATTATTTATTTACAGTACTAAATGAAAACCTCTTACAATGCAGATGGATCATTATTCTTCCACAGATGTGCCCTTTTTTCCATTCACAAACACAAGTTGCCTTTTGGTCTTGATTTGTACAATGAGAACCAGCCATTTTCTACCCATTTCCCAGTTAATTGAGGGAAGGACACTGTGCTCTGATGGGTCAAAGTCCATTGCATTGTCTTTGCTTTAATGAACTTCTATGAGGACACATTAAACTTTAAAAATTTCTATCTCTGCTGAGAACCTGTGATCAGCCACTTTTGTTTATGTTCTTTATTCTTAACCTTGGTTTAGATATAACCACAGGGTAGCCAATAGGGAAAAGGATTGCTACTTTTCCTCAGTGATACCAAACTCACCTTCTATTCATTGATAATCATAACTAAAATACAATTCCTAAGATTCAAGTCTCAGATCCTGCAGATACATGTTTTGACCGTATCAACTCTGCACATTTTATCACATTTTATTTTGTATTGGAGTGAGGTAAGACTTGGCCTTTCTAACATGAAGAAACTTTCCTGTAAACAGGATTGACAGAAATTTGACACATGGAGCGTATGCTGGTTTCCACATCTTTGCCTTATCTGTATCCAGGCTGCCTGGCAGCCTGTGAGCTTGGTATGTAGTAAGCCAGATAATGTGGGAATGATTGATTCAGGGTCTGCATGTTTTTGTTCACATTTGTGGCAGACTCTCAACAGGAATCAGTGAGGATTCCATATCTGAACATGGAGGCTACTGCTCCAGTAACTGCACCAGAAGCAGTGGACCAATGTTTTAGACGAAGTCAAGTCCCTCTGTTGTCTTGAGTATCACACAGTGGTGACATTTGCTCAAGGAAGCAAATAATTCCTTCTGTGTAATCAAAATAAAAATTGTTTGCGAGGAGTTTTGAGGTTATATGATGTAGGACAACTGGACAGAATGCCATGATGCTTATGTTTTCTCATTAGTAACAGAAGACTGTAAGATCACAAATGGCATTAGTGTAAAACCTGAGAACCAGCCCCAAACCTTCATCCTGGGGGGTGAGTGGAGTTGTGACCATATTACTGATGTTAACAGCAGGACAGGAGAAGAAGGGTAGAAGTGTGACATGGGGAGCCACTCCATTCCAACCATGGCTGCTCCCCTGGTGACTTTATCACAATATCTGATGTTTTCTTTACCACCTTATCTTTTGGGATACTGTAAATCTTAGCTCTCAGAAAGGAGAAAAAAGGCTTTCTAGCACCTGCATTTCCAAAGGAAAGCTTGAGTGTCGAGTTAAAAACCATAAAGCACGCTAAAAGAGCATGATTATGTATTAGTAAAATGACTAAAACCACTCTATGACTTTCAAAAACAAAGGAAGATTTTGAAATATTTGATGATAATATTTCACTAGAGTTTTAAAACATTGTCAACCACATATACATTAGGGCACTATTTTACAGGTCATTTAATGAGAGGCAAACACAAAGGAAGAAAGTATTCACTTCCTCAAATCTGTCAAAAGAACCACTTGCATAACCTCTCTACCAAAGCTGAACTTACAGCTGAGTGATACATGATACCATTTCTCCAAAGAAACCCCAATCTTTAAATTGAGGAGGAGGATGAGAACCAATCTTCAGTCCCATCAGCCAGTTTTAAATGCTAAGGGCATGGGGCTGGTGCTTCAAGACACATCGTAAGATCCACACTGTGCCTTTTCACTAGAGGAATGCCCAAAGTTTTGCTGTACTGTGATTTCCTCCTCTTTGGAAAGACATATTGGCAGTTTTCACTATTGAAACCCAACGTAAAATCCAAGACCTTTCCATACATCCAGTTCCCTTTCAGTGGAGTATCTGAAGTGAGTTTAACACAAAGCACAACAGGCAAACATGTAAAATTTAACCCTGAAAGGCCAATACGGTAGCAGAGCATGTCAGGAGTCACTGCTGAGCAGCAGATGTATCATCACTGTGCAAGTGTGCTAAAACATTGCCCTCCAAAACTCAGAACACATTGAAATCTATGGCAGATTTAGAGTGGAATGGTACAGTTGGCCAGAGGAATTGACAGGATGACATCTTTGGGGATGGAAGAATGTTCCCAGATGGACTCCAGGCTAGAATACTTCTCAGAGTTTCTCTCTTTCCTGGTCATAGAGTCTCTTTTGGAGCGGTATAGCTGATATTCCCTCAAAGCTCCATTGTGAAGAAGGCAGGGCATTGGCTGGAAACAATGAGAAAAATCCTGGTCTTCTTGTTTAACAGCAGGAGTAAAATCCACTAGCAAACTTCGACTTGCAAGTCAGCAAACACATGGGTTCTGGTTGATCATTCTGGAGTCTTTCATAATAGAATAGCATTTTTTTCAGAGCACTGTGAAAAACTACTGACCAACAGGGTTTCTTAATTAGTTAAACCAAACCAGTTGGCACTCCAGTTTTGTCTTCTTGAAAGGAAAAACATATTCATCGCATTGAACTCAACAACAGAGAGTCTTTAAAGTGTGGACTGATTCTTGCTGTAACACAGAAAAACTTTTTTAAAGTTGTTAACTGGCATTTCTGAGCTTTGTCCTGGAGACGGCTGTAATTAAATTATTTGTGACACCAACTGTGTACAAGGCATATAACAAACCTTAATCAACTTAGTGGCTTAACCAAGAGGAAAAATAAGAGCAAAGCATGTAATTGCTAGAGACAACTGGGCTATATGACTGCTCTGTGAAAAGTAGCATGAACTTCTGGATTCTTATGTATCAGAATCACATTCTTCTGAGTGTAGTCATGTCATTCATTAGCTGTGCAACCATCAGTCTTTTGCAGACCCTCCTCACTGCTGTATGGAGCTCACAGGAATTTTTATTCCAATCTCTGCAAATGAAAACTTATTTCATCTGAGACACAAACACATTTTTTTTTTTATTTCCAAGAAGATCATTAGATGATATATTATCTTTGGATACAACATCTGGATCCCCTTCCATTTTATTTGGCAGACATGTAAAGACTTCTCCATTGTGTGTATAGCTTTGTTTTTAACATTAGTGTAGCAGTCAAGCAAGAATATGCTCACCATCCTGATACAGTAGTATCCCCAGTGAGCACAATTCCTCCACAGAAGCTCTCAAAACATTCTCTTCAGGATGCTCTACTGACACTTGTCAGACTAATGCTTTTGGGTTGCAACATGTCACCCTTGCAACACTTTCAAGCTTTATGAAGTTTAAACTTTCATTTTATACTATTTTATTTTAGGGTTTTGTATGTAATTTTGAAGTACAGATTCTCATGTAGTTCTATTTTCTGAGATGCGTCCTTTCTTCTTTGCAGCAGTACAGTAACAATGAGACACACATTTTCCCTCACCAAGGTCTCAGCCAACAGCTCATCCCCCTTCCCCACTATACCAGGAACAGAACTAGCGATGACATTTTCTTCACTGAACTGATCAGGAAATCTGCTCTTGATATAATTTCTCGATACATTTCCAGAGCCACACAAAGACAGAATCGTGTGCGTTACATTCATTGTGGTCACAATTGCAAGAAATGTGAGAAAGAACAAAATTTTGACTGCAAATAACCAACAGCAGAATTCCTGCTGACTTCCTGGGAGCCAGTTTTTCACAATCATGCTCCAAATACGTAATCTATGGTCACAGTGAGAGAGTGGGATGTTTAGGTAATGGAATTTTTAAAATTATTGCCAGAAAAATAGAGACTGATCATGTATCACCACCAGCAGTCATCTTCTGGAAAATTTACGGAGCAAGATTGACCCGAAGACTCCACCAATGCACTAATTTGGTAGTAGTACAAGAACTGAAACACCATTCAAAGTTCATTCAGCAAAAACACTTCTGTTTCTCCCTTACCTTAAGTGCCTCCTACAGTATTCTGTAGGATGAGCTTCTTTTTAAATGCAGAGAGGTGCATATCACTTTGGCTTTTGATAGAAGACAAAATATTTTAACTTGAAGAAAAAGAATGAATGCCAATGCTTTGACATCTGATAGGGATCTATACCTATTCATACAGACTCCTCAAATCTGGAAAAAACCATTTGTAGCATTTTGTTGATAGTCATATTTTTACAATATGCGTATTAACAAACATCTCACTTTCCTCCTAGTGTTTACCATCAAACTGTTTAAGAATGTCATCTGAAAAGAAGTAGAATAGTTCGAGTTTTTATTCAGCAATGCTTTCTTTATGCATTGTGCTATGCATGCTGGACAATGGAAAGCATCTGAAAAATGCTGGTTTTGTAAGTCTGAAATGTGAGGAATTACAGGCAATATAAACAAATGCGCATCTCTGACGCACATTGAAATTGTTACAATTGCACAGCACGTAGGACAAGGATAAAATGTTGCTATCACATCTATCACAGAAAGTTATTGCTATTGCTATTTACATTACAGTAGAATAATAATTATTACCACAGGAACATCCTATCACTGAAAGGTGTCCCAAAAACAAAACTTGGGCAACTTAGCAAATACAAAACTCGAGAGTGGAAACTTGGGTGGTTTCCCCATGACTGTTCAACTGCTCAAATATCACCCCAATTCAGCATCAGTAACAGTTTTATGTAGGCTTAAAAATTAATGACATCTTAAACTATGCCAGCAGATGAGCCTTCTTAAAGCCTCAGAACAATATTCTTGGAGAGAATACAGAAAAGAAAACATTTATTTTGTCTGTTCCTGCACGCACACTGAGGTCTAGAACTGTCCCCATGTAAAAAGCATTTTCTAGTCCGATGTTTCTTTGGCATGTTTATGATACGTTGATGAAAAATGAATGCCACAGATGTCATAAGATCTTTCTATATAACATTCAGAACGTCCATGTAAAACATTTTAAGACAATCTCATGCACAAGACAGTAATTTCTGCAACAGAGTTTACAGTATGAGCTGGTTGTGTGTGTGGGCACCAGAAACCCCCCGTGGGCTGGGCTGCACCCGAAGCAGGGCAGGGGGGGATTCTGCCCCTCTGCCCCCAGCCCTGGGGTCCCAGCACAGACAGCACAGGGAGCTGTGGGAAGCGAGGCCAGAGCAGGGACACCAAGAGGATCAGAGGGCTGGAGCAGCTCTGCTGGGAGGAAAGGCTGGCAGAGCTGGGATTGTCCAGCCTGGAGAAGAGAAGGCTTTGGGGGGACCTCATTGTGGCCTTCCAGTGCCTGAAGGAGCCCACAGGGAAGATGGAGAGAGACTATTTCCAAGGGATGGAGGGGCAGGACAAGGGGGAATGGCTTCAGACTGACAGGGAGCAGGGTTAGATTGGACATTAGCGAGTAATTCTTCCCTGTGAGAGTGATGAAGTACCAGCACAGGTTGGGCAGAGAAGCTGTGGCTGCCCCACCCCTGGAAGCGTCCAAGGCCAGGTTGGATGGAGCTCTGAGTAACCTGGGCTGGTGGAAGGTGTCCATGGCAGAGGGGCTAGAATGAGATGATCTTTAAAGTCCCTTTCAGCACAACCCATTCTGGGATCCTGTGATAAAGTAAGTAAAGGAAATGATGGATTTCAGGTGGATCAGTGTGGATTGCAATGAGAAGGAAAAGAAGGAAGCTGCAGATGTCCAGATAAGTTCATGTTGTGCTCTGTGCTATAACATCTCCCCATCTAGAATGAAAAACACCAGTTAGCTGGATGCTAGATTGGATACACCCCAACCCAGCTCATTTTATATCTGCACTAAATCCATTTGATAACTGCACTGACACCGTATGCGATCAGAAAGGGAGTATAAATGATATCTGTCCCATTGATGAATGACTTTCATGGGTGGCTAATTTCTGCTAGGAAACCAGATGAAATCTTATCACATGTTCCCATCATCCAAAGGGTGGAGAAAAACCTATAAACTCCAATATGTGGACACAGGAAATACACAGGGGAAGAGGAAGGTGCAGAGTTCTATAAGGGAATTTTAGTGTGAAAAGGAATTAGGCTCTCTAAGGTCACATCTGCATGAACAATTTTGGACAGCCAGGCATTAACATTGCCATTTACTGAGCTGGCAGGACACGACACATTTTTGATCAGAAGCCAATGTAAAGATGCCCCAAAATCTGAACATACTAATGTGATCTCAGCCTTTGGAATGGCTACTGCTGCTTTTGCTTTGTTCTGCCACCTGATGACGGAGCGAAGGATTTCAATGCTTTTAGGAATTCAGGTGTAATTTGTCCATGAGATTCTTACAGCAAGCAAACATTGAAATATTCCCTTATCCTAAGTATAGTATACAAAAATCATGTGGCAAATGATTCCCTCCTTGTGAAGGACTTGCACACACACAGTCTCAGAGACCATCTAGAATCCTGTGATGGAAGCAGATAGGGAGCAAACAGAGACCTACAGGTATGCAACACAAATGTGTAAGACTGTGTATTATTACTGCAATATTCAGTGTTAACTTTGGGAAAAGTATTAGCTACAAATCACACTGTAGAAGGGTTAAAACAGAATGGGGACAACTGACACCAGTGAAAGACACCATTTTATTATCTACCTTGCCTTTCAGGTCACTTCTAACACACAAAACTGATTGCTTAAACCACATCTTTACATAACAAGATCTATGGTTTATTTCTAATACAAAACATAATTATATTATTTGAGCTTTGCTGATCTAGTTCTTGTATTTTGTTTCTAGAGATTAGTTCTAGGGTTTCTTGTTCTTCCCATTACAGTCTTGCCAAAATAGTAACACTACCAGCCAGACCTCAGAGGCAGATAAAATTCTACCCTTTAGACCTTGAACATGTTATTTTCTCTTATATGTCTTTAGTAAAAAGGAATATTGCCTCATGTCCAGGCCTAGGAGGAAACCCAAGAAGTTCATCTAGGAATCTGCTCAGCCCACATTTCCACAAGTACACATATATTGTGAGACAGTGCTAGACAACTTACTTCATTTGATGCTGCCTCTGCATTACAAAACACCCACGTATACATCTGTGTCACCTTTGGGGCAGTTGACAAAGACAAGAATTTCACTGGCTTAGGAATGACAAGTAAGTAGGTGACTTTAACACTCTTTATGTCTCCCAGAAAAAATAGAAACTGATCAGTCAATCAAGAAGTATCAAAAATAAGGCTGGATTTTTATCTATTTGCAGGGAGAGGTCATAATATAGTAAAACCAGCATTATTAACTTATTCAGTGAACCTTTGTGCATAGAGAAGTTAAAACCTTTGGTTCTGATGAAAAAAAAAGGAGAGTGGAAAAAGATTTAAATAAAAACCTACACTTTTGCAGTACATATTTCATACTGCCAAATACAATGCAGCCATTTGGTGTCATCTTACTGCTCTAAGCGAGCAATTCATGAAAAATGACTGCTTGTGCAAAAACCCAGCTATACGAGAACAAAACACTACTGAATAACAGGAGCCACACTAAAGAAATGCCCATGAGTCCCCCAGTGAATCACAAGCTCACCATAAGAGAGATCATTCTTAGTTTATTTACATACCTAAGCATGAACACTTATTTTACTTTATTCAGAACTCTTTTATAACTAAGGCCCTAAGTCTACAATCACTAGAGTGTAGGCACAGAAACTCCACTCCATCTGCTGTTAGCAAGTCTAGAAAGATCTATGACTTGACTCGAAGTCCAGCAACATCTGTGGGGAGTTTTTCTACTTCCTCCAATGCGCTTAGAAAGGGCATGTGAGGTCAGAGAGCTGCACTCCTGACTCTGTCAGAAATTCCACTGAGGCAGTGCAGTATCAGTCTCCACATAATTACATACATCTTCTTCCTGAAACTGAGGTCAGTCACATTAATCGTAATTTCATGAGAAAATGACTTTTGGAATTGAACTAGCTCTGTAAAACAGAAATAAAATACTTACTATACATTGGTTATGGCAGTGTTTTGCACTACTCTGAAAAGATACACTGTTTAGGTTTTAAAGTTTTCTATTGCTAGAGTTGGAGTTTTTTACAAATGACTTAAGAAATGCCTGACAACACTCTTATGTTTCAGTACTAATTCTTCTGTTAGACATCAAAAGTAGTAAGAAATAAACTCCTCAGACTCACCTGAGGGAACAGACTTGGGCATATACTTTGGAAACAGAGATGGATTTGAATCAATATTCAGTTAAGTTTGCCTCAGTATTTTAAATTATCAAAAATAATGATGAATCACATCAACACATGATGCCAAATTTAAAAGAGACATATCAGGGAAACATTTTCATCATTTCTACAGTTATCTAGAACTTCAGCCATGGGCTACTAGAAAACATAAAGAAAGCAAAATCATAAATGAAACCAATTTTTTTCCCCTTCCATATTTGAAATCTGATAATAGCAATAAAATAAATAAATAAAAGAGCATCATCCACAAATATTTCTATTGAGCATAGTCTGAGATCAATCTTCAATCAATGATACAATCCCAAGAGATTAGAATATATTCATTATCTGCTGAACTGAGATTTGCAGCTTCACAGATCACACTGCATCAGTGGTCCTGAGAACATCAGTCTCTGTTCTCCTCTGTGGTTGGCTCTTCCTTTAGTAAAACGTTCAACTGTTTCTGGGCACATGAAAGGAAAAGTTCCAAACTATGCAGATTTCTCTGGCGGACAACTTGATCAAGCTGTTGAAATAAAAAAAAAATAAAAACAAAGATTCAACAACAAAAATTCAACAACAGCAAAAGAACCTGAGTAATTTCAGTGTGTGTAATTTAGTAACACCTTTCAATCAAGTATTTGAGTTCCTTCAAATAAACCATACACAGGGCTAAAAGTATCTTTAAAGCTGTCAAATTCTGTATAAGGTATTCGAAAATTCTCAGCAGCCAAGCTGCCACACTGGGAAATTCCCTACAGAATCTTTTAAAATTACAGCTGTTAGTTTTATAAAAGATACTGCTTCTGCTTTAAAATGAACCATTTATAACTGCATGTTCAAAACTTCAAAGCCCACTGTTAATTTAAATAGCAACATGTTTAAATAGTTCCCAGAGGAAAAGTCACAGTATTTTCTGCCTCCTTTGGTTATTTCTACATTTTATCAGGGTCCCCTACTGTAACAAACAATATGAGCTATATACTTACTTGCAGTAAAGACAATGGCCCTTTCTTCCCCATTAAAAAAGACAAGAATACCATAACCAGACTTAGTAGGTTATATCATATAAATGACATAAAAATAGGTTTTAGAGAAAGGTATCAGAATTTTTGTAATAACATAACATTAATAAACAAAACACACTGCAGCATTCCTTCCAGTTGAATTTTGAAGTTCAAATGCCGTACAAATAACATCACAACTGAGCCATGTTTTCAATTTGACTATCCTTTAATCAGCCAGAAATTCATCTAAATACATACATAACAATGACACAGGGGGAGAAAAGGTAGTGTGACATAAAAGTTATGCCACTGGAGAGAAAGGATGCAATGGAATTTTGGAGTCCAGCACTTCTGTCTGACTCTTGCACACAAGTCCATATGCAATGCCTTGCCTCTTGTACCTCCCACTCACAGCTTTAATTACAGCTTTCAACCAAACTGATCCCCTGGTATCTCTCAGCCCATATATGCTTTTCAGTCAGCAGTCCACTTAGTTGGTCTAACAATCACTGGAATGAAAATTTTGGCCTATAACAGAGGCTATTTTTTCACATATCATACTTTGCAAGGCCTCACTTTGAAAATACACTCAGGATAAAGCTGCAGCACTGTGATTTAATACACAGAGGGCAGCATTTATATGACCCTGTGCTTTGCTGCTCCACAAGTTGCTCTAAAATGCAAAAACAGGCTCTGGAAGTTAGAATATTTTGGCAACTTGTTTCAGCAGAGATGAATGTGTCAAAGACAGTCACCAGCAGAACACACACGTATTTTCTAGAAGCCACACAATCATGAAACTTTCTTAGAATGGTTTGGGTTGGAAGAGGGCATAAAGATCATTCATTTCCAGCCCCGCTTTACCATGGGCAGGGGCACCTTCCACTAGACCAGGTTGCCCAGAGCCCCATCCAACCTGGTCTGCTTGGGCTTCTACTTCTGCAGATTTCCAGCTGTTGTTCCAACTTCTGCATCTCAGGAAAAGCAGCATTGGTGCTCCATACACAGCCTGATGTGAACTGGCCCACTGATTTACAGCACATTTTAAAGCAGATCTAGTTCCAATAAATTTGAGAAAGGTCTGCTCTTGATATAGTCAAGTAACAGCTGCTACTGATGAGAAAATGAAAGAAACAGCAAATTGAGCTGTAAAGAAGCTGTACCTAGAATAGACAGCCTGGAACAAATGAACAAAATAAACATGCTGTTATGACGGTGCCTTTCCTCTGATTTGAAAATTATCTTGTCTCCTTCCCGTTTTCTGGTGCAAAACATATAGAACATTTTGCTTGGGGAAGCTTGCAGATGTTTTAGTGCCTGTGATCCTTATTTCTTTGAGGAACGGGCAATCCACATAATATCATCTGTTACATTATGATGATTCTCTTAAAACATGAGAAACCTCTTTCTCCACACATATTATTTCATCAGATTCTGTTGCTTCTGGTAGGTCTATCAGCTGGAGGAGCTTAGCAAGAAACTGAATTTCATTGGTTTCCTTTTAATGCATATTATATCATCTACACTCCTAGACAGTTCTACATTGAGCTTAGACCACAAGTTTTGGCTAAACTCTCCATTTTCCTTTCTTGCAGCCTTTCTTTGCAAATTCTGCTTTAAAGAGATCAAAGTAGCTCACCAGATGTGTGTTCTGATTTGCTGCTTTTAACTTTCCTTACCAAGGCAGCAATCTCAAATTGTATATGATTAAATTTATTTCACCAAGTGCTAATGTAAATGTTTAATGTGTGGAGTGATTGGCTTCAGCTACAATAAACCAGAATTTCTTTAGGCTTGAGAGAGATTTAAAAAGTCTCAAATGAATAAAATACACATTTGGGTAGTCTTTGTTGAACTCAAGTGGTTAGTTGGTAGTCTCCATCTGTGCATAAGAAAAATTTATTGCTTGTTAAAAGTTTATGTAAATTCAATAACATAAAACTGCAGAATTCAGTTCCCCCTTGTTTGCTTAGTTTATGAATAAGCTTTGCCTTGAGTGGGACACTTTAAAAATATTCCATGCTACAGTAAATGAAAAACCAATCCAAAAAGACTTGAGGTCTCCATATAACACAAAATCAGAAACAACAAAATGATGCTTGCTTTGAAAATGGCCCATTTGAATGTATGCAGGAGAATATTCTCATTAATGGAGAAATTGGCTCAGCTGGGAAATTGAAACAAATGCAATGAAGCTTTGTTATGTAATATATTGTTTAATCAACTGTTAGCAACAGACACAGCTTTCTTGAGCAGTTCCTCAACACTGCTGTGCCCCCACTTGCATAATATACCCTAAGATGTGAAAATATGTAAGTAAGGCATTTTAAATCTCCTTTTTCCAAACAGTCTTCCCTCTATATTTTTAGGTTCTGTTCACTTCATGGAATGATCTCATTATTTAAACAAACATAAATGGACATCTGGCAAGTTCAAACTCAATGTGACTCATATGCAAATGTAATCAGGATGAATAATGTATTTGGGATGGAGCACTCACTACCAACCCAACCCAACCTTTCTAATTCTATAGATAATGAAAAAATACATCATGTCCCTTCAAGTCAACCAAGAGAGGGCATTTTTCTATATCATACCTTGACTCTTGTTATTATTAATCAGTGTTTCTCTTCCACCATATGAAATCTATTAGTTCAAAGTTCCCAATTAACTGTGTCCCATTGGCACAGCTTTAATTAGCTTGAAGCTTTCATGGTCCTGAACTTCATTATTTTAAGTTACTCAACAGTATCTTTTTAATTGTGCACAGATCTTTTTTGTTCCTAAGAACCAGAGATCGTCTCTCTAAGCACTTGTATGGATCCTACTGAGAAACTGGATATATAAGATTTGGAAAAGCACGTCCTGAACTCCACAGGGTCTAACCAGTCCCCAAATTCCCACAATCGTTCAGGTATTTCATTTACCAAGATGAACTCAGTCTTGCAGGACATTCTAAAACACATTCACTGCTGTTCTTTTTTCCCCCCTTCTGTTTAAACCTTCAGTCCAGTTCTGAGGTTTAAGTGTGGTTCCACAATCCTTCTGGCCCTAGATGACTGGATGAGACACCCTGTGGGGTCCCACCTCAGTCACACCAGCAGCCCACCCAGGATGATGTGCCTCTGAGCCATGCAAGGCATGACCTGAAGGGAGGCAGAGGCCCCAGCAGAGCTCCGACCACTGGATGCAAGAATTTGCCTTGGGAACTAAACCAGAAAGGCTCACAGTTAACCCTGCACAGTGTTGCCACCAGGTAAATGCTTCCACCCCAGGCTGCCCTGTTTTACTTTGTCAACTCACCTTCCCCTGTATCACTTCATCCACCCATAACACAAAACAAATCAAAGTTAATAATCATTCCTAGCTCTGCATTTTCTTAGCTTTAAAATATAGTTTGAATGGTCTGTGAAATGGAATCAGAATCTCCATGGCTGATAATTAAAGTAGAAATCAGCTTCCCACACAAACAACATGCACATCCTCCACACCTTCCCCTTGCAACACCTACCTGCCAATAGGTACGTTTTTATGGCATACATGCTTACCTTCCTCTCTTGAATATTCACCAACCTGGTAAATATTTCAAATTTCCACATGAGAAACCCAGTCAGAACTCTATAAATTATGTCAGAATTATATTATCTGCTCCTAGGAACTAATAAAATATCATATGGAAAATATAATTTTAGGTTTAGCACTGAAGGTTTAAGGATGAAATCCCCATCTCACCATTGTAAAGATGTATTTTGTTATAAATCTCACTGTGACCTGAAGTTCACCCAGAAAAGTGAAGAAAGCAAAATTAACTTTACATATGGCTCTTCAATTTTCCCTTTTGTATAAAGAGAAACATGTTTAAAAACGTATTTTTCAAAACTGTTTCTCAGATAATACCTTTTTCCAATACCAAATGCATTATAAAGAGTAACTACATTTATTCAAATATATATTAAAAAACATAGCTGTACTTCAAATGATAATCTGAGGATTAAATGCAGTTCAGCTCACTACTCTGGCTCTGTGATACTAACAGGAGTCAAAAATTGCAATCTTCCTTTTCATCATGAAATTCAACACATGAAATGACCATAGATTAAAAAGGAGCACAGATGTGGAGGGAAAAAAGCTTTTAATTTTAGGTTTATTACTGGTATTTTTATAGCTGATTGCACACATGTAGACTGTAAAATAAATAAAAAATAATCATGCCACTATAATTTAATGGAGCGGAGCAGTTTCCCTGAGATCATAAAATCAGAAATAGGTTCTGGAGTCCTGCTGATTTCTTAGGAAATACATAAAGAAGCACATCAAGAAAACATTCTAGCAGTGATATATATGTTTATATTCACCATAAAGAGAGGAGAGCCAGTGGGAGAAGATTTAAAATCCTCAAAGTATCCTTGTCACTCAAAGAAAATCATGCAAACACAGGAAATTTCAAATGCAAAAGTAATGTTTTTGGGAATTGAAAACACAGACTGATGTGTAAAAACAATGAGTTCTGGGGATGGGATGGAGCAGGTCCAGGTTAGTGAGGCTGATATAAAGGCTTTCCACTTATTTACTGCTTACAAGTCACTACTTGTTGCTGTTGAATAGGGAATTCTTTGAAGCTGAATACTGATTAGCCACAGGTAATTAAAGACATTATCCTGGCATAATTTAATTTTCTTTTTCAAAGGACACATAGTATAAACAAACCCATGTATTTCCTGTCCCCTTTCTAAGAATGTTCAGTAGAAAGGGGACATTTAAACTCTGCAGATAAAAGCAATGAAGACTTTGTTGTAATATTTGTTAAAGTTTATCTTATTTACTCTTAATTTCTCTATGTATTTTTCTTTTTGATAACCATACCAAAGCTTTGTCTATTTTCTGTTTGCAAACTAACTGTAACTAATTTCTATTTCTTATTTTTATATGGTTTTGTAGCAGATGAAGTTACCAACCAAAAAACTTTTTACTAAAGAAGTAAATATAAATTGAAGAATGATAATAAACATACCTCAGATTATGATTTTTAAAGTAATGTCATTAAACATCTTTGCAAAAAATGAACCTGAACCTGAACTAATAATAAGGTTCTTCCCTGAAAAGACTTTGGAATAATTTTTCATTTTATTCTATAATTCTGACTTAGCACTGTCTGATGAACACAGAGATGGATGTGTCCATGGAGAACAGAACACTAGGCAAAAGCATTGATGATGACAGACTGCTATCCTAGATATTTATGCATTAATTATTATGGACTAAAGGAACAAATTCAAGTCCACAAAACCAGAGGAATCATGAATGTACATTCATTAAGGATACAGAAGAAATTATTCTGATGCTTCATTTGTTCATGCACATAAATAATTTACTAAAAAATTCTGTCAGTGGCACTTTTTCCTCTGTGTAGGGACTCCTTTGACAGATTCAATATGATGTTGAAAATGCTCATGGAGAAATTAATCCAGATGTAACACAACTGCTTGCGCAGAGACAACCAGCAATGTCGAAACTGAACTTGCCTTTAGGTATTTCTGTTCAGCCTAATTACATGTATATTGTAACAATGTGCAATTTCTTAGAAATCATTTTAACATCTTATAAAACACACACAGTTATGGCCCTTCGAAACAATGGTCTGAACTTCAGTGCTAAGTTACTAAATGATTGCATTTTAAATCTGGGGCATTTTCTAAACATTTTTAGAGAGAAATTATTTTGGAAAAATCATGTCTTTTCTTGTACGATTAAAACCTTGACTTTTAATGGTGTTAAGCAATTCTTGAGATGGAATAGTGCAACTCTGTGCTAGGATTCTTTGCATGTACTGTGCTGGATGTTGGCCACCAAACCCAGTGCTCAGCAGAACATCACAGGGTAATTACACCCTCGTAAATGTCTTCTCAGCTCCACTGGTAGATGTCCCTCTTTGAGGAAAATTGAAATTTGAAAGACAAGGGTGTTTGTTTGGTGCAAAATTTATGATATACAGATAGGTTTTATTGAGGCTTTTTTCTCCCCCACAAACTAGTCTACACTAGTGAATCATCCTTACATGATCCTGAAATGTTCTGTAGTAGCAGTTCAGCTAAAAGATTATATTTTCTAGTAAAACTATGGTCCCACAACTCTTTCCCTGTGCACTAACATGAACTTCAGATTCAACAGAAGGCTTCAAAAAATTCCCTAGCACATTAAATAGACCGTATAAAAAATTATTACCTTGAGGAACTTGCAAATCTGAGAGCTGGATGAAGAAACAATGAACTACTTCCTCTCATTTCTATAATGGATGAGAAGGAAAACAGATCCATATGGTACATATGTGTAGCAGAGTTTATTTTAGAGTTAATCCCAGGACAGGACATTTTTGTCTGTCCACCTGTGAATTTCTACTATTGATAACACTTACTCAGTATATAAAAACAAGGTTCTTCATGGCTGTAATTTATACAGTATCTGCTACACATTAGAAACTCATCAGTGTTCAAGAGAACCTCTAGGAAAGAGTGATGCTTAATAAATTATATTGCCATGTGAAAATATTTTTTCTCTTTAAATAAATAATGCTGCAACTTCTAAACCTTAAGGATTTTATGCTCTGAACTTAATCATTAAAATAATACCATATGTTGGACACATCTTTTAAACAGATTTCCCTAGTTTCTAAAGGTGGTGGGAAAACACCCTGTCAACTCACTCAGAATCTCCAGTCTCCCAGCTGGACACAGGAGTGTTAGAAAATACTAACTTTCCTTCATATAAATAAGAGAAGGAAATTTGCTTTCAATCAAGGAAATAAGATTGAGTGTATGAAGAACTAAAAATGGTTGCAGCACCTGCTCAGACTACTGGAGAAGGTGTAAAATAGGCACTTCCTAGGCCCACAAAAATAATAATAGAAATATTTATGTGCATTAACACATGAGCAATCTCTGGAGTGACCTACCTACTTAACAGATCATGAGCATGGGTTTCCTTGATCCCAGTATTTATAGACTATCACAATACACTAAATCTGTGGATTCACCATAACTGCTATTATATTGGTCTAGTCTAGCAATCTGATTGTTCTGGTTTGAAGACACAGATTTCTTGATAAACATATATGAGAACAGCATCTTTAAAATCTCAGAAAGACAACTGGTCAGTGTTTGGCCCTGGCAAGTGTCTGCACAGCTTCTGAGACACACCAGATGACAGGCACAAGCAGAAGACTGATCACAATCTTGGTTAAATTCATCAGATCATTTCCTCTGATAGGGAAGAAAGAACCAGAAATGCAGACCAGCACCTAACTAAGGGGTTCGTAAGTGACAGACTCCTTTCTATCTAGGCTTGTCAGTCCCTGAATGCTCAGAGAGCACAGAAATCCTCAAAAGTTTTCTGTTAATCTCCAACTGGTTTAAGTACCCAAGTCAGTCTTGGGCACCCTCACATGTTTTAATATGGCTACAAATAACTTGGCAGAGATTACACAGGGCTTCTGTGGAGCTCCATAACCACAAATTACCATCTCCCCAGGAAAAAGCCTGAAGACTATCAGACTGTGCTTCCTGAAAAGCCCCGAGTGCAGGGCTGGGTGATAGATCTGGCAGCAAAGACTTGCTCATCTGTAAGTTTGCCTACATGTTCCAAACTAACCCAGGGGTACCATGCTTGCTTAAAAGTAACAGCAATCTTCCTACATGTAAAAATTGCTATCAAACCAAATAAAAAAATGTTATCTGATGGGCTCAGGTTGAGTCATGCTTATAGAATTGCCTTACAGTACCAAAATGGTATCTACAGAACTGGAATCATTAATTCTAACTGAAAAGCCAACAGCAAATACAGGCATTAATAAGAACAATTTTGTTTTATTACTGTGAGAATGTATTTTGTATGCTTGGAGGATAAGTATGTAAAAGAGAAATAATCATTGCAGCAAAAGTGTTTGTAGTGTATACAGAGTGAAAACCCCTATCCTAATAATGAGCACGACCGTGAAACCAGAGGGCAAACCTTTCCACTGCTGTGTAGCTGCTATTCCATTGCCAAGAGTGCTTTCTGATCTGTCAGTAAAAGGAGATTCAACTTCCCTGCCTCGAAGAAGTATAACAGGTGGTTAGTAATGCACACCACAGACAATCCCTGCTTTAGGATGGGAGGTGAAAACACAATGCTCTATAGCAAGTTGAACCTACACACAACATAGGGAGTCAAACTATACTTAGTCTACCGAGATATCAAGGAGACTGGAGTTATATCATGATTATTTGAAGGTTCCTGGGAAACTGTGACACTACATGCCACTGGGTGCACCTAAAGCAAAGTGTCCCCTAACAACACACTGGAGTATTGTAAATACTGAAGTAGCATGAGAAAAATCCTTCCTCTTGGTTTTGAGGGTCACTTGATTTAACAGCCAGATTTTCATTTTAATGAAACTTTAATTCTTAAAATCTGATAGGATGAAACAGTATACCCTTGAAGGCATAAGCAAAGAGGAAATCACATGAAATGCAGGTATCTTTCTAAAATTACCATTGTAGATTAAAGTTGATAGATTCATGTGAAGATATTAAACAAGAAAAATCAGCCTGCAGTGAATCTGTGACAAATTTAGCATTAAGTCAGTGGCAAGCATATCTATGAATTAGGATAAGTAAACAACCATCACGTTTCAGGGAAAACAAAATTAATTTTCTGCTATTCAGACAGAAATCTTTGAGACCACATGGAGTGCATTCCCCAAAGCTCTTTCCACGGGATACTACGCTGGCTGTTCCGCTGCTCTTCCAGATGCAGATCTGTACCCAGGCTTTGGAGTGAAACAATAACATCAAGGACGCACAGCCACAAATAGAACAGCAGTTTTTTACCTGAAGGATACCTGGTTTTAGCTTATTAAATTAAAAAGGCAAGAAACTGTTGCTAAGCAGGGTTGGGGTGGGGGGAAAGGGCAAGGCAGGGAAAAATACGCTTGACCTCAATAATAATATGAGTCAGTAGCCTGGAGCCAAAGCAGGAAAACAACATATATACATAATAACTGTATCAATAAGCCATTGGAGCATCTTGCTAAATTTCTAACACATGGGTGAACACTTGAATACAAAAAGTAAACAGGAAATTACATAGGTTTGCCTCATCTGTCTGATCTTACTATTGCTGTAGGTAAGAAAATGTACTTCTTTACATGATTCTTGAGCATCACAGACAACTTGATTAAGTCTCAAATTTTGATCCCACTGGCTTTGCTGCAGGAATCCGATTGCAGGAAATAATCATAGGAAAGATTCATCAAAACACATATGGTAAGGCCAACTTTCCCATCTACTTTTTCAAATCAAAGTTCATCAGAAGGGTAAGAACAGCAAAAGACACACCTGAAAACTAGAAGAAAGAAGCTGCAAGACTTGGGAAAAAACAGCTTGAAAATTTCTGCATATAACTAGCTATGAAAAGTCTCCAATAATTCCCTAGCTAAAAACTCAACAAAAAAAGTAAGCAGATAAAACTACTGAGGTTCAAATATCTCCACATAAAAGCCTGGGTGTAAATGAGAAACACTACAAAAAAACCCAAACATCAAATACTGAATATTCCTCAGCTGTGGCAAAACCCATTCAGGAACAAAATAATCCATGCTTATGCACAAAGTTATCACCTCATTTTATTTGTCCAGTGAACAAAAGAAAAAATTTATTTCCCATCAAAACTGTACAGCCAAGACAATCTTTCCCTCAAGGAAAGGGACTTTGTGATGATTCTGCAACTACTCTGAGCTAATCCTGTCCCGGTATATGGACAGAGAAATTCTCCAGACCATCTTACTAGTATGAGTGTGATCTCTGGATCTTCCCAAGACAAATCCAGAGACCACAAAACTGTCCCTGAATGTCATCGAAACACAATGGAGAAAAGAGCCTTCTGCATTCTGTCCTTGTCTCTTTGGGGCTCAATTCCAGTGTAATTAAAATGGTATCACAGAAATCAGGGGATGGACGGGACTGTGACCCAACTTCTGACGTGAGCACTGGGAACTCGCAATAAAGTCAATCTGAGTGGAACAATTGTCTGCTCTCTTTTGCAATCTGACAGTCTCACAGGTGGAAGCCAAAATGTCTTTGCTGAGCACGTCCATCATTAACTTTCTAAGACTTTAGGATCCCCTTGGTGCCAAGAGAATGGTACAGCAGGGACTTAGAAAAAGCCAAGAAGTTGACCTATGACTAAGAAAATAAAATTGCAGATGATATTCTTAGCTTTAATTAATCCAAGTTGATCATATTGAACTGATTAAACTTTCCATCTAGTACAAAGAAATGTGGATTACACTAACTTAAAGAGCAAATTTATAACTGCTGCTTTGTTAGCAAAATACCTAGTTACGCACACTCCAAAATTCTAAATTAAGAAATGACAGTGAAATACAAACGCGGTCACAAGAATATAGATTAATTTGAGAGACAAATAAGGTTTTATTTTAATAGGAATAACAAAAATGTCACAAAATCCTCCTCCTCAAAACATTCACTTAGTCTACTAGAATATTAATTTTAACCTTCAAAATTCAGCTGACCTGTCTAATTTTCTCACTAGGATGGCAAAATAAGGGTATTCATGTTCATTTACACACATGGACGCATAGATTTTTCTAGGGTTTATTTGGTTTAGGGTTTTTTTCCTTAAATTACATACTCTTATTTAATCTAAAGGTCTAGGGAAAAGAGTCATGGGTTACGCTGCAAAATTGAGTAATTCCACACATCTAATTAAGAACTTCAAATTTTTTTTCTCAACTTCATGTAAAAATCTTCAAACATATGATCTGCTTGCACTTCTCGCACTTCCAGAAGTACAGTATAAAATCCTAACACTGAAGGAAGAATCAGGAATAACACAGGAAAGCCTAACTTCCAGGGGCCCAGAGGTGTGTGAGGCTGCCTCGCTTCCTCCCGTCACACACAGCCTTCCTAAGGACCAGCAGAGAGACAAGGAAGTCTCTTCTCCTTTCTTACCAAGCACTTGCAGAACAGAGGGACCCTGGAGGACAGATCTTGCATTTCCCTGGACCTCAGGTGTTGCTTAATCACATAATGCTGCAAAAACCCACACCACCATCCACAGACAGATCCATCTGGGTGACACTGCAGAGTGTATGCTGCAAATCTTGGTTCCTGTGAGCACCCTGAATCCACAGAGCAATTCTGTGATTGCAGACCAAATCCAAAGTTACTCTTGCAGGAATTGTAACGATACACATTGGATTAAAAACACAATACATCTCAATCACAAGAGTAGCTTTGAAATAGTCTGGTACCCAGTCATCTTGCTGCTCAACACTATAATTCATCTTGCTATTTTTTCCCTTTTTGGCTTTGATAGCACAATATTTTCTCAGTAATAACACCACTTGATTTCAATTTCAACTGGAATCCCGCCTGACTAAAGAGTACAGGCATAATCTCAGCCTTTGTAGATTTATACACTGAGGCACAAAAGGATATATGAAACAGTTTTAACTTAAGTAAAGAATTTAAAACTCTGGCAATTCTACTCTAAAGTAATTGCAAAAAACATACAATAGGTTATGTATGTAGTTTCAAGTAAATTGCTTTCATCAGCATAAGTGATCACTCGAAGAGTTTGAAAATTGTAATTTTGGTTACTTAACAATTTCCTTTGGATTTCAATGAACCTAAGTGGCAGAGAATTGTATTTTTTCCCCACTTCACATTTTTAAAAACAGAGTACTATAATTTCCAGGAAATTAAAAATTCTCTTAAATGCATGATGTTTCACTATTGAAAAGTGGCAGAAAAATGACAAAATACTTTCTAAAGAAAAATGTCTAATAGGATCAGTCAATTGAAATACTGTATTCCTCCATCAGAAACTCCTATTTCATTGTAATATTTAGAAACAATAGTTTCAAAGTTTATAGTGACTTAAAAGTTAAGGAAAAAAATCCCAGGCTCACTTCTACATCCCACACAGTACTTGCTTCAGTCTTCTTTATCCACAGAGGAGAAAAGGAGAGCCAGGTGCACCAACTCATCTTACACTACAACTTCCCATAAATCCCTCGCTTAATCCTTTGGATTTATGCTGCTCTTTGAGCTGGGTAAAGGACTAGTGTGAAAATGCTCCTAAAGCCTCAATGTAAATGTTTCTTTAATCCCATTAAAGCCACAAAACAGGCCCAGCCGAAGAAGCAGCAAGCTGAGCTAAGGAACTCTCAGTGACCCCATCACCACTGTCTCTCTTGGCACTGACCTCTTAGTCACAAGTTCATCCTGGGCATGGCACAGATGTTCTGACATCAGGTGGATTCAAGACATCAACATGGGGATCCCTACATCACACTCTGCATGCTGCTGTGTTCTGCAGTAACATGAAGTTTTGCACTGGTAACTTAAAGCTGAATTATTAAAATAGCTGATAAAGAAATAGAAGATAGGATTAAGTGCTTTTTAAAGGTGCCTTTGTTGCATTACATTGATCTTTATGTTTCCCAAACACAGCATTGAATTCAGCCAAAAATGATACAGCTTCCTTCTTTAAAGTCAGAAGAAGGGGGAAATGTCGAAAGAAAAGTACTCAAGGTGATACCACACTTTAAAAACTGGGAAACTGGTCTGTTAAAATGTGTTGGTGGTAACATTTAGGGTTTGGACTCTCATTAATGTGGCCCCAGGGAAAACATAAACACTCTTTCTGAAATTAAATCTTGAGTTTGCCCACCGCAGTCTTGTTTTCAGCTTCAGCTCCTGGCACGTCAGCCTGCAATTGAGGCCTTGCATCAAATGCCAAGCCAAACATTCAGGAACAAGAATGGTAATGACACCCTATTTTGTTCTAAGGCATATTAAAATATAGCAAGCATTATAAAAAAAAATTAAAAAATCACTCATTTGAGATTAATAACTTTTAAGAAACTGATTTTCATAACATCTCCCACTTGCATTTGTCTTCAAATAATAAACCTTCAGAAGAAAGCTGTGCTTGATGCCTGAAATGAAGCACCCTTGCAAAATGACACACATCACCATTCTGGTAATGACTGGCTTACACTGAAGGGCATAAGCTTTACCTACAAGGGTTCAAACCCAACTTCTCCAGTGTTGATACATGACCTTGCAAGTGACTTAGCACAAATGGATCAATACATGAAAATCACTGATCTGTAAGAAGTTTTTTCCAGTGGGATCTCTCCTACCCACAACTGTAAGATATACCAATATCAGAACACTGGAACATTTTCTACCAGCATCTGTTTAAGTTATCTCTCTTTTTCCCACCTTCTTTTCCTAAATACACTGCATTCAAGGTGAGACTGGGCTGCTCCAGCTATTAGTTTTCCCCTCTCCCTCCTGAGTCCTACCAGTATCCCTCTGTAATGTCTCCTTGTGGATGGATTAAGAGTACCAGATGGAATGGAAGATACAGCCTCTGTCCCACATAAGGAACTGGGATCTCTTGTCTAAGGAGGGAATGGTCAGTCCTATCTATCATAACCCCAGGTCCTGTAGGGTCTCATGATGCATAGGTACAATCCCCTATGTAGGAAAAATTACAGTCTGGATCTCCAGGGGATGTATGGAGTATCTCATACAATCACTGCTCTAATACACTTATCCCTGATGGGAATCTGGGTTGCAAATTAATGGGACTCTGAGAGCAGATTGTAACTGTGAATGAAACCAGAGATTAATGACATCTTAATTATTAATTAATGACATCCTGTCACAGGAGAGCTGGAAGCTACCATTTCACCAAGGAGACAGAGGAAAAGGTGTGCCAGGAATTCTAACAGGACTTGGTTCACTACTAATGCACAGTGTTAACTTGAAACATATGGGACACAACACACTCCAACTCTGCTACTCAACAAACCAAATGAATTCCAAGCTTTGTCATTAAAACCAGCTCCTCAATGTGAATGAGATAGTGTGACCAAGTAGGTGTCAATTCATGGTCTAACCTCCACCGCTGTGCAGAAACCCTCTGCTTTTATTTGCAGAGTTCATGGATTTCTTTAATCGGAGCATGGTGAGACACTGGAGAAGGTTGTCCAGAGAAGTGGATGCTCCATCCCTGGATGTGTTGAAGGCCAGCTTGGATGGTGGCCTGGGTCATCTAAAGGAAGGTGTCCCTGCCCAGGATGGGGAGACTACATGAACCTCAACGTCCCTTCCAACCCAAACCATTCTGTGATTCTATGATTTTAGTCTGAAAGTAGATTCTGTGTCTCTGTTGTGCCTTCCCTGGAGTAAGTAACTGGAAAGAATGCCAAGTGCTGGATCCTTATTCTTGCTCTAAGCTATAGTTGGGAATGGTTGGCAGCAAACACTTTATAGCCATGCAAGCACATCAGTACTCAGCATGGGTCACACCAGCACTCCTGGAACCAAAGAGTCAGCCATATACTTTGAAAATCTGAATATTATATGCAATAACCTGCAGTAGCTAGATTAACAGTTTAGTTACTGAAGTTAGTGTAGTAGTTAATGGGAACACTTCTTTTCTGTTCAGTTCAAGACATTAGGTATTTTGGAAGCCTTTCAAACCACATTCATTTCACATTCACATTTCTGAAAGGCAGGTAAAAGAGGTTTCTTCTTTTATTCCCATTCATCATCATGCCAGTCAGTTGTACAAATACACACTTTATTAGAAACAGTGAATAACTGTGCAAATTTACTTAAAAGAAATTAAATAGTGGATGCGGACAGTTGAAAAGTTTTTTGCATACTTTATATAAAGTAAAAGAATTAATTTATAATCTATATGTGATTATCACCACAAGGACCTGAGCTCTTGATTTAAAGCTAGATTTGAATTCAATTTTTCAAGAGGAGAAGTTATTGAATTGTGAAAGTCACTGGCAGTGGATGTATCAAACAAGTAGTTACCATCATGTATGTATAGAAGCACAGAGAGAAAAGCAAAGGTGTAGTCAGTGACAGAAGGTGGAGGAATTCACAGCTAAAAGAGAGATGTTACCTATGTAATAAAAGTCTAGAAAGCAACCAACTTAATAATTTCAGGAAAGACAAAACTATAAGCAATAGCTGAACTCTATGTCAACTCTTAGTTGGACAGGGAGCCAAAATGCTATTAAAAACTGCTTTAATTGCAATATACCACAGTTACAACAATAAGTGTGAAGACTGATGCATGGGTAAGATTCTTCTACAAAGATAATGGCAGATTTGAAAGTAGAAATTTTAAAACCAATAGCAAGAAAAAACATGGAATTTTATCTGCATGATAAGAAAGGCCAATAATCATTGTTATTCCCTATTAAACTGATGTTTGAAGGTGTTTTCTGGCAGTAACTGTTTTCAAACTCCTTTTTACAATCATAGCCACCAGAGAGACATCTGTACTGTACTGTATTGATCTTCCCTACGAATTTGATCTAGTTCTTAATTAAAAAAAAGGTTATAAATTACAAGGTCCTTATGAAGACTATATGACCTGTATGCTAAGGTGTTTATGCCAGTATTGTAAAATCTAAAACGTTCTTTCAATTGTAGCACTAAGATCTGTAAAGGGAGAATTTTTAGTCTCTTTTCTTACAAAAAACTTAATTGACCATTTTCTGTGTTGATTTTGATGGATGAATAACAGAGCAACTATGTAGAGGTTTATGTATCTTCTCATATGCTCAGCCTTTACAAGTGAATTACATAGAGCTCCTCAGACAATTTGAACAACCCAAAGGAGTTTGCTGCCTCTCCTTAAAAAGGGGGATAGATGTAATTAAAATTGAACTTCATACATTCTTTTGCAGTCTTTACCTTAAATAACTGAATATAAGATACTACTTTTCATTACAAAATCTTCTCTTACAATATTATAGAATGAGGAACCTGCAAAGAAAAGGCTTTACATATTAAGAAAAACATCTACATAGGTAACAAGGGTTAAAGCAATTGTAACATAGGTGGCCCTCCACAATCTATATTGGCAAAGGTGCTTTTGAGATAGATTTTACAGGCTTTGTATCTGCTCTACAAAATCAAGGGGAAATAAAAAAGCTTCTAAAAGTGCATTAATGATAAATTGAGTCTGCATGACTAATTAGGAAATGTAATAGATGGCACTCAAAAAAAAGAACTGAAAAGGGATTTTTTACCATAACCAAACCCAAAAGCCAGTGTATCAGTTGGAAACCTACTTAAAAGAAAAAATAAAGGTCTAGTTGTTTCCTTCAGACTAAATAAACATGTAAAATACAAAAATACACTCCATAAATCCACTACATTATTAAAAATAACCCTGCTAAACAAGGATACCCATGGAGAAAACTAGCAGTGTAAATCTGACTTATAGATATTTCCTGCTATCTTGATCACTTAATCAATGGATCCCTATTTTTCTTCCCTTAAAAAGCATTGTGACTATAATAAATCTGAGCACAGAATGAAATGCACAATTTCCTCTCCAAATGGTAAATACTCATTTCTTTCCAGAATAATCCCACTGAAA
This sequence comes from Formicarius rufipectus, assembly GCA_013399695.1. Lineage (NCBI taxonomy): Eukaryota > Metazoa > Chordata > Aves > Passeriformes > Formicariidae > Formicarius > Formicarius rufipectus. The sequence goes on along the minus strand of VXAU01000539.1, from coordinate 946,536 downwards.
GTGGGAAAATGTGTGACTTTCTCTTGCCCAAGATGAGCTGAACTTCTCTAAAGGTGTTTTAGCAGGGCAAACTGGTATTTTCCACATATTCCAAGACTTTTTCAGAAAAGAAAATATAAATTCTGGTTCCACAGAAGGAGCCTCCCACCCATGCTGGACAAAGCTGCACAGAAAACACCTGGTCAGGGAAGCAGGAAATGGGCCCGGGATTCTACTTTCCAGAAGTACCTGTACTTTTACCAAACTAAAGGAGTAACTTCTCTGTGCCAACTCAGAAGACAAATTGGATTTTTTTTCACTTTACTGTAAGACATGGCTTATATCAGCCTGCCAGTGACTCTTAAAAATAAATACTGTTGTTGAAATAAGTCCTTAGTTCCCGGAGTATCAGAAAGAAATGATCTACTGCATACAAAACTCCCCCAAATATCTCTTTGGCTATTTGCAATTCTGAAGTGTGCACTTACATTTTGGTAAACATTAGTCAGAGAAATGCAATGTTTAGTTCTGTTTTCTTCTAAAGGTTACGAGGCACAGCTGCACAAACCATAGGGGAACACACAGTAGTACAGTGAGTCTCATTGTAGTGTTGACATCTTTTCTCCCACTTTCTGTCCCTTAAATCAGGATGGGAGTGCATTTATGACAAGGGTCTGACTTTTACGGAAATTGGGGCTGCATAAAAACAAGTCTGTCATTCAAATGATTACTCAAGTCCTAACGTGAGCTTTCTCTGGTGGGTCCAAATATGCCCTTTAAAGCCAATGAGAGCTGTGGACCATGAGCAGACAAAATATGACTGCTCAATGTTCTTAGTTTTGCTGCCATAAAACAAGCAGTACATCTTCCTGAGGGGAGATGAATATCAATGTAAACAGGAAAAATTAAAATTTGCTTGCTGGCTGGCTTTGTGGGTTCAGAAGCTACAACTCTCAGAAATGTTTAAGTAGTTATCTCATGAAGTGAATCTTGGTGGTTTAGAAAATTTCTTTAAATAACCTATTCAGCAGGACATTTATTTGGTAGAAAACTTTCTCTCTTGTGACTTACTTTGTTCTATGCATACCACTTTCAAGAATTAATTTTCTTCTCCGCAGAACTAATTAAATAAAAATTAAAAAGTAGTTAAATAATAGGCACAATAACAGAGTACTACATTTTTGACTGCTATAAATATTCAAACTATAACATACTGAATGGCTATTTTTTTAAGCATTCAATAGCAATGAATAGGCAGTAAATTACCAAACTGTGAGATTTATAAACAACTTTATCTGTAGCACAGACAGTAAAACACTGGAATTGGACAACAGAACACTTTTGTAGACCTCCACTCCACAAAGCTTCCTGACATTTGTGTGATTTTAAGAATTAACAGCCCTTAGTTTTTATCAAAAGGCAAATGACATTTACAGATTATGTGCAAGAAACCTGAACACTGTTCAAGGATGAAAAAAATATGAAGCAAAGAGTTTCCTCATCTTTCTAACAGCCAATAATTGGAAACAGATCTTAGTTTGAAGGACAGTAGTGACCAATTTATTACTTTGATCACTATAGAGCTTTTATAAGATACCTGGAAATATAGAACTCTTGGTGGCATTCTAGTCTGACAAACACATATGCACTTGCTGAAGTCAGTTTTACACAGTTTTCAATATTTTCAGACTTTCTGAATTATTAAAAAACTGGGTTTATTTAGTTGGGGCTTTTTTTTTTTTCCTTTCTATCCGCAAATTAATTTTAAAAAATCATCCTGCCAGTCACATAAAATAGAGGAAACTCTTATACTTCTCTTGTTCTTCCACTCACATATTTGGAATGCTTTTAATATACATCCAAAATTTCAGTCAACCTTGTAATTACTTCACACACAGAAGCAAACAACAAACACAAAACATTTCCTCGGAACTGTTTACAAACTGCACTTCAGGACAAAGCTGTGTTTATATTCACTTTATTCAGCACTGGCATATAAAGCAAAGTGGGTTTGGAGAATGGGCCAAGGCTCCACGTGAAGTCCACGGAAGTTGAAGCAGGGATATACCCAGCCTGTCTTTTTACTCCTGACAGAGCAACAAGTACCCATTAATCAGGTCGTTAACCAAAAATATTACAAGAGCAACACAGTTGTACAGGTCAGTGACAGGGCCCTGCCACTCCTCCATCTCACAGTCCAGGGATCAGGGTTTGGAGCTCTAATCCCAGGACACTGTTTCCAGAACATTAGGCTCGACTTCTTGCCCTGATGCCCAGGTAAGAAATGCAGAAGGAATCTACACACACACACATGCAGACATGTACATGTATGCTGCCACATCAGCACGATGTTTCATCAAAAGAAAACTATCAAGTCTTAAAAAACCCCAGAGCTGTTCCACCTAATATAACAGGGAATGCCTTCAAAACGCTGAAACACTAGAATTTGTAAACAATTAATGCAAAAATGTGGTAAATGCTTCCCTGCACTCACTAACACAGGCACAGGGAGCCCCAGGGATGGGCTATGTGACAGTGCATCTTGGGCCACTCCCTGTGCTGGGACTCATCACAGCACTGGATGTTTCCAGAGCAGTCAGAGGATCAGAGACCACAACACAGAGCCAGAAGTGACAGGACTGTGAACATCAGGCAACAAAAGACAACACTGACAAATGGGTTAGTGAATCCTGAGCTTACATCAGAATGAATGGACTTAGGATACTTGAGGACGAGGGCTTTGTTACTCTTTACTCAACTCTCCCTAAGCAGAGTGGAAGTCTTTGCTCCCCTCTCCATCCATGTCTCAGATACAGGTAGGTACAGATACTGCATGTGTGCCCTGGATACAAACCAAGAATAACATTTATTTCTCTGACAGAAGTGGAAGCAGTGGCTGGCCATTCAGTCGCCCTTCAGTCATCCTCCTCTGTACCTGTGTGCTGCCCTTCACCTGTGCCCCCATTTCCTACCGCACGAGGCAAGGCACTGTTTTGCCTTCCGGATAGCTCTGTGCAAACACAGGCACAGCAATTCTACATGATCAAACACACCTTCAGGCAGGGAATAAAGATACCTTTCTGGACATTATGTGGATGTACCTTCGCTGGAGGAAGCAAGTCTGGCTAGTAGTTGTAGCAAGTGCATTCAAATTCAACTCAGAAAAATTCTTCAGGGTGTTACAAGTATTTATTTAAACCTCTCCAAGCCTGATAGCTATGGAAGATACTCTAGTTCAGTTTTGATGCTTTGGAAAGGAGGTTATTATGAAAGAATCATGAAATAACAGAGTTAAATTCCTGTTTGAAATTTCCTTCACATCTAAGATTCTCAAGATGTTACCTGTGGCAACATAAAACCCCATTTTTTTTAGTATAAAATTCTTTGTATACTATAGAATGGAGAAAATAAAACTAAGACTGTAGTACAAAAATTGGTGCCAATACAGTGCAATACATATGTAAAAACTTGTGATTATTATGAAATTAACTATGAAATGGCATAATTACAATGCATGGCCCGTCTTTCATTTATTATAAAAATACTTGTTCCTATCACAATTTCTTTTCTTTTTTCTATTTTTTTTAATTTGAAGGTGAAAACAAATACCAACAAATTCTCTGCTACCTTTAGTGACCTCTTTGGCTTCAATACAGAGGAAGTTAGCTTTGTCCTTGTCATCATTTGAGCATGATGATATTGATGGTTTTGTTACATAACTTTCTACTAATTCAAATAATCCCTTACATATCCATTTTCTTCTCTAAGTGACTGTTCAGATACATACAGGTCTCAATGCTTTTGGAACTGCCACAGGAGTTTACTTTCAATTTATATGTTATGCTGACCCAAATGATTTCTACAAGTAATTATCAAGTCAATTTGTTTTTAAAAAGACTCACAATCAATTTTTTCCTAAAAAAAGTAAATATTTTTTACTATTATTTACAGTATCATGTAGAACTACATTTATAAAGCTCTGCAAAACTTGTGGGATAGCCAGATCCAACTTTTATAAACTGTTAGGTAAATTACGTCCAGAGTCCAAGCACAAATAGAGCTGTAAATATTCATTAATATTTTTAAATATTTGTAGCAAATCCCTAACTGCCCAAACAACAATTGGTTTTCTTAAACTGATATCACAGCTATTTTATAATAATATTTTTGTATTAATTTTATATATTAATTACATAAAATCTACAAAAAATAGCTTTAATCAAATAAATTGCTAAGAAAACAAGGAATTTCTAGGAATTCCTTCCATAAGCTGCTACCTTTTAGCATAGTCCATAAAGTGTATTTGTAACTTTTACATGGGCTTTGACCAAGGTCCATTTCCTCAGCCTCTCATGTAATCATATAAGAGCTGTTATGCCAAATGATTTGGAGTTAAACACATCTTTCACTCTCAACTTGAATACAGACAGTCTTTCTAAATCCTATGCCAGAAAAATCTAGCTGTCCTTAGGTAGGATATATTTTTTAATGAATGGGTATGTTTCAATTGACCAACAGGAATAAAAACCTGACTGAAATACTCTGGCATACAGGAACTCTACGAAATTAATGGAACTTCTGCTCCTAGTAGATAAACCAAAGTGGATTTTGGTTTTTTGAAAACGATATTTTCGTTGTCTCACTGGTTAGTGAAAACTTCACAAGGTCATGACAGGCTAACAGCAGGCAGGCAATGACACAATGGCAGCGAGCTCCAACTCCATGTAGGTGGAAAGAAAATGGAAGAAAGTCTCCATTCCTGACCAAAATGGAAATCCACGAGATTACAGACAGATGAGCTGCTATTGAAATACCTGCAGGAAATTACTACCAAAGCAACATCTGTCTGCCAGCAGTGAAGAGCCTGCACGAGATGGCCTGGCTGACCCACATTAGAGGTCCTACTGACTCATTTATTTATGACATCAGCTATTTTAAAAGCAAGCCTACTTTCACCTTCCCCACAGCTTATTCTTGGTAAATACCTGACTTCAGATATGCTCAGACATGCTCAAACCTCCCTATGGATCATGTTTTGCACTGGATTCTGTTTAAAAGTCTTTGGACAAAAAACCAAATCCTGCTAAAAGGAAATGTCTCCACACACAGCACAAAGGGAGGAGCTCACCCAACAGCGATGTTAACCAGTAGCAGAGTGAAACTTCTGCAGGTAAATCCTATTTCCCATAACACTGGTCAACCCATTAAAGCAGGAAATACAGAGGCAGAGGCCAAATGCATTATTTCTTCATCCTTCTCAGGACAACATTACCAACTAAATTCAAGCTGAGTGATTGCATTTATTAACAATACTGAAATTGTATCTTGGGCTGCTACTGCCATATGGAAGAGGTTCTTAAAACATACTTTTTATTTATGTTTTTATATGTGTTTACGTTTTTATGAGCTTCAAAGGGGAGAAATGTGTTATATTCTCCTTCTACTGAATGCAAAACAAAATTCTTTGAGTTACGTTTTACTGTTTGTACAAAGCATTAAACTGCCACTATATAGCATTAACAGAACAATTGAAACCAACTTTCAGAGCATTAAAATATCTCATAAGACCAATGCATTGGCTGTAAATCATTCTCAATAGCATACCAGTACATTTTCAGGCTGTATATACCCATATAATGTGGGTGAGAGGAAAAGTTAATGACTTTTATGTGCATGCAAACTGCACAATAAAGTTCATTTGTGAACATGAAATAGTATCTGTCATTTGTACTGAAATGTTTTCAATGAACTTAAGTCAGATCACAATTCAAATTTGACAGACTGCATTTATGCCCCATCTTTATGTTACTGTAATAAGAAATGCTGTAAATTTTAACCAAACTAATAATTTCAAGGTTTTGACTTGGATGAATTTAAAGGTCTATAAATATATAGGTGAAGAAATAAACCATAATAAAAAATTGTTTGGAAAAACGAGTGAAAGGTATGAAGATCTAACTCCTGATTGTTTTCTTGCGCATTTTAAGACAGGTTTCAGGATTAAAAAACTTTACCAATTTCTCACCACATGAAGTGAAACCCATTAGCCACTAGTAACTCACCCTCTTCTGCTCTTTAATATAGTCCATCAGTTCCTCTCTTGTCCTTTTCACTGCTTCTTCAATTGCCTTTTCACTTCGTTTCTGCTCCTCCATTAATGCTTCCTTGACAATTTCCTTTTTAAAAGAAAAACATGTAACTGTAAATATAAAAAGTCACAAATGTAATAAAGGTCCTCTCTTTTCTCCCTACTAAAATTGTTACCACCTACACGTTCCTTTCTCAATAATATTTTAAATATATCCAGAATCTTTAAAAAATTATAAATCCAGTACTTTAAACACTAAAAGGGAAAATAAGAGAGGGAAAAAGAGAGAAATAATCACTTAAAATCTGTGTTAATAAATATATAATGTTCTCTGAGAGCAGAAAAAAAATAAACTAATGCAGGTATTACTTTCCAGGAGAAGCAGGGATGGCAGGGATGTGCTAGGTGCTGTTGGTAGACCACTATTTCAGCTGGGAGAGACCTACAAGATCACCTGGTCCAACTGTCTGAGCCCTTCTGGGCTGACCAGGAGTTAAAGTTTGTTGTTAAGGGATTTTCCAAGTGCCTGTGACAGGCCTGGGGCTTCACCCACCTCTCTGGGAACCTGTTCCAGTGCCTGACCACCCTCTCACAAAGAGATGCCTCAAAATGACCAGTCCGAGCATCCCCTGGTGCAGCTTTGAACCATTCCCACACTACCAAAGTTTGTTTCCAAGCTATAACCAGAAAGTTTGTTTCCAGACTTTGGGAATTGCCAGGGACATTCTATACAGAGCAGTAAAAACCAACAAAGGATACCCACCCACTCCCACTTCTAAATTATCATTACTCTGCATCAAATGCATTACAGCAGAGAAAAAGCAGGAACCACTCCTTAAAACACCTCTATCATCTGCAGTACAACATATTTGGTCAAGTTATCAGCTCAGGAAACAAATTCCTAGTCTAAAATATCTGCCTCAAAACTGAAGTCCCAGGTTCCCAAAGCCACTCATGAAATAAGTAATAACATTACTGAGCCAAAGTGTTCTGTTTCCAAGACTCAGGAGAAGGAGGTGACAAACTTGAGATTCCTACAAATCCTGAGAATGCAACACTTCCAGAAAGCTACAAACATCCAGTAAAAATAACCACAAAGGTTTAAATGATTTGCTGGGGAGACCCAGAGGGAGACAGAGAGTGTCTCAGAGGTCAGGCAGTGGCTGCTCCTATGCTTTTGTGCTAGATATTCAAAACTGGAAGTAGTAGAAACACTAGAGGTGCAAAGTTAAGGAGAAAACAGTGGAAAAATCTCAATGGTTCAAAAAGGAGAACAACAGCACTTCCATTGTGTTTATTTACACACATGAGTTTTTTTAAAAAAATCAAAACTTTTAGAAAATGAAAGGTAAATATACATGGATTCCTTATTGCTCTTTACTGGTAAGACATAACAGAGCGTTACCCACAGATTTCTTTATAGGTTTGCTTGACTGCAGAGTAATATAGACATTTTAACACACATATTTACAACTTGGAATTGTAGGAAGGTTGGCTGGAGGACAGGTGGAATTCTAAGGTTTTGGAAGTAGAAGACATTTAGGAAGTTACATAATTCAGGTGCACACTTGAGATCAGCATTTTACAACACACTATTTGTATATAAAATGAAGAATATCACCACTAAATTCTATAAAACTCCATTAAAAAAATTTCTTCAGTGGAAGCTTTTCAACTGAAAAAAAAAAAAAGCTCCTGTTTTTTTTACCTTTGGCTATTTGCTCCTTTTCAGCCAAAACTGAACAGTTTTTATAAAACTACACTTTTGCTATTTTTATAACAGAAAAACTCTAAAATCACAAATTGAAAATGTCAAACTATGTGGTCCCCATTGTTCTGGAACGAAGCACATATAAAAACCATAGTTGTGCAAAATTATTATAATTTTTTTCTACTTTAACTCAGTTTACCAAATAAAAATCCTGAGAAAAAGGTTTCTTTCACTACAGGGCTAACAAGAAAAGCACAGAAAGCTACATATTCCAGAAATATGTTGTTCTTGTAATTATATTCTCTTGCCAGTTTAATTTGTCAAAATGTCCCAAAATACTGTCCTGTATTAAAAGGGAAAAAAATCCCTTTAAACTCTGCAAAGCAAATTACAGAACCAATAAAATGTTATATCTTCATATGCAGAAAATTTTACATCAATAAACGACTTACAATCAATGAAAGTATGTTAAGCATCCTTGATACGATACTGGAATCACTATGTTGAAACACTATAAAGTCCACAGAAAACTACAACTAAATTCTGCAAGTCTATTAATAAAATGCCAGAAAACAGAAACCACTCGCAATACCTTTATGGAGGACTAGTTTATTATATCAAGAAAAATTAAAATTGGAAAGAATTGTTTTCCGCTTACAATGGCAAGTTCCTAAAATTAAGACCTGTATTAATTCTCTGAAGAACATATAAATATGGGTAACAGTGAAAACAAAGCTGTGTAACATCCTGTGAAGGTAATGAGCAACGCATAGCAGAACTATGCTAATTTTTACTCCTTGTTATCATTATTTATTTCTAGAGCAACAAGTTGAGGAAAAAAAAAAGTTATTTTCTAATACCCCATACCCTTTACTTGTTTTACCACAAGGAAAAGCTCCTAAAAATTACTCCTATACTATTAAATAAAGAAGTTGCCTTAACTTTTTACTATTTCCCCACCCTCCTTGGCAAATTCAGAATATTTATAAATTGTTACAATAGAATTCTTTAATAATGTGATACAAAGGTCCTCTTAGCTTCCCTAGAAATTCCAAAAAATTGAAGATTTACGAATTCAGCCAAGTCCCTCATTGTTCTTCAGTGCCTCACCCTACAGAATAAATATTAGATTTTTCTGTGCATTCCCATGAGCCAGCAGTTCAGGAAAGTGTGAATAATCCATCATATTTGGAAATTTGTGGTACTCAGGTGATGTTCCAGTGACTGGGAATTGGGAAACATCACTTCAATTTTCAGAAAGGGGCAGAAAGGAAGACTTGGGGAACTAAAGAGCAGTGAGTTACAGCCCTTTGGCTGGGAAGATGCTCGTGGGGACAATGCTGAGGCACAGGAAGACCAGGTGGTGATCCAGACAGCTGTCCCAGCTTCACCAAGGGCAAGTCTGGTGGCCTCTGTGATGGAGCAACTGCAGTGGCCAACAGGGGAAGACCAACTGGTGTCAACTAACTAGACTTCTGTAAGGCCTTTGAAGTTGGGGAAAAGCCCTCCACAAATTGCACTTGAGGTGCAATTCCTTCCCCACCACCCCCATTTGTTTTTAGCATTTGATCAGAGGATGGATTACAAAATTATAGTCACAAAGGTAGCTGCTTGACATGACTCCACATACATGTGCTTGACGTGACACCAGTTAGAAGGTTAGAATATCTAATAAAAAATAAAATACATTTATCAACACACTCAGTTGACAAATCATATTCAACCATATATTAGGAATGACCACCATACAATCACAATATACAAATCTGCAGGAAGATAGAAAGAAAAATTACATTGTATTGTATATACCAGAGAATTTTATTTAAAAAATAAAGTAAGCCATACGTTGGTTTGCAATTTTATAGGAAAATTCTTTTGTTTCCACACAGGGATCAGGTGGCAGTACTAAATTTTATCTAGGAAATGCAACCACAGACTGCAATGTTAGTGGTTTTTCAGAAAATAGTAACCCTCAAATTTTAATGTCTGTGGTTATAAACTACTACAATCTACTTCTGAAGTCAGACATGGTTAAAGTCTGCATGCATCGAACTATTCCTTTCCCAGACTTTGCAAGCATATTGAAAAATAAACTCATCTAATGGCAGGGATCTCTTTCCACTCAGTGCTGCTAAGTTGTGTCATTCCTCACACTCCCAAGATTACACAACGTTTTCTTTCAACGTGGCTCCACAAACACAGGGCACACTAATGTTTCTGCAAGAAGGTGGAAAAACAAGAAGAAAGTGAAACTGAAAATAATGGTTGGCTGTCCTCTGGAGAGAACCGTGAGCAAACACTCCCACTGCAAGCTGCACAATATGTAAAGGCAATAGAAACTGGAGATGTCCTTGGAAGAGCAAATTCTCTCCAGCACATCAGGTGATAATGTATTATCCATGGACTATTTGGGCAGGAATCAGCATATAGAGAAAAAAACCCAACAGCTTCTTGTATGAACCCACAAGACATTCGACATGAAGGAAAATGTTATCACAGTCCAAGCCTGTTGCTGAAAAAACACCTTTTCTTCTTGCAAAGATTAACACTCTCCCACCCAGTCAAAATCCTACCAAGTCTAAAAAAGTAATTCCTGGAATTACATTCTCAAATATGCCATTTGCCAGGGTATTTCAGAAAGAGAATAAATGGAATATTTCAAACTCTGACTCCTCCTTGGATTCTGTAACCCTTGTAAAAGAGGCAGCAAGAAACAATTGGACAAAGAGAGGATGATAAACTATTTTGTATTACCTGAACTGGCATTGCCCTCAAAGCCCTGTATATAACAGATGTGAAGGAAATGAAATTAATATTGTATGTCACATGGAAATCCTGCATCATAGAAGAAGGGCAAGCAATGCTAATATCATGAACATTTTATAGGTAAAAGTTCGTTTTCTGGTAATAAAAACTATAAATAGAGTGACTAATGATGAGAAAAACAACAGCAAAGCCTGAAGCAGAGACAAAAATCAGTTTATAGCCTATTTAACAAAGATGGAGAAAAGGGATGGGAAATTACTTAGATGGGAAGGATTGTACTGCCTAAAATTATGGCAGTATTTTGAAATGAAAAAACTATATTCAGGACACAAAAAACTCCATTAATAAAAATACAGGAAAAGTGGGAGCTTGGATGAAGATTGTACCTGTGTTCTTAGAAATGATATGGTATCTCCTACACCTTGGATGCCTACATGCCCAGCACCCTGTAAACAATTATATTGTACAATTAGATCTGAAACAAAACTGTGCACAACAAATGAAGAAAATAAACACAAGTAAGTAGGTACACAATACGGAATTAATTAACAGATTTCAGAATCAGGAAAGGGGCATGCACTTGCAGTCCATGGTCTTTGTGTTTTAAAGGTAATGAATTTGTGAGGTCAAGAAACAAAATCCCACACTTTTTAACACCTAAAGCATGGTATGTCAAGGAATCTATCTGCAAAAGTAGTTTTATTGGACAATAGAAAGTGAAGACAAATGTACAGTCCCTATATATTTTATTTTTCCCCTCATAATAGTCACCAAAACATTCCATGTATAGCTACTGACTTGATGCATGAGAAAAAGAGAAGCTTTTCTTACACATTATAGGGCTAAGAAAGGGCCATCCACAGCTAATAAATCTGACTGAAAGCTTGAGTGGGAAATGACTTTTTAGAAAAACTTCTTTTACTTATTCTTACAACCTTCTCAACTTTTCTCAATGGGGGAAAATATTTGGGCAAATAATAATTTTCAACCAAAATTTGACAGTTAATTTTAGCACAAGCAAAAAAGAACCAAAAGCCACTTCTTTAGGTATGAAGCCAACGGCCTCATGTTTTCACTTACGTATCTTTTTCTTTCCTGACATATGATGGGGTGTGGAAATGCATTCAGGCTTGCCAAAACTATCAACAGGAGCACTCCCTCCAGCACATGAGCATGAGAACCAAAAGAGTTCTAAAAAAGTGGCAGGTAGGGAGTCATTCATTCTTTAAGATGAAGCACCAGGTGTTTTAGACATTTTGTTTTTACCTTATAAGCAATGGTATATCCTGGTATTCATAAATTCCTGGAAAAGCATTAAGCATACTTTAAAGAATAAGTTTTTTACAGCTATCTACATGTTTGCCAGTAAAATTGTATTAACACATTCCAAGATCCTGAGTCTCAAGTTTATTGCTCATCAAAGAATGGCACCACATGAACCTTCACAAGTGTGAACATATTCAGTTGTCTTTATGTTTAGTGATTTACTCAGCAAAGACTTTGGGAAGTTCACCTTTCACCTCCCTCTCCCCATAAGCCTTTTAGTTGACTTTTCTTGCAGAAATATTTGTAATTGGTATCTCTCAGTATATCTCACTTGTGGCTTGGCTGAATGAGACACCACAGCCTCAGTTTTCCTGAAGTACTTTCCCATTGGTAAGATCATTTTGCCTTAGTGCTTTTGCTCATGTCCAAGAGGAAGCAGAGTTTATGTTAGTTCTTTTAATAAATTAAAGGCTTTTTTTCCCCCTCCTAAATATTTGCAGCCTTCAGAACACTCAAGTCTCTAATGGATCTGCTGTGTGGATTATGGCAATGATGAACTCAGGCTCTTTTTCCCTTGAGAATTAGGGTTACCTACACTAGATTATATACAGTATTTTAAATTTAAGCCTTCAGGAAATGACAAAGGTGATTCTTTGCTCCAAATGCCTTAGCAGAATTATTAATTTCAAGCTATGAGATGGACTTATATTTCCAGGGCTCACCTTGCAGCTGCCAACTTTCATTTCACTTTTAATGAACTGATTTTAAAACAAATACAGTGGTGTGTAAATTCTCTTCAGCTTTGTTAATTCTCTCTCCCACCACCATCGACTTCACCTCCTTTATGTAACTCAATATTTAGCTTTGTGAAATGATAACAACAGCCATGCAGAGCTCTGTGCTTTACAGCAATGGGAGGTGCAGCTTCTCTCCACTGCCCACTAATTATAAATACAATGCAGCATCCTTCTCCTTTATTCAAAATTCTATGGATCTCATCATCCTCTATCCTCAAAGAATTTTTGGATTTTTAGCTTTTTCAAAGAGTAAAAATAAACATGAATAAGATGACATCATAATGACATGAATAAGATGAATAAGACGTCCACTGTTTTTCACGGAGTTTTATAGCTGTAGCCCAGGAGCTTCAGTGCAGTTCTGAATTCTGGGTGAAACACTGCCTCAGCCAAACTATCTGTTACACTTTTTACGTATCTAGAGGAGATCTTTTTATTCTTAAAAAAAAATAAATTTTTGTGGAATGATTTCCCCAAGTATTCCTCTCCACACTGACAACTACCAGACATAACTCCCCTTGCAGGGAAGTTGCCACTGCAAAAAACAAAATGCGTTGTAAGGAAAATAGAAAACAAAATACTGGAGACATGTCAGGCTACATCTACCCTGCTGAATAGATGAGTTCCTAATCTGTATTAACCTTCAATGTGTTGGAAAAGGATTTCAAGGTTCCTGTGCAAAAGAACACTATCTGTAATCAAAAGACCACTCATTTCTTCATAGAAAGAGAGCTTATTCTTCCTGATTTAAAATGCAATCCCATCCTTCTTAAAACAAAGAATTATCTTCTGAATTAAAAACAAAAAACAAACAAACAAAAAACCTTTAAAAAAAAGGCACAAAACACCTGAATAACACATGTATAAAACCTGAAAATGCTGCCACTGTCAACCAAAAGGAAAGTCATCTAGACTTCTAATACCTTTGAGCCTCACAAGAGTGTTCTAGAAAATTTTACCATTTCCTTGGTGAAGTAAAATATCTAATTTATCCATTCAGAGCCATAAGGTTTCAAAAATAATACCTTCAACTTCATTAAAAATCCCATGTCTCTAAGTAAAGATCCCAAGTCACTGGAACAATCAAAGGTTTCATGAGAACAAATGCAATAGTCATGCTACTTTCATCCTTTAATTTCTTAAAAAAGAAAAAAAAGAAGGGGTTATGTCAAGGTTGTTACATCAAGTTGAAATATTAACTCAGTATGTTTTAGTTCCTACTTTCACTGTTAGTTTATCTTTACTCTGCTGTTTTATATTTGGTGAAAAAAAAATACTTGATATTCATAATGATTTATTTGTTAAACTGTCTGTAAGTCCCCAGATTTTCCACTGCCAATGTTCAATTCACAAACCAAATCTTACATGGAAGTAGCACCTCCCTATCTGCAGACCTGACATCTACCTGATTGAGGACAAACAATTTTTTTAGGACAAAGTTTTGCCAAACAGGAGTATCTAACAGGTAGAAGCAATCTTCATAAACTTCCAGACCATTCCTGCAGAATAAACATTCATCTTTTCTTCTTTAAGATAAATTAATTCGAAGATGAAGAGAAATTTCACTACCTGATTCAGCACAGGTGTCATCTTCAAAGCTTTATTGCTCTCAGGTTGAACTGCCTGACCTAAGAAATGCAACCTACCATATTTTAATGCTTTTTATTCCATTTGCTTTCTCATATTTAACCATATAATTTCCAGTGATTGTGTCTAAAAACGGGTGGAAAACCCCAATATATTTTATATAATAAAGAAAATCACAGGATAGTAAATTACTTCTTTAAAACAAAGAATCAAAACCCCTAATGTTTTTCTGGTCTACAAGGTAAAGCTGAAGCCAACAAATTCATTTCATTGACACAGGTTATATTCCCTCATTTTTATCATTTAAATGTTTTGCAGATACACGGTGGTGCTGTGCTTTTAAAAATTCATCTTTCACCAACTCTTGCCCCGTGCATGTGACAGTGACTTTTTCTTTAATGGGTTTGCATCTCAGAGAAAATAAAATCTTCAGTGTTTCCCAATTTTTCCATTAATTATTCCCAGAGTTAATTATGGCCACTGTGACTGTAACCATTCTGCCTCACCTATTTGCAGAGGACTGAACTGACCGTTTGTGATCTTTCAACATTGCAGACTTACAGAATTAGTGAAGGAAAATTCTTTAATAATACTCTATTTCTTTGTTTTAGTTTAAATCAGTGAAGCAAATCTCTTCAAAGTAATTTACAGCAGAATAAAATTGTAATCTAGATTCCTATGACTATTCATGTGATACAAGACAAAGAAATCAATATAAAATATCTTTTTTCTCACACAGAGATTATTTCCTCTGATGATAAATTGAAGATAAACTAAAAGAAAAGACATTTTGTGAAAAATAAGTAATGCTTCCCTTTCCTAGTGTAAAGTTCCAAAATCATGGGTTAGTCAGAAAGTTCTCTTGAAATACAAATCCAGCTCTTAACCCTCTTTTTAGATGTCTGATACCAAGAGATTATTCTGCATATTCACTTACATTCAACTACACTAAATTGTTGCACTTACTGATGCTAAACCCAATGACAGTGTGACGTGCCAGTTTTGAAGCAGGAAGCATAAAGAATAACACAGCAGAGTAGAAAGAATTAAAAGTGCTCCATGGCCACAATTTTACATTTAAAAAACTTTTGGCCATCACAGAGCTGACTCGACAGATTATATTGTCTACACAACAACTGCAAGAGAGTCAAGAGTGCAGTTACACCTCTAAAAAGAGAAATCCCATGCAAAACAAAATAGAAGTAAAAAACTACTCCGCATGGGAGGCTCTACCCAGAAAAAATTAATGTCCCCGTGCTAAACCAGAGTTGAATCTATCACCATATACAAGCTATCAACAGGCACATAGCTCTGCAGGACTTTTGCTGACAGAGTATTTTAGTAGTTGGTGTATGTTTGCAAAAGCAATGCCTAAAGGAGACAGGCAAGCTCACAGCACAGGAAACGTGAAAATTTCTGCAAAAACCCTATTTTTATATGAAAATCCATCCTCTCCACAGAATTTGTACTCATTAATCAGAGAATAAAGAGTGAAACTTCATATATACTATAAATTTATGTGAGAGAATTTTGGAAATCTCAAGAAAAATCTGCTTTTTTCCTTAATTAAAAATAGGTTAGGTATTTGAAAAATGAACTTAAAGGAGAAATCATCATATATTATAACTGAATAGGAAAGTATTCCTGTTACAATCAAGGTTGTCGGAGCTATTTATTCAGTATTAAAAGAAAGAGAATTAACGACTGTATTAATGACACAAGACTGCATAAAGCACAAAGTATTTACAGGAGCATTAATCTCAACATTCTCCAACACCTCAAATCTGCTACATCAACTTAGTCTGTGTCTCCTCCACCCCTGAGACACTTACCATGCTTCCCAAATCCATGAATACAGAACCCTCGCTGAGCTCCTCCAACCAGCCATGGGACTCCTTCTCCAAATACCTTCAAGATTCATCAAAGCCTTTCTGAAGCTTCATTTCCATAGTCATTATCCTGTTAATCTCTCCATGTTCCAAAAAACTGCTGACTTTACAGCAGAAAACAACTACTTTATCACTCTTTTACCCAGAGATTCTCTGCACCACTGGTACCAATTAATTCTGGATACTCTTAAGTGATCTGTATCTAACTAAACCACAAGCACTTTGTTCTCAGCTTGAATTTACTTTGGAAGTCAGCTTTTAGTTCTGAAGAACAATTTGAGTGCCCCAAGGCTTATGGAATATCTCAAAAACTGACATCCTATCACCTGATACCTTTACATTCAAAAGCAGTAAAGAAGCTATAAAATGGCATAGCATCAAAACTCAACTTTTTGTGAAGCTGATTATGTAGGAAGTTAATAATTCTAACAGAGGAAAGGGAAATGGGGTCAGTTTCCAAAGACTTTATTTTTAAACTTGTGTGATATGATATTTTACTTCTGTTTTACTTCATATTCTACACTTTTATTTTGATATATTTTTTTATTTGAGACCTAAAAAAAGATAGCCATGCCAAATTCCAACATATGAATGAAATATTTACCTTTAAATTTCTGAAGACTGTGACATTCAAGTATGTCACCAAGAAATCAGCGGATTTACAAACTGTTCTTCCAAATATTTTCAGCATCAGAGACTACAAAATTCAAATTTGGAATAGTAATTTAACTGATATTATAGCATATTCAATTTGTAATTCCTAAAATTGCTAAAAGCAATGTTGGGAATGTTCCTCACATTTTGTGTTGTGACATACATTTATCATTATAATTGTATATTATTACTCTCTAATGAGTAACTCTAGAAATTATGGTTCATTACAGGCTTAAGCTTTCAGTTTTTTAACCCTCTCTTTTTTTTGTACCTGTTCTGTACAGAACACATGTGACATCTTTACTCTTCCGCAGGTATGAAAGTCACCTAAACTTTTACAGCATAAATTCCACTCTCTGAGTTGGTTGCCTTGGGCTCCTTTTGAAGTCAGGGGACAAAACCAGGCACTCAGAGGGCATGATTATCTCATCTCAGTCTGTGTCCCTCTAAGCATCACAGGAGTTTTGTCCTGTATGTGTCAGTCTCTCACCAGGCACACAGTCCAGATGAACCAATGAGATTGCTGTGCATTGCACTGAGGAATGACAGATGTCACAAGAAAATCTGCCACAACATTTGAAGACACTGAAAAGCAAAAATAAAATACACAAAGTAGGTCCATGGAAGGGTAGAATACACTTACTTGATTCTGCTTTCTTTGCTCCTGCATGGCTTCTGAAACAGCCTGGGCAATCTCCTCTTTGTGACTGTCCCGTTCTGCTTCCCACATTTTCCTTTCTTCTGCGTGAATCTTCTCCATATTCCTCCTCTCCTCCTCTACTGCTTTCAGAACAGCTTCCTGCACTGCTTCTTTCTCAGCCTTTCAAACAAATCAGGCACAATTAAATGATCAACCTGCCCAACACGAGTGGCTTCTTTCGATGAGATGTACGAGATGGCGAGATACTGGACATGATTATTTTTCCTTCTGGACTATGAAAATAAATGTATCTGAAGGTGCTGCCAAGCAGGTATTACCTCTGGACAACGACTTGTGTGGTTGCAGAAAGGAAAAGGAAATTACAAGTAAGGCTCTTAAATTCCCACCTGCTGAAAACACAGGACCTCAGAATTAGTTTGCTTAACACAAAAACCATGCAGGAAAATCCACATAAAAGTAGGAACATCATGGGACTTCCCACAATATTCCTATATCTGAGCTATTCCTGCTCTTATCTACAAACATCTGAAACAAATTCCTTCTCTTCCAAAACCCCTTAGCTATGCATCCTACAAGAGGTACTGTGTTATTTCTCCCCACCCCATCATTATACTCAACCATTATCTGAAATCCTCAGAAGACACACAATGAGTTTGAAGCTGACAGCTCTACACATGGGGAGCCACACAGACCTGTTTATCAGCAAGACAATCATTGCATAATACCTAAGAATGGCAAACTAAAGTTCAACATTAGCAAATATGGGCTGAAAAACCACATTCACAAATCCCTCAGTTATAATAAGCTTACAGGTCATTCCAATGCCCTTCAGAGGTGATTACTGAACTGGACAAGTGAAGTCACAAATGGCAAGCCCTCCAGTATTAATAAGATATCTACATTTACAAATAAAGCTATTTCTTGCAATTCACTGGGACTTAATTTTTCACTTATTCTAATATAATATTATTGTATTATAAAAATTATTTAGAAAAATATAATATTTTAAAAAATCCCTATTAAATGAATATATTTTATTATACACACATTTTCCTGAAGATATCAACCATGTAACAAATGTTTCTTGTGTTATTGGATGTTATTCAGAGAGGTGCTCAGCTAGTGCTCATATACTACACATAAAAATACACAGAGAATTAAAATATAACCTTATGAACTGCACTAGGCAATACACATCACTAGTTTTCCCAGATCATTACATGCAACTGGATTCTCCACCAGTATTAGAAATCAAAGATGGTTTGACATTTACAAAATTACTGTCCCAACACCAGTTCACTTAATAATGAAACAGACAGAAGAAATCATATTTTAAAAACTGAATACTCACTTTTAGTCAAAGATCAACTTAAATAAAATAACTGAAAACCTGTTAAAATTTCCCTGTGCTTGTATGACTTATAAAATAGTTCTCTCCTCATTGAAAATTACCATATTTAGCAAACGTTAAGTAAAACACGGTTCTAATTGACTAAGATGAACTGCTGACCCTCCTGCCCAACTCTTCAAACCAAGATGAAAAGATGCTGAAAGACCACAAAACCAGATATTTAGGTAACAGCAATTACTGAACTGCAATTTTGTGACTTCTTGTCATAAACAATTCAGAGGCTGTCTCCCCCAGAAGCTACACTGACTCTCTGTGTTAAGGCACAAGATATTTCAGATTAATCAGTTCAGGATTAATGGAATCAACTTCTTCTAAACACAGAGGAGAACACAGAGTTTGATAAATGTAGTTATGAAATAAAAATGAGCTGCTGAACTCGGCATTTCCAACGAGACACATGGAAGCCACACCATGTATCTGCCAAAGTAACGAGAGATACCTGGGCAGCAGCTGCCACAGCCTCCTTGCTTCGTTGTCTTTCTTCATCCAGACATTTGTTCAGCACTTCCTGTAAATGTTACAAAAAATTAAACTGCAATATACAACAGAGGAGTGGCTAAAAATCATTTCAAACCATCAAAGTGCTTAAAAAAGCTTCCTCCTCCTATCACTAACTGTGACAGGGTCATTCCCAATGATCTCTATGGTGCTGATCAGACCCCCTTCTTTGTGGTTGCAAACAAAAGCAATACCTTGTGTTTTTGTGACTGCTGCATCAAAGCTTCTTCTATCTTTTCTGACAACACTTCCTTCTCTGCTTCCAAAATGTCAAGAAGTCGTTGGTGCTATTGGGAGAAAACATTCCTATTATTGTAAACCCCAATCTGATCTGCTAAATACAACAGAAGAAAAGAACTCACCCAGGTGTGTCAATCACTTACACAATGACCTTCAGGGTAGATTCAGCTAAATTACATATATAGCACTCCTTTAAATGATTTCATGCCATGAAAAAAATGGCAACAATAAGAAATGTTTAGCTTCCTGAATATCTACCATTTCCTCTAAGTCTGAAGAGTATTAGGAGAGAAGCTGAAAAAAGCAGCATTCACCCAAATGATAGAGATGGTCTAAGCAACACACCACATTTTAAATATTTCATTTGAACAGCTGCAGAATTTAAATTATGCTTTCAGTACATCTCAGTTATATGTATAGAGAGCAGCAGACAAATGTATTATTTGTAACCATTTGTGATTTCATGAACTTGGAAAGCCAGGAAGTGTGAAGAAAAAAGAATGCTGCTTTCCTTGGGGAGAAAATAGACACTGAAGTAAAGTGATCATGTAGACTAGAACACAACCCATTTGTTTGCTTTTCACTATAGATAGTAAAGCATTTGAAATATATGGGTCCTGTCTGTAAGAGCGAAGGTGTTTTTAAAAATTAAAATTATAACTGGAAATTATTCATGCTACATATTTGTCATGAGAGATTTCGAGCAAGTCAGTACACTTCTTTAATGTGTTATTTAAGAGATGATATATCACAACCTTAAAATACAGTATATAAGTACAATAATATATAACAGAATCACCAAAAGGAAAGTGTTATGGTGGAGTTTTATATTAAAATCAGTGTATATAACAAACATAAATTCTTAACACAAACACTTATGCAGGCAAATATCCCCTTCACCAGCATTTCTAACAAACAGTCATTTCTGTTTCATGGATTTTATTATGTTTTAATTTTAAGTGTCTCTAATGGCAGCTAGAAATACATTACCAAACTGCAATACTATGTTCTGAAAAACATTTTTTCATTTGAAGAATAGAAAACTTCTAGACTGCTTTATAAAATAAAACACCTATCTGCCCTTCCAGAATAAACATGTAAAGAGGCATTTCTTTGTGAATTTACTTAAAATAGGTCTGAATGTGGCAGACATATTCTAATGGAAAACACCTGTGGAAGGAGCAGTGAAATTCACATCATGGTTATACTTAATGATGTGTAACTAACTTTTCTTGTGGCCACAGTATTTTCAGACATTAACTATGAGGGCACTTACAGAAATTGCTTTTTCCCAGTAACTCAAAGGTGAAACAATAAATGGATTTTATTTGTTAAATTATCTCCACAACTCCTCACTCGACTAAGTGCACAAATGTGTTATTTCACAATTACACAATACAGAACAAACATATGCAGATATTTTCTCAGACACATCCACAAATAAAAGCTTACTAATGTCAAGGAAAACATTGAATCTTTACTTGTTTATCAAAAATCAGCAAGGGAGTTTCTAAGGAGAGCTCTTCAGGCAAAATCACTCTACCTTTAAAGCCCCTGCAATAGCTTGTTGGGCAGGATGAGCATTTCCAGTCTAAGCCTGGCAGGCAGTTAATTCACAGTTTGACTGTGACCATCAGGTTTCTAGGTTAGATATAAAGACTGGAGCCAGATTCAAGTTACCATAACAGACCAGCTACCAGATGTATTTCACAGCAGTATCAATGGGATCACAATTTCCAGCTTTTACACTTCAGGGGAGTTTTAAAGTCTTATTTTATGTGTAAGTATAGGAAGACATCCAAGCCTATCCTGGAAGTCCTGCAGCAATTAAGACATTTGCATTAATAGGATATGTAACATTTATACACGGCCAGTGGAGAAAGCTAATGCCAGTACTCCCTGCTGATGAAATAGTTCTGTGACTCCACATGGCCTCAACTTCACTGCACAGCAGTTCACTTTTCATAAAGAGACCAGCAGTCCTGAAAAATGCAAATACTGGGGCCAAAACTCTTTATCATAGACACCTGAACAGTTCTGATCTCTCTCACTGCAAAAAGAATGCACAACTAAATCACAGAATGGTTTGGGTTGGATGGGACTCTAAATCTCATCTCATTCCAACCCCCTGCCATGGGCAGTGGCACCTCCCACCAGCCCAGCTCGCTTAGAGCCCCATCCAACCTGGCCTTGGACACTTCCAGGGATGGGGCAGCCACAGCTTCTCTGCCCAACCTGTGCCAGGGCCTGCCCACCCTCACAGTAACTAATTTTTTCCCCTAACATCTAATCTAAACCTCTTAATCTATATCTCTGTTTCCAGAGATCAACTGGAGAAAATGTTACTCCAGACAGTTGTTATAGTAATTAGGTATCTATCAGTTCCATGGAGATACGGGACATCAGAAAAAAGAAAGGAAGTACGGACAGCAGGAAGGGAAGGAAATACTTAAGTTCCAATATACTGCTTTTGCTTAGGACTTTTAACTACAAAAAAAGTTTCCTAGTAAGTAAATAATTACCATAAAAATGAAGGCTGCTGTGACTGCAGAGTAATTCCTTTGACTGAGCAAAGCTCTCTTATTTCCTTGGTAGATTAGAAGATCTATATGATATTACACTTGGATTTCTATGGAATTCATTGACATTCAGTAAGAACTTTATTAAGAATTTTATCTGTTTATAAAAACACATTAGTTCATATTTTTCAAGATGAGAGGCAAGTATTTGTGAGCATATTTAGAATGCTCTCAAAAGAAACGTTCTGCCATAATTGAATACAACTTATTTTACATTAAATAGCATCCCTACTTCTCATGGAAATATGGAATTTAGAATTTCATGACTTTAAGTCTCTTGTGAATAGCTTGGAATGTCCTTCCCTATTATAATATAAATACTTATTCATGTGGAATAATCCTCCCATAGATGATTACCTTCATATCTGAACTTCCAAAAGTTCATATATCATCCCAAATGTTGCAACAGCTGTCCATACAATCTCATAAAGCAAAATCTCTTGTAGTAGAGCTAGAGGAATACCTTGGAGAACTGTTAATTTGGCTTCAGAATCTATATTGGGTCAGTTTTGTTTTTCAGAGAGAAATATACCTTAAGCTATTAAATTACATAAATTATATGAAAAAAATAAGTAACCAGAAATAGAGAAAATGGAATAAAATATTGTGCGAACTGCTTCTCCCTGAAACAGGTCCTGAGTCCAGAAATCTCCTATGGGTATGGATATGCCATGAAAGCTTCCATTCTGTACATAACTAACATGCAGTTTAATTATCTATCAAGAACTTTTATTTTCCCCAAGGCACTGTGCCCCACAGGAGCATCCGTCCTCCTATGGAGCCACGGAATCTCTGGAAAGCTGTGCTTATTAAAATGATGCAATGCGAGCTTGGTGGTGTTATTATCCATGGTCTAGAAAAGGATTCACCTCAATGTATTTGAACTCCTTACTACACAAACACAGCTCTTCCAAGGCACCTTCAGGGATCTTGGTTATGCATATCACTTGAGCAGGGAATCTGGGAAGTTATGGACAGGAGAGATTTCTGTGCCTTCCCTCTTCTGACAGCAATCATAGACATTTTAGTATTTCTGTGTAATGGCAGCAGTCTGACAGACTTTGAAAGAAAAGCAGCAATTCAAAGGAAATGATTAATGAATGCATGAACAGAATTCCAAGCTCTCAGTTTAAATGACTCTGCACAGGAATGTATTGTAACCCCTCTGGAAGTATTCTTTAATTACGGCAACTGGCTTTGTATTTCAGATTTTAAAATCATCCATACACCCTCCAAGAACAAGTTACTATACAGAAGCTTTTGGTATGTTACGTTTGTTACATTTCTAGATGTGTGAAGGATGCCTTTGGAATCTGGTACTTAGAGGCCATGATGAACTTTACATAACAGTCAGTGCTTTCTCAGCTGGCCTTTCAGAAGATGTTATTAAAGGGAGTTGAAGGATAAAAACAAACAGAAGGTGACAGTTTTGCTTTAACACTTACACATTTGAGAGCTTTTAAGTGCCCTTGTATTTTTAGCAAAGAGGAAGTATTAAGATGCTTTAGGTTAATTTACTTGGCCTGTACATTATTGTAAAGACCTCTTAGCAGTACAGACCCCTGCTGAATTAAAGATCACACACACTGAGATGCCCACAGCTGAGCACACTTATCTCACAGCCCCCTTCCCATTTCACCAGGAATTATAGAAAGGATGTGAGATGGTCCAATCTCATCCACAATTCCCAGTTTTCACCAGTACAAATTAAAAGCACATTCCTCTCTCTGATGGACAGTGTTAACTGAATAAATGAAGAGCTCTGAGATCTCAGGTACCACTCTGAGCTACAATTACACTGAATTTTGATTCCCAAGCATTGGAGAAGCCACTTTCTCTTTAGCTTATCTGGGGGTCCACGTTGGAGGTCTCCTGGTAATTGTACCTGTCAAGAGGATACTGCCCATGCTTCAAAAAATAAACCTCATAAAAGCTGTCAAGACAGTGTGATCTATCTCCTGTAAGTCAGAAAATGAGTTCCTCAGACTGAAAAATATCCAAGTCTCTTCCAGGTTTCCTGTGAGAGTTTTGATGGAGACCTACTTATGGAGCCTTCCATTGGAAAAAGGACCTAACCCGTGTGGACTGTCAGATAGTGTCCATAAAGCTTTTAAATGGAAGTTGAAGTGTGGGTTTCCTTTTTTAATCAACAATCCAAGAACCAGAAAACAGGTAAAAATGTTCTAAAAATGGAAAAAGGTTATGGCTACAGATAAGAAATAAATAATGTCCTGGAAATATGGTGCACAAATCAGTGTGAGACCAAAACAAGTCTCACTGAAAACTCCACTTCAGAGCAACAAGGAAGTTTTCACCCAGTGTATTTTTGCTAGGCTGCACATTCCCACTGTTCTCTGTAGGGCAGAGTGGACAGTAGGACGCTATGTAGAGATAATCAGAGAGCTCTTAAGAACCTTTAGCTTAAGTACAGCAAATAGTATAGCTCTATAATGCATCACTTTACTTGATTTCTACAGACTAGCACTCTTAAATTCTTAATTTACCTCCTTTTACTCCTTGGACAGGGAGTATAGGGCTAAGAGCCCAAAATTCTGAGTTGTAAAAAATTCTGAAGAGCAAATTGTAGTGGGACACGCTGACCCAGGGAGACACAAGAAACAGATTTCCAAACAAAA
>VXAU01000539.1:749186-912541 GCA_013399695.1 Formicarius rufipectus | reverse complement strand
AAAAAAAAGCCAGACATATTTCCCTGGCTGACAAAACTCCACATCCTCTCGGCACTGTGTAAGATCCCATGGGCCAAGCATGATCTTCACAACCACAAGTCAAGTAAAAGCAGATGGAAATTCTGAGTAACTTCAAACATAAAAGAACGCCCCCCTAGGATGTTCACACTCAAATGTGAGGCACTGGAAGTCCAAGTGTGGAAAGTCAGAGTACCAGGACAGTGCCAAAGAGGTGCTGCAATGAGCAGCTCTGCGTGTGCACACGCGTGTACCCATATATGGCTGGTTGGGCTCTGCAGACCTTCCAGCACCTGAGCTCAGCAAAAAGAGAAACACACAGGCTTGGGACCCAAAAAACACCCAATTACTGTCCGAGGAATTATGCTTGTGGTGCTGTTTTAAAGTAGGATTTATTCAACTCATACAATACACATCTTTTCCCTTGATATTATACAGTACTTGTGCCACTTTCCAAATATTCATCGGGCTATTTATACACAATGCAGCAAACTATTCTGAACTAGGAGTTAACACAGTGAAATAGTCAAAATGATTGTGTAAATTAAAACAGGCAGAAGTTTTACAGAAAACAGACCTTTGGCCCATATGCAGACAAAGAAAAAAAATCCCATCTTTCAAACAATCTTTACTTTAGAGATAAATTCCATTCATGGAACACAACACCCACATTAAATAATATTTGAATACTTTGAAAAAAAAACCCAGAAATGTATAAAAAAATTAAATCATCTGACAATTTCGGAACTTTTCAAATTTTTCATTAACTATACTCTTATGCTAAAATCATTTTTCACTAACATACTATACATGTTATAGTATGGTAGCAATTTCCAGCACAAGTTCAGTGATTTAAAAGGTTAAAAATTGTACTTAACATATAGTTTAATCGAAGTGTAAGAATACATCTATTGGTGTTTGCAAGGGATTTCACGAACCATAAATTTACTTTCAAGAAAGACAATTTATTTCCAAATAAATTGAGTTATTTTATTGACAGAAATTCAGGCAATCCAAAAAAATGTACCTTTCAAAGAAGTACAATTTCTATATGTGAAACTTTATATATTGAATCTTACTCTCTATAAAATAGAATTGCCATACATCACCAGCAAAAATTAAGCCTGCACTTTGGGGTATGGGTTCTTTTTTGGCTGAAACTGTCATGGCAAGAAATGTTTTCATGTAACTGGCAGAAAAGAAAATAATTCTAATCTTAGGAAAACCAGTAACAGAATGGTCATTATGCTGCCATGGCATTTCTCAGACAGCTTCTTGTTCATGCCAAGGATTGAGTCACTTTATGCACTTTGCTATGCAAACTTTACTGGCAACTCAAAATCCTACTAAATGGTATAAATAACTTTCAGATTTCAAGGAAATAAATATTATTCATTGGATAGCACATAGAGATTGTTAAATTTTTGAATTTATTATTGCTATTTTTCTTTTTAGAAACAAAAGCCTTCCTTTCCTATCATACACACTAATAACATGGTTTAAATAGTGCCACAGGACTGATCCCATGTTCGACTATCCCACTAGTTGGCCAAGAAAGGAGAAAGAGAGAAAACTCCCTTTAGGTAGCACATGACTTCAGAGAATCAGGTTGCTAGATGAGAAACACAACAGAGGGGCATGATATCCCTGCAAAGCTTTTGAAAATTTCAAGATAATCAAATACTCAAATTCCTAATTAAAAAAAAAATTTACTAATTAACTCATTTACTAAAGTAAAAGATGCATTTGGCTACTTGATGATAGGCATCTCTAATCTTATACCTATAACTTCCTTCAGTACAATGACACTAAAAGTCATTTGATAAACTGCTATTTTGGGCAACTATTCTTATCACCACTTCCTTCCTTTATTAATTACATAATTATCCTAGTGGGCTGATGTTCCATAAATCTATGGCCAATCTATGACCTGATACCAAACTGGCATTCTTGAAGTAGTCTCCTTTTAATGGCTCGCTGAACCATTTCAAGGTTACAGCAGAATGTAGCCCATGGCATCTGCTGCGTGAAGTCAAAAGGTAGGATTTCGATATGGGTGCTCTTGCTCATTAATTTCTCCTTCTAAATACTGTGCAATGAAGTTCCTTGACACTGGCTGGCAAAGGTCACCATAGAATCACAGAATGATAGAATGTTAAGGGTTGGAAGGGACCTTAAAGACCACCTCGTTCCAATCCCCTGCCATGGGACAGATCCACCTGTCACTACAACAGATTGCTCAGAGCCCCATCCAACCTGGCCTTGGACACATGCATGGAGGGAGAAGTCATAATATGATCCTCTCATCTTACCAGGACTAAACCCAGCTGAATTTAACCAAAAAGAAAAATTAGGAGTCTTCAAAGTGCCTCAGTCCTCATTTTCCTTTTGCCAAGAATAGGGCAATAGCTCTTGAACCACTACAAATGAAGGCACACTAAAATTTCAGAGATTTGCTGATTATAGTTATTCTAATATCTCTACCCCTTGGGTTCTGTCAGTAAAGCAGTCTTTACACTGCAATAAATGACAATATTAGAATTATAGAATGTATTAGAACCTTGTAGATCCTTGCAGGAGAGGGAGGTGGACATGTTCTAGTGTCTGTAAATTACATGATTTAGTTGTATGATAAGGTAATTCAAACACCAGAATTATCTGGGAGGGGTTCTATGTTCTACTTGCTATTATATTCCCAATTCATATTCCCAATGCACATTATACTCCATCACCAAACTCTCTTATGTTTTCTGTTCATTGTTTCTGGACAAATATTCATGAACAACTTTGGGGAGGTTTTTCAAGAACAAATTCACATTGTCAGCAGGAAAGCTAAGGAGTAACACATGCATGCTCAAATTTAACAGGAACAATCAAGAGAGCAGCTGCTCAAGAGAGTGGTGCAAATAAAGGGACTTGTAGGACAATAATGACAGCAAATCAAGTCTTCTTCTGAAGGTCAAAGTATCAGAAACATTTTAAACCTCTCAAGAAATCCTGCTTCTTCCCCACTTTCTGGTCTCTCTCCTAACCCAAAATAGTTGTCAGAAAATTGATCCTGCTTTTGCTTCAAGAACCTGGTGGCTTCTCACAGAGCAAAGAGACTGAAACACCTTAAGAATAAGTCCTCTATAATCTTCATATCCATTTTACTTTGATGTATGCTGGGTTATAAAAATCACCGAACCCATTATTTCCTTGAACCTTTACAAAAATCTTCTCACATTTAAAGAATAGTAAAAAAACATTTTAAAATTAAACCAAATAAACTAAGGAAATTAGTTTGAACCCATCTGAGCTCAGACAAAGAGCAAACCTAAGATTTAAATTTCATATATTAGAATACTTTTAGAAGATCCTGAATTGGAACTAGATCCAGACATCAAAATAAGATCCATAATCACATTGGGCCATCCTCAAGGGAATACACAGCTTTTAATTACATGCTTCAGCAATGGTCAGAGAATTAAGTAGCCCTGGAATGTCATTGACAGCACACCACTTGTATGGTGGGAATACTGGAGAACTGCATCCCTGAATACAGGCTAAAGACTAAAACATTGCACTGTACCCAGTATAAGAAGAAAAGTTTAAACATCAAAAAACACAAATGATCACAAAAATGTATCCCATATTTCTACAGGTTATGTTACGTATCAAGTACATAACATTGGTCCTCATCCTTGAAAAGGCAAAAGTACAATGATTATGGTTTTGCCAAAACCATAGCACTGACACTCCAGCTCATTTTTAACACAGACCTATTTGCACAGCCCAAGTGTATGTTGTCTTCAGTCTACTGGCAACTGAAACCACAGCTATTTGCCCAGAGTTTATTATATGGCCAGAAGCTACAATTTATGACAATCCTTCTTGAATTAAATAGCAAAAATTCAGACTGTTACCCCCGATTCTTCCCAAATTCCCTAAGAGTAACAAATTACCAAATCCTTTCCTTTCAACTCCCTCTTTTTAATAGAGGAAAAAGCCGGTCAGGAAAAAATAAGTCAAGAAGAAAAACAAAGCAGATTTTATTATCCTCTCTTATCTCTTCTGAAAAACAGTTTAAGAGCAACTCTGACCCATGCAAAACACAGGCTTCCCAGATGCACAGCATTGTTTGAAAACATTCAGCCCACTCCCATGTAACAGTAGTATGAAACATGCATTGTGATGTACATGCTGCTGGATCATGTTTGAGAATGCTACTTAAAAGTACTAGGTCAATCCAAAAGAATATCCTGCTCAAGCATCATTAACTTGCTTAAGTAACTAAAGACAAGTCAATACATCAAACACCTTCTCAACTTCAAAACTGCTGAGTCAGGATGACCAAAACAAGTTGCCTTTGAAAATGAAGTCATTAATGAGAAGTGAGGTTACTGAACTGCTTCAAACATATGAACTATTTCAAATGCCAGCATTAATTTCAGCAATAGTACATAAGAATTTGTATGCTTCACTGCATTAAACAATGGTTCATCTAATTCAGCGACCTGTCTCCACCAGCAATTATTTTCTACTACTTCATTTAAGGGTGAAATGCACTTAACCAGCTGTTTAATGAGAAAACAGGACAAAGGACACAACTGAAATTCTTCCCTGACCCACAGAAAAGAAACACTAACTCCACAAAAGGTACTATGGAACTAGTTGTGTTTCAATTCAACTATTAGGCAGGACACAGGGTATATAAATAAAACTATTTAAAAGATTTTTGAAAATGTCTTTTCTGACAGAATTCAACTTATCCCATTCAGCCCAAGATATTGCACATTATTATCACTGGGCTATTTCCAGGTGAGACTCCATGTAAAGGAAAGTGAAACATGCCCGTTTTATGCTATGGAATAAAGTGGGCAACACACAAGAAAGGGGCAATGAGTTTTTTGTGAAGTGGTCTGAAGATCTCAGCTTCATTCTCAACTCCTTTTGGTGTACCAGTGAGGAGGAACAACTTACACTTTGAATACTCTGATGGGTTTATCTACATAGCTCAGTTTTATTGGCATGTGAGTATAAAGGTGGTATTTCCCACAAAACTCTGTTCTTATAGACTCCTGCCAGCAACAAACTGCAAACTCACGCTTAATCAAACCTTTTCTTATTATACTATTTAACACTGTATTTATTTATTATTCTACAGTCACAAACATATGAAAGTCATCCTTACTACAAAGGGAGGGAGAGATTCCTTGCAATTTTTATAACAACTTTCAACATACAAACACATTTCAATCAATAATAAAATATTTTTGATAGCCAGAATTGTGGCAGATTGAGACTTGATTGCAGCTCACTTTTACTGGACTTCTGTAGAAAGACTTTCACAGTAGCATCAGATCTGTACATGAGCTCTCCCACACTGTAAGAATCACAAGGAATCTCTCCTTTTCCAGCCATCAGATCTTCAAGACAAAAACCAATGTTGTTTTATAGTCAAGGCTCACTTGAATTCTAGTGTGACTTGCACATGAACAAGCTTAGAAGTTGGAAGTGAAACACAAGCCCTTGCAACAACTTTTGAATTTATCCTTTTATTCATGTGTCAGTACTTTCTGAGCCAGGATGTCAACTTGGAAACTTAATAAGCTAAGCTGATGCTTTAAAGAGCTGAGAACTGGCCACATTTCAGAGCTTTCCCTCACTAGGGATAAACTATGTCTAAAAAAAGATATCCTGGTTCTAGATTAACTTCTTTTGTAATGAAATCTTTTTAAATTTCCTTTGTTTATTAGAGGGTAACCTTTCAGTTCAGAGGTCTATCACTGACACAGGTATTTTTGAAAGACAATCTGATTGCCCCCACATATTTCATACTTTGCAAATCTGGAAACTTGAAAAAAATCCCCACCATCTAACACTGAAAAGTGATAGATCAAACTTTTACTGTTTCAAGGGCTGGAAGAAACTTTGCATCTTGAAGTTAATTTCTCTAAAAGGAAACACATATGTGATTCACACAAGCTGTCTTTTAGAAGACTAATAATTGCATAAAATAATCGAAGGAAACAAAAGACATCAAATAAATGCACCTGCCTGTAACTCATATTCTTTCAAGCTTACATTCAAGCATATTTTATACGGTGAGCAATAAAAACAAAAGATTAAAACTCTTAACTCATCTATTTACAGAACTATGGTAACTTCAGAACAAAAGCTTGACTAAACAAACACAGGAGGAGTTCTTATGTTGCTTGTGGTAAATATCTAAAAATGCGACGTGATCCCACAGGCATAATTTCCAAGATCTACATTTACTTTTCTTTGCTGTGGTTAATTACCAGGGATAAAAGTTTAAAAAAATAATGACATGAAAGACAGAAATTAAGCAAAATTAGGTAAACATGAAAAGGGGAAACTTCGCCTACACAGAACACTGAGTTAATTTTAATTGCTTTTCTGTGTTTCTTAATAAAATGTGCGACTGTGCTGTAAATGGTTTATTTGTTGAAAGGAAGAGAAGAATGTGAAATGTTTAACAATGGCCAGGGTTTGTGCCACAAAGCATCTCATGGTCTCTGTTAATGGATTTCCTAACACACTGAGCAAGTGAATATTCCAAAGATAACTGCAATAATTTTAAGGGCTTTGGTATATCCAGGTCCTTGAAACCAGATCATTCAGTATTTCACTGATTGTGTAAGCTGCATTTTCAACTCTGCTGCCATATTCAGAAGGCCCAGTCACAACAAGGGTAGGAATTGAGAGAGTTTGACCTCAAATTTGAGTGCCTGCTCTGCCTTAGGGGATACCCTACTAGAGAAAGATGTGTGTGGGGAAATACTGCTCCTTTTGCAACAGATCACTGCCCAAAATACAGGGCAGTGACTGCCAGAAGGTGTAACCCATCCTGAAGCACAGACACATGTATTAATGTCAGAAGTCTGCTGCAGCATTTCTGTAAGAAGTGTAATTAGATGTAAATGGATGAAAACTGCAAGTCTCTGGTTACTAACTCAGAAACCTTGTACACAGAAGGGGAAAAATGCCAACTCTCTTTCCTGTGTTATGGCAAATTCACAAATCTACCAGTAGTAACACCTGTCCATCTATGCCAGGAATACTGAAAAGGCATTGCAGTCAACTTTTTTTCCACTGTTGTTCAAGTCAGTTTCAATTCCTAAATTAGAGGATTTAGAGTTTGAGGGATTCTGGGGATTATTTCCTGGGACTAATAGCAAATAGTTGATGTCTTTACACGGTTATCCTTAAAAAACTAACACTGGGCACTACAGTCAACTCTGCTTGGAGCAGCAACACAACATTGTAATTGACTGGTATCAGAAAGGATCAGTCAGAATTCCAACAGTCATAAGTGCAGCAGAACCCAATTTGGGCCTGAGCAATCCCTTGACTGCAATAATCTACATGAGTTCATTTTACTAAACCCCAAAGAATAAGACCTTGTTCATCTTTAGCAAGATTTTCCTTCCCATGCATTTTGACCAACTCAGTAGATTTGCTTAAGTGAATTTCCACATTCAGGGTAATTTGGGGATTAATTAGATCGTACTTAAAAAGTCTACTGAAAATGGAAATTACTTCTGCTTCTAAATTACATGTACTAGTGTAACACAGACTTAAACCCTAAAGAAGACGTATTTTCAGCACAAAATTAAGTATGGCTGATGATGAGTAAATTAAGAGAGTCAATGAAACGCTGTATTTCACAGAGAGGACTAATCAGATCAACTTTGTATTCTTAGACAAATGATATATGCACGTCTCCTTCTTTGGTTATCTAACTAACTGCCAACATGTCTGAAAAATAGAATAAATTCCTAAAGATATAAGCAGTTAAAAAGTCCCCCAAATTCAAAATATCATTTTTAATATAACAAAAAGACATCTGACTCATTTACCCGAGGAAGAAAAAAAGCACCTTAACCCTGTTCCATACTGAAATATTAACCATGAATTAACATTTTAAAAGTATCCATGAGATTATTTTCTCAAACAAAACTACAGAATACTTTTTGCCTTCAGTGAATTCCCTGATGATTCACTGCTCTTCTTTTTTTTTTTCTTTTTTTTTTTAAGTGCACAGTAAAGAGTTACTAAAAAGGTATTAAAGTATAAACAGCCAGCTGGAAAAACCTTGTGTTTTTCTTAAGCCTAGCAATCTTTATTTTTCTTGATGAAATAAGTCACTGCATGTTTGCTGAGAAGAATGATTGCAGTAATTTACTTGGAGGCTGGTATATCTGATATTATTTCTCATCAGAGTGTTCAAAATATGGCAACTAGCCACAGGAGGCAATGGCAAGGCTTGTTTGAAGCGTATTCATGTCATGGTTCCATGGTATTAAAGAACATCTTTATATAACTTGAACATAAACATACCATGAGAAATAATAAACTAAATAGATATGTTGTTTAGAAACACAGTATTAATTAACTCCCTAATCCTTTGTGCTGAATCACTGAAACTGATAAACATTAATCTTATTTTCCAGATGGCATATCAGATCTTTTCAGCTGTTGCTGGCTGGCAAAACAGTTTTCAAAAATCCATGTGGCAAGTATATATATTGCTTTACCCAACTACACATCAAGAAATTATTCCTTAAAAGGGCCAATATCACCCATGCAAAACTCTTCTTTAGCTCACACAAAGGCTTTAAAATGGTGAAAAATGACACCTAGAAAACATTCAAAACTTTCATTCAATACTGCAAAATAGTTGCATTTCACAACTTGTTTATAAAAATAAAAGAAGGAAACATACCTACAGCAATTATCAATAAAATAGAAGCTCACAGAGAAACAACCAGATATTTTATGCACATCTAGCAAAAACCAGACTTGAAAAATGCTGATATTGAAGATTTTCAGTGGCCCATACAAAGCAGCACAGTCCAAAGAAAATTCCCCTTTGGGAATTTCTATTGCAAAATGGTCCTCAAAGCAGTAAGGGAAAAGAAACATCATAGTTCTCCTCCAGAAGCAAAATGGGGGAACTATGGAGAAGTGGGACATCACCAGTGGCCATACTTAAGTCTTCTCAGGGACGGAAACTTCTGAAGGCTTTTTCTGGATAGATTCCCTTTAGATGAAATCAGTGTAAGTTGCATTGGCGGAGACAGACATTTCTGCAGTTCTTACTAGCTAGTTTTCAAAAGAGAACAAAAGACACAGATGCATCCTCCATGGTAACAGTTCCTTCATCTCACTGGTTGACAGGGACTAGAAATAACACAGCAGATTTACAGATTCAGCCTTATTTCATCCCTAACTCCTTCCCTTAGTACTGCACAGATAAAAACCCGCTGAACTGCCTTCCTGCAAGTGCAGCTCTTGAGACTGAAGAGATCCAACACTTGGTTTTGTGATAAACAATCCAAACCAAAGTTTACCACAACTGACAGCATTTTTGGTTTGTTCTGGTTTTAAATTTCCTTACTGAAAATGGCTAACCAACTTTAGCTGAAGTTTCCCAAAGTGCAGACTGAGAAAACATGTCATGCAAAATTTCAGACCAGACAGTCTAAATTGAAAGCAACAGAAAAGACAGTCTTAAAACGAGAGAGGTTGAGCAACCAGAACAAGCAGAGTATACTAATAAGTATGTACTGCAGGCAGTCATCTATATTATTACATTAACATTAGTTGGAAATTATGTTAGCTTGGCAACTCATTTACCTTGAATTCTTCAACAATAATGCTCAAGGCTTCATGTCCAGCTTTTCTCATGTCTTCTAATTCCTGCTTATGCTTTTCCTGTACAAAAACATGGAGAAGATTTAATGCAGCATAAGCATC
The DNA here is from genome assembly GCA_013399695.1 of Formicarius rufipectus. Classification (NCBI taxonomy): domain Eukaryota; kingdom Metazoa; phylum Chordata; class Aves; order Passeriformes; family Formicariidae; genus Formicarius; species Formicarius rufipectus. Next base: position 902,758 of record VXAU01000539.1, on the reverse strand, counting down.
TGATGTAATAATTCTAATCAAAGGAGTAAATGTCAATTATTTTCCTCATTTTTGATGTTTTATAGAGAAGTGCACACAGCTTGACTATTTAGATATTATGTATATGCTAAATTCAAGTAGGTCCCAGTATTAAACTTATTTTATTAATTTTATTTATAGATCCCAGATTATTCTAAATAATTCTCCAATTTATTTTTCTCTTTAAGAATTTTCTTTGTTTCTTGGTATATCTGTGGATGGCAGGATTACTGAATCACACTCTTGGTAAATGTCTTTTACCGTAAATGTCTTTTATTAGTATAACTAATAAAATGTTGAGATTGACTAGTATCAGCTTCCTCAGAAGTGAACACGCTTGTAAACATTATAGAGCTCCTTTTTTTGTCCTTTGTTTTATTCCTAAGGTTCCCAGGAAAGTGTTCTTGCATAAAACATCCTGAGTATGTTTTTCAAGTAAAGCTCTATTGTTTGATTTTTATTTTATTCATATTATTAAGAAAAAATAACACAGAGAGGAACATTCTAATATATTTGTCTTATATAAAAATGCTTTTCTGTAGTCAGCTATTGGAGGCTGCAACGTGAACACCCCATCAGATTCTCATAACTATTTCATGCTTATCACTAAGTGGCATCACTTTTTCCAATGACCAGTTAGGAAAAGGTTGAAAAACACTCCTCCTCCCTCATACTTTGCTTCAGAGATCTGTTCTTAAATCAGCTTGAATGGCAGGATTGTAAGTCTATATTTGATTAGAGGTTTCTGCTCTGTCATTCAATTAATTTCTCCTGAAAGGGCCATCTTAGCAAAAAGTAGGAAATTATAGTTACATAAACTTCTTATCACTGGCCCAAACATAACATGACATTCAGATTCTCTAGAACATAAAAGTTTTTTTGTTTGTTTGTTTGTTTTTGGTTTTTTTGTGTGAAGCCCTGCAAGAAATATTTCTACAGTACAAAAATACAGAATTAGTACAAGAAGGGAAAATATGATTCAGTGCTTAACTCCAAAACTATACAAATCATTAACAAATACATTGCGTGTGATAAGCAAATATGGAGGGAAAATGAGAATAAATGTAATTACTACAGTAGTACAAGATGTAGTCACAAATATATATTAAAAAAGAAGTATATAGAAAGAGGAAGTTATTGGGCATTTATCATTCTACCAGGGAAAAACCCAAAGCAACATCACCAAAACTGAAGAGCAAGAGTACTGTATTAAGAGAAGCCTTTGAATGAGAAGAGACCTCATGCTGGTAGGAAACACAGTGCCTCTCCCTGGCACTCCCAGGCAAAGAAAGTCACAAAGAAAAAAATGCAGCTTGTCCTCTCATGCTAAAATTCTCAGGGTTTTCAGAATTAGTGACTTCATGTCCTACACATGAACTGGTAACACAAGTTGAAGCGTCGACACCAAAGTATTGCTGCCAACGTGAAGATTCCACCCAACACACTTTGGAATACTTTCTTAAAATAATTCCTAAATTAAGGAGTCATTAACAAAGAGCTAATAGTAAGGAATCAGCTTTGGTCAGGTTAGGTCTAGCAATAAATTTCTGTCACAGAAGAAGAACACATTTGGAAGTGCATGCACTGATTTGCTGTCTAATAATGACGATACATCAAAGCTCCTGAGTTACAAGATTTGGCTACAAACACAACAGAAATATTTCAAGAACAGCAGCTTACTCATGAACAATGGTCATGTCTGTTCTTTACAAAACCTCAATAAAATGTGTACGTTCCACAGGAAAATTAGTTTGATGAATTGACATAACTACTCTTGGAATTATTACTGTGCTTGTAAGACAGAAAAAGGATGCTCTATGAAAAGTTCTGAAGGGTGTAAACTAGACATTTAAATGTAATATTCAAATTTCCTATACAGAAAGAATTTTTTTTTTTCAGGTTCTGGTTTAATCCTGCATGGCTTGCAGGACTTTGCACAGGTTTTAAAGAATGTTCTTGTTCCCTTCCTTTATATAATAAATGCTTTTAAGAAAGGAATCAATATTAGTTGAGAAGTATGAAATTTGAGTAAAATCATCTTCAGAGGACTTTCACCACCTCCACTTGTGCCTTGTGCTGAACAGACTGTCACATCAGAACACTGACAGTAATTTAACACAAGCTTGGAAGACAGAGTAGTTTATTTTATTCTGTGATTACAATCTTGCCAATCATTCCGGAGAGAATGAGGCATTCTATGTGCACATAGTCAGAAAGTAACGTTGCCTGATGATCATCAATGTTTCAATTTTTTTTAATTTAATGAGTCTTACATGAGAAGACATGCCACTGCAAATATTTTTTTCATAAAAATAAATGTTCTGATGCTACCAAATGCATGTACCTTCAGAAATATATAAAATAAAACTTCTATCAGAAGGATTGAGAAGCTGGCACCAAGCTTTCAAAGTTTTCTTACAATCTAAAATCCAAGTGACTCCAGACCTTACTCGTCTTCTGCTGGGCCTCTGTGAACCAAACCACTGTAGAGGCATATGGATCCACATGACTGCAGAGTTTGGGAGAGGGGCAGTTCCCAAGGACACCACTGGGCAAAGAAACCTTGAGAAGCAACTGTGACAGCAGGAAAGGTTACAGACCACCCTCCTCGCTGCTCCTCACTGCCTGAGAGCAGCCTTAGCACTCGTAGATCTTTCATTTGAATCATTTTGACACAAGTGAGCCATTGCCAGCACTGACATTTTAACCAGGGTTCTTAATTAACATCCAACACTTCAACAGCAATGCCAGGCATGGCTCTGCAGGTACTGGGAAGGGCAGAGGCAACACCTCTCAACAGAGTCTGATACATGATCCACAGTAGGAGGATTTGTGAGCTCTGGTTGGGGAAGAAGAGAGTAAAGACCTCAAACCTCATTTATTTAATGATATTTACTCCCCCTTAAGGTGATACTTTTTTCTGCAGAAAAGAAGCAGATTGTCTTGAATTGCTGGGGGAAAAGCCCCTCCATGCACAAACTCTGCACAGATTCCCTCCCAAACTTTCCCTCTGGCATGTCTGCATCTCACACATAACAGCAATGAATGGAGCCATACACCAGGGAAAAAGGGGACTCACTGTCCCAGTGTCTCCACAGCCAATTCAAAGCAATTGCATTATCAAAAGGGGATGCTCAGCAAAATTATTTTGTGTGTCCAAACACAGACCAAAAACAGACTTAGGGCAAACAATCACAAAGAAAGGAAGTGGCTGTATACCCAAGTATCTTCAGATAATAATCAGCCCACAACAGTAAACACCATAACAATTTCATAATCCCAGTTCTATAGCAGGCATAACTCAAACAAACAAACACCCCCCCCCCTCAAAACCAACCAAACAAAAAATCCATCCAACAAAACAAACAAACAAACAAACAAATCTCAAAAAAATGACCCAAAGTTTCTAAAGCAACTGACGAACTTAATTCGTGTCATGTCTATTGAATTTATGACATTTCTCCACGGGTACTTTTTTCCTCCACTGATTGTTCTCTTGTGATCAGAGCAAAAGAAATTTAATTTAATTTTAGTTCTTTTGTCATTAGGTTATCAATAATCACCATTTCAAAATTTTTAAAAGATCACAGCAGTAGTATACAGAAAAAGCTAAAGCCAGTGGTGCACTGTGAGATCATATTTCTATGTGGGGAAAAAATGATAGAAGAAATCAAATCAATTCAGGAAGAGATGACACATTTTTTGCCCCACTTTCAGAAATAATCGAATACAGTCCAAAGTCCAAAACAAAAAACCAAACCAAAACAAGCTGTATTTTGGGGTCAAACTGATATTAGGTGCTTTTCATATTTTTCTTTACTTACTCATAATCCCTGTTTAAAACAGTAAAAACACGCCAATAAAAGAGTGAGTTACCCAAAGCACCCACATGGTTTATCTGCACAGCTGTTCCTGTAACACCTGAGTCTTACATTCCTAACTAAATCATGCAAGCCAGTTATCTGAGCTGCTGCTGCCTTCCTGGCTCCTATAACACTGTAGGACTTCAGAGGCAGCTGCAAGAGCCACCATCTTCGAGGGCAGTGTACTCCCTTCCCTCCTTATCTCTGCACTCAAGCAAAAAGACACTAATTTCCTGCAGGCAACTGAAGGAGAAGACAAGTTTCAAACTCCTCTTACTCCATGTTGCTGTTAAACAATCACATCATTAAGACTCTTTACACTGGACTCTCATTGCAATGAGATTTTCATCTTGACAAAAACATCTTACTTTCAAAGCATCATTTAAAAAAATTCTGGGTAACATTTAGCAATATAATGATTCTATTACGAATCTTTCTCAATTATCTATATATGTATGTATTTTTCCTTCAATTCATGCAAGTATAGAGAAAAAATAATACTGAATGCCACAGAACTAAATCAATGAAAAATTGAGTTAAAAATTATGACAATAAGTTCATAATGGCTAATTAATATACACACTAGAGTGTGCTATTGTATATAAAATACAGATTGGTCACTATTTCTATTCATGTGGAACAGGAACCTGAGCTCTCCAAAACTAAAACACAGGAGTGTCTCCAGGTCTATAGTAAAGCAAATATTTTCCCTTCGGTCATAACATCAACACCCCAGTGAGAGATACAACTACGGACCTAAAGAAAAGAACAAACACAGGAAGGAAAGATTTCAGATTTCCCTATATAATCAAAAGTTATGCACTATTTAAAACCTTAAGCTCACCACAGAAACCAAGGAGATACTATGATTTATTTTATACAAGTCTCGTTTATACCTGGACTATAACAATGGAAGACTTTGAAGTGAATAATGAAGTGAGGTACCAAACAAATTTTCAGGAGCAACTGTCTCACCCCGTGGTGAGGACATTTCCTGCTGAGTTAGAACAGAGCTGAGCCAGAGCTGAGTGAGTGTGAACACACCAGTCTGCTGGGAGATATTGTGACTAAATGTGAAAAACTATGCAAAGGAAGTAGCATAGAAGGGTCTGTACATGCCCCAAACTGAAACATAATTACAGTTCCCATACTACTCTTCAGTGGCTAAGAGGGATCTCTACCCTGTCATATTTAAGAATTAATATTCTGTGAAGAACAATTAGAATTTAAATCTGCTGTTTCTTTTTTTTTTTCTTTTTTTTTCCCCTACAGGATGTGAACACAGAGACTCTCTGCTGAAAAGGACATTAAATAAGAAAAACAAGAGCTAAAGCTCATGCAGAACAATCTGTTAATTGATACTCAGTGTTCTTAGTATTACTATACATTTTGCTAGCAAAACTGTATGATAAGGCAAATAGCACAGCACTTGGCTCAGGAAGCTTTCTCTGACTGCCTTCATATTTCTAAAATATAATACAGATAGTTACTTCCTTTGGATAAGACTACAAATGTGCCAAGGCGATGTAGGCCCTGGAAGCTTTGCTACTTCCCCACATCATCTAAATGATGGGACATGATAGAAGGAGAAAAGAAGGAAGAAGGAGTGAGGAGGAGAATAATCCATAGGGAAGCCAATAAGAGAATGCTTCCATTAAACAACACAATAAGCATGAAAGGTATTTATGCCTTCGTTAGTATATTCTCATGTCTCTTATCTGAAGAGCATCAGTGTTAATTAGTCAGATCAAATTAAATTCCACCATTGTTCATAAAGAACAAAATATTAATTTGGAAAGGGTTGCCAGCTGTCATCCATGGCTACTGATATTGAAGCCAGTTACAATAGCCAAGACAATTTTATATACTGCTTTTATTTAAAAGTACATCAGTATTTTATGTAGTTCTCTATTTACATTACTACACAATGCATAATGTAATATATATGTATATATAAATATATAATACACATTACTATATGTGTGAAAAAATGACACTAGGAGAGCATTCCTTCTTTCTATAGATAGGAGACTGGCTTGCATGCTGCAAAGGGACAAAAAAAATTGCAGAAGATTAGGGTTAACCCAACAAGTTAAAAACTGCCAACAAAACTGCCAGAAGGCCTGCACTGACCAACAAGAGACTCCTGGCAAAACCAAACAGGAAGCACATATCAGTTGGGAGCAAGGACATGTAATGTGGGAGGAATACAGAGACACTGTCTGAGCATGCAGGAAGAAGGTAAGGAAAGTCAAAGCCGAGATGGAAGTAAATCTGGCAAGGGATGTCAAAGACAAGTAGAAATGGCAAAAAAAAAAAAAAAAAGCCCAGGGAAAGTGTGGACCTACTTCTGAAGGAGCCAGTGGACCTGGTCACAAAGGACACAAAAAGGCTGAGGTACTGGATGACTTTACTAGCAAGACCAGCCTTCAGGAATCTCAGCTATAGAGAAAACATCTGGAAAAAGGATGATTTAGTGAAAGAGGATCATGTTAGGAAATGCTTAAGCAAACTGGCCATAATTAAGTCCATGATGCCTGATGGGATGAAGCCACCAGTGCTGAGGGAGCTGGCTGATGTCATTGTGAGGCTGCACTCCATACTTGTGGACTGATCACAATGACTCGGAGAAATGTCTGAGAATTGGAGGTAAGAAAATGTCACTCGTGTCTTCAGAAAGGACAGGAAGACAAAGGGAACTACAGGCTGGGCAGCCCTACTGCAGTACCTTGGAAGGGGATTGTGCTGGTTTTGCCTGGCATAGTGAATTTTTTCATAGTAGTTGCTATGGGGCTTCATTCTGGGTTTGTGCTGGAGACAGTGCTGCTAACTCAGAGATATTTTAATACTTGCTGAGCAGGGCTTAGAAAATATCAAGGCCTTTCCTGCTTCTTGCCCCACCCCACCAGTGAGGAAGTTGTGGGTGCCCAAAGAACTGGGAGAGGACACAGCCAGGACAGCTGACCCAAATGGTCCCGAGGGGTTTTCCAGACCATATGGCATCGTGCTCAGTATATAAAGCTGGGGGAAGAAGAAAGAAGGAGGGGACATTTGGAGTGGTGGCGTTTGTCTTCCCAAGTCACAGCTATGCGTGATGAAGCTTTCCTGGGGGTGCCTGAACACCTGCTTGCCCATGGGAAGTGAAGAATGAATCCCTTGTTTTGCTTTGCTAGTGGCCTTTTGCTTTACTGTTTAAACTGTCTTTACCTCAACCCATGAGTTTTCTCCCTGTTACTCTCCTGACTCTCTCCCCCATCCCACTGGAGTGGGAGTGAGTTAGTGGCTGCGTGGGGCTGAGCTGCCAGCTGGGGCTTGACCACAGCAGGGATGGAGCAGCTAATTCTGGAAACCATGTCCAGGCACAGAAAGGACAAGAAAGTCACCAGAAGTAGTCAGCATGGTTTCACAAGGAGAAGTCATTCTTGACCAACTTGACCACCTTCCACGGTAAAATGACTGGCCTGGGAGACAAAGGTAGACCAGTGGACATGGTATACCTCATCCCCAGTAAGGCCCTGTACACTTCTCTAAAATCTTCATAGAGAAGCTGTTTAAATGTTGTCTGGATAAGCTGAAAGTTGGACTGAAAATTGGCAGAATTGATTGCCACTCCAAGGGTGGCAATCAGTGGCATGAAGTTATAGCCAGAAGCCAATAGTGTACCCAAGAGGTAAATGTTGGGTCTAATCCTGTTCAATATCTTCATTAATGACCTGGTTGATGGGGCAGAGCGCACTCTCAGCAGGCTTGCAGATGGCATCAAACTGTGAGGAGTGGTTGACATGCCAGACAAGATGCCATCCAGAGGGACCTTGACAGGCTCAAAAAATGGGCTGGCAGGAACCTTGCTAAGTTCAACAAGAAGTGCAAAGTCCTTCCCCTGGGGAAGAACAACTCCATGCACTTCCATATGCTGGGGTCATCCAGTTGGAAACCAGCTTTGCAGAAAAGGACCTGAGGGGTCCCTGTGGATGAGAAGTTGAACAGGAGGCCAACAGTCCTGGGCTGCATTACAGAAAGTATTGCCCCAGGTCAAAAGGGGTGTTCCTATCCCTCTACTCTGCACTGGTGAGGCCACTCCTGCAATATTGTGTCCAGGTCTGGGCTCCCCAGTACAAAAACCACATGGGCATACTGGAGAGAGTCCAACAAAGGGACACAAAGATGATAACGGGTCTGCACCATCTGTCACATTACGACAGACAGAGAGCTGGGACTGTTTAGCCTGGAGAAGAGAAATCTCGGGGCGATCTTTTCAATGTATATAAATATCTGAAGGGAGAGTGAGAAGAGGACAGTCGGGTTGTTTTCAGTGGTGTCAATGACAGTACAAAAGGCAGTGGACACAAACTGACACACAGAAGGCTCTGTGTGACCACTGTTACAGTGAGGGTGATCAAGCACTGGCAGAGGTTGTCCAGAGAAAGATGGTGGAGTCTCCCTTCTTGAAGATATTGAAAAAGCTGTCTGGACATGGCATTGGGAAAACAGCTGTAGGTTGCCCTGCTTGAATGGAAGGGCTGCAGTAAATGATCTCCAGAGGTCCCTTCCAACCTCAACCACTCTGAGAACAACAATTTAGCAAGTCCTAATCTTTTAGGTATAAATCCCATGGCTACTTGATTTTCCTGAAAACTTTCCCATGGAAAGCACTACAAAGATCTGGCCATTGTATTACAAAGCAAAGGTCAGTGGAGTGCTGCAGAATTAATGGAGGTATCACAGGTGAGCCTTCCAAAGGACCCAATGCCTGCAGTTCACCACAGCACAAATGTTGTTTTCCAATACTTATTCTGGATACAATCTTTGATTACTAGTTTCAAACACAAGAAACTTCAAACCTCAAAACGAATAGTAACCAAACCCACAATTTATATCAACAAAACTATAATTGAACTAGAGACACCTTCTGTGCCAAAAATTGGGAACATTTCCATCTGCAGCTCTGTTAACCTTTGCGAAGTAATCAGCATATGCTTTAGAAATATAACTAATTGAAATAACATATATTGAATTTTCATAGAGTGGTACTATTTGTAACATAATGATGTTCACAGCACATTCCCAGAGGACACCTTCAGTCTTTTAAAGTATGTTTAAAAACCCAAAACCACTACAGAGAAACTTGATCTTCAAAAGTATGCAGGCAGAAATTTCACTTAAGCATGAATAAAACCTTTCCAAGGTTTAATTCCAGAAGATATAAAACAAGAACTCATAGCCTTATTGTATATAAACACTCTAACCATTGTATGTAAAGACTGTAAGATTAACATATCTTTGAAATTTTTCCAGTGTAATAAAAGAACAATTTCTTTTCTTCCTTCCTTGTTTTTGCAATATAGGAAACCAGTTTAATTATAAATCAAACAATCATATGCATAACAACAGAAAGAGAAGTTACATCTTTACATTTGAATCTCCTTTTCGTTTTCAGTATCTGAATTATTTTCCTTGGCTCTCTCTTGATACAAAACTTCAGAAGCAGAGTGGTGAAACACTTCCCTCTTTTTTCAATCTTTACTCCTTTTCAAGTTTCTTAAATACATTTTGAAATACTAAGAACATTCCAAAGCAGACATGCTATCTGAAAAGTAGCTGATCAACAGCTGTTTTCCCATCAAAGCACAAGCAAAGCATCTCCAACACAAAGTGGCTGCCACATGTATTTGGGGCTACAAATACTTGTTTGTTTCCTGAATGGATGATGTGCAAGTTGAACAAAACTGACAGAACTCGCAGGACAACCAGAGACACAAATAATCATCTTTTCATCAAAAGTTGCTGTATTTGCTTCACTAGAAAGGTGACAAGAATTTAGATCAGTAAACAAAATAACCAACAGTTTGGGAAACTGAGCATCAAATCACAGAGCACAGATATGTTTCACAGTACCAGCTCCTATTCTAATGGGACAGATACATTCAAAACCACCAAAAATGTCATATTCCATACAACAGTGATTTGGGTTTACAGTAACTGATTTTCTAACTAGTTTAACATTTCAAATACTGTATGAATCAGATTTTTGGTTCAGGCATTCCTGACCCTGCCCTTAATTGGCAACAAGGTAGGCCAGTTTGGAGTAAAATATTCCAAATAATTCAGCCTGGGGAATATCCCCTAGACTGGAGTTCTGACTTTAGTGACTAGGAGAGAGCTATTTATTTTTCTCAGTTTATGACCAAAGTATTAAATCACAAAATCACACCATCATTCAAGTTGGAAGAGGTCTCTTGAGGTCATCTGGTTTAACCTTCTTCTGAAAGCAAGATCAACACTGAATTCAAACCAGATTGTTTAGATTCTTGTCCAGTTAGACCCTGAAAATCTCTGAGGATGGAGATTTCACAACCTTGCTGGCTAAGACATCCCACTGCTTATCTTAATCATAAAATACTTTTTTCCCTTATACCAAGCTGCAACTTCCCATGTTTGAATTTATCAGCATTTCCTGCTACCCATCTCTGCAGAGCCTGCCTAGCTCCGTTTTTCTGATAACCTTGTAGGCACTGGACATCTGCTGCTAGGTTCCTTCAAGCATTCTCTCCTGCAGTTTGAGGTCAAGTTACATGATGTACACTGCTTTCCTCTCACCCACTCTCTAGGTGTTTCACCACAGAGCAATCAGGTTGGTCAGGCTCTTTTGGTAAATCCCTGTTGGTTATTCCAACACCTTGTTCGTGCACCCAGAAATGGCTGGCAGGAGCACCTGTGCCATGACATTCCCAGAGACCAAAAGGCTGGCACATCTGGATCCATCCATCATCCTTCTCATCTTTTCTGACAATCAGAGTCTTCCCTCAGTCTCTGAGTTGGTACAGAGCTCTCTCATAGCGACAATCCTCTCAATTCAGCCAGTTCTCTCCTCACTCCTGAACTCTGGTTTGAAGCTGCTCATTTTGATGAACATCTCTTCTCTTCCATGGCTTTTTAATGAGCCCATACTCCTCATCCACACTAGAGATCCAGCCAAACAACCTACCCCACCACATCCCACTTATTTCGTATGTTCAGCCCTTGCACATGAAGCTCCAGTTCCTCCTCGCTTCCCAAACTCCATGTATGTGTATATGTGCAGCTGAGATGGGCCTCTGAAATGAATTCAGTTGGGTTGGTTGATGCATGAGAGTCTGGGCTGAGTGATTTCTTTTACCATCTCCCACATCTCAGGTGACCAAATTCACACTTCTTACAAATAAATGATTTTTGACTCACAGGTGAGAGAACAAAGTCTTGCTTGATTCCTTTCCAAGCAAATACACAACATGGACCAAACAAGATGAGAGTATTTAATTCCTAAGTGTGTGTTTAAAAACTCTGGCTTGATTAGCAAAGATGATGACAACGTCTAATTGCCAATGAAATTCCAATTTTACAGTACTTGTAACAAACACTACATTGAAACTCCTCCACAAAATCCCCCTCAGACTTTGGAGCCTAGATACAAACTTGGACACCTAAAAAGCATTCCCACATGAAAACTCTAACATGTTTTCATTTCTCTACTTTACTTTCTGTGAAACATGGATTCTTCTGAACTAAAAGGAAAACTGATTACTCCAGAGGAGAAAAGCTACGTTTCTGGGAGTGGGGTAGGTGGAAAATCCAACCGATCTCTTAAAAGAAAGATATATTTAACCTATTCCCTTCCTCAAAGAAAAGCCGTCTCACCAAAATCCTGAAATCAAAATCACCACAAACTTTTTAAAAACTTATTTAAGCCAGAAAACATAAGATTAACATTCCATAAGATTCAGCAATGATAAGAGCTAAAGTTACTTAGAGGTAACTAAAGTTATGTTGGGTTTTAATTCTTGTATTTTTTAAATATTTTTTTTATTTATTCAATGGCAAATTGAAAAACAGACTTGTTAGATTTTAAAAACTACAGATTATTAAACCATGTAATCTATTTTTAGAAAGTATTAAGATTGAACACAAAAGGCAAATGGATTCATACAGATAAATACTCAAAATTCTAAAGTTATAGTGAAAGCAACAAAAACTGACATATACCTGAGCTTTTTGAAGATACTCTATGAGGAATGCAACTCAGGAGTCTTGACAGTGATGGGCTGTTTAATTTATTTTATACACTCTTTTGCTTATTTATCTTGATGATATTAATAGTTAAAAAAAAGAAATTGTAAGACACATTCTTTGACAAATGCATAAATGTGAGAGAGGGACAGACTCTCCTATTGCTGTAACTAACATTTATTCATTCCCTAGATCTTCTGCCATTAAATCTTTGCTAGGACACACTCTTCCATCCCTCACCCTGTCCTTCCCTCCAACGAGGGTAAACCCACTGTTTTATTTTGAACACCTGCAATTCCAAAGCTCCCTCTTTAATCTATTCAATGTGCTGCAGCTTAAAAACCAAACAAACAGACAAACAAACAAAACCAACGAACCAAACAAAAAAACCCAAACTACAAAATCCCACCAAATATCCCACAGCAGAAAAAATCCTGCCCCCAGCAAGAACCCTCTTGTTGGTGCAAGAGCATGAGGGAGAAGCAGTGGGATTCTGCTCTGGACACAAACATGATTTCCTCTAACTCTACAAACCAAGCCCATACAAACACCTTCTCTTTCAAGAGTCCCTTGGTTCCTTTCCACCCAAGCCAGCAGGCAAGAATGCCGAAACAGGCTCAGTCTTTCTTTCTTGTATGTGAGAAATTAAAATGTAGATACATTTTTAGAGGCTGTAGCATTAAGACTGAATTTGATGGAAAGCTTTAGCTATATTTTAACTTGACTTGAAACTTCTTGGTAATTTTACACTACGTCAGACCTCCCACAGATTGGCTAATCCAGATGCGAAAAATCATGATTAAGACACGTTCTTGTTCTCAGCAGCTCCCCTCTTCAGAGAGGCACAAACATTGCTTACAGTAAGGCTCTTGGCTAAAAAGTCTTTTCAAAAAGGGAAAGCAAATCCTGTTGGAATATAGCCTTCCTCAACTGGATTTATGCAAATATATTAAGCATATGTAAAGGTATTTAATGGACTGGAGGCCACATTTAAAAAATGTAAAGTGGTGCAGCAGCAATTAAAAATAGAAAGAAAATAATAACAAAAAATCCCCCACACCAAACAAAAACCCCACCCCAAGCAAACAAACAAACAAAACAAACAACAACAAAAAACCAACAATTTGATTCTTCCTAAAAAATGCTACTGAGTTTCTGTTGTGCAATGGAAGATTCATCAGCTATGGCAGTGACTAGTATATGATAAGATAATTTAATTGGTGGTGACAGAATAGGACTGTGTTGAAAGTTGATAAAATACTGTCACAAGGATTGCAACACGCCTCAAAGAGCTGCTATTTTTATTTAATAAATAATCAGTTCTTGAAAGAATGTGCAAGACAGAAAACCTGATGTAAGAAGGAGGGCAAGTGCCACTAGTCCCTTATCCATGTGAGACCTCTCTAGTGAAAATATTATGGGAAATATGAGATTCCTTCAGACTATTCCTGTTGTCTTTGTTAGATACATCACCCTCTTTTTCCCTGCATGTCAGTGTCCACTGCATTTCTGGCTGAATACCACAAAGCCCTGAGTAACTGTCCCCAGTCACCATATTTACAGTAAATAACAACAGTATGGGACACGTAGGACCAACTTAATCTCTCTTAAAATAGTGACACTGAGTGTGTTGAGGTGGCACAGGGCTAAAATGCATCTTTATAAGCCAGGAGTCCAGGTCCCAATCACTTAAAGAACTCCAGCTGGAATGCAGCTGCTTTCCAACTGGTGACCAGGACCTCTGTGCAGGTAGTGGAAGTCCCAAGGGGCACAGTTATGATCACTCCCCATGTGAAACCCAGGAATTGTCCTCTCCAGTGACCTCTTTTCAGGGTTGTAATTTATTTATTTTTCCAAACAAAGAGCTTCACAAACCAGTGCTACAAACAGGCAACAAACAGTGCCTGACTTCATGGTTTAGCTCAGAAAGATGGAAATGGCTATCTCCTTTTCTTATCACTGACAAGAAGGCTCTTTAATAATAAAAAGTGCCTTTTCAGTTATGTATTTTGAATATAAGGGAGGTTCAGAATGTTTACATTATATTTTGCCTATGAATTCAAGGTATGTTTTCCTTCTGACCTTTCCTGAAGTAACCAGAGCTTTATTTTAAACTTTCTGCCTATCAGATCAATGGAAATTGGCTTTTCAATGACACACTCACTTCTTACTCATCTCAAAAGTCAGACTACAAACTCAGCCCCTTGAAAATCTAGCACAGAAGCTTGGATTGTTCTCCTTGCATAAAAAGGAAGTATATCAAGTGCAAACTTAGTAGCTGAAATTATTCTCAAAATATGAAAAAAATTATAAAATGTGAAAAATTCAAAATTTCTTTCAGTCCTTTATCACAGTATCTAAGATTATTTTTTAACATTTCTCAGAGTTCCATTTTTATAATTTCATTATGATATTTATTTTTGGAAATTAATGTTGATCATCCTAAACAATTATTTGCCTGAGAATGCTTAAATTTGTAATGCGTATCCAAAACCAAAATATTACACCTCTTTAGCAATACATCTAAGTAACAGGTTTATTTTTAAGGAATTAGGAAAGTCTGTTTTATCTCAATATCCTTCAGGTTTAAGAACAGATGTTCCAGTTTTCATTAATATCAGTTTTCTCTGAGTGATAAAACTTTGGCCACGAATAGTAAAAAAGTTCTCATTAGTTTAAGTACATAATTATTTTAAGTGTCACATGCTGTTCTGGTCCTTTGAAGCCTTTAATGAGGAAAAAACCTTATTAACCAGCAAAACCTTGTTTATTTATTAAATTAAGAGCAGCAACTGTGAAGTAACTAGAAGCAATTTGTGTCACTATGGCTATCTATAAACAAACCCCAAAATAATCAGTGTAAGAACATACACTAGAAAACTGCTCTGACCTTACAAACATGTATTTTTATTTGAAGGCAAAAAAAAAGGAACAGCAGTTTAGTTATGCTGAGACATAATTAGGATTGACTTTTACCTTCCCTTATCTCTGTCATTTCCCAAACACTATTGTATTGTTCTTTGAAAGCTTCTCATAATCTGATGGATGTTTTAAAACCTTGATGATATATTTATATTCCCTCGTGCTCACTGCAATAACTAATAATTTATCACTGGAACTGCTTCCTCAGTACCAGAAGCTGCATAGAAATGACCTGTTAGATGGATTTGCAGTAGTTTAAAATACAAGTCACTTGTTGACAATTTGCCTACATATTAACATTTCAGAAGTCTGCTCAAGTAAAAAGAGCCTAAAACTTAATGACATAATCAGTAAGGAAGTTTCCAAGGTCACTGAGAGCACATGAATAAACTGAACTTTGACATGAAAGTCACAAAAGTTTCTTGGTTGTGTACTAACTTCCAGCATGTCAATTAGACAGATTAGAATGCATTTATACCAATAAATTTGCTTAAGACTTGGCAAATTATACCTTTCAACTGATCTCTGTTTCAACACCAAGTGTGCACTATATAGAAATAAAATTTAATACAGATTGAAGAAGTAAATTTAAAGGTGTAATAGGTTAATTAGGCAATAAAATGTTCACCAAAGTAGTCAGATGCACTCTGCAGCCATTCATAGTTTATTAATGAACTATGAACCAAATCAGATGATTTAACAGTTAAAGGGAAATGAAGGGACTGTTCTACCAAATTTTCCCCAAAATACCAACTTAGTATTTGCTCTGTATCTTACTTCTCTCACATATATAAACATGAAATACAAAAATGCTGTTAAAAGTATTGACTAATGTTGGCTAAGACTGACTATTTTGATATGAGCAGTGGTCATGTACTCCCAACAATTACATTGGCTCAGAAGATGCCTCACACTGAACACAAACAGGACTTGAGTGGATCCAGGGACATGGAGTTTGGAACTGTCCTCTACATTTTTAAAGAAAGTTTATATCAAGTAACAGGTGTTTTGGCCAACAAGCATTGTCTTAACAGCACCATCATCCAAGTTCTACTCGACACAGGTTTCTTAATTTTGAGAACATTTTGCACAATTTCATTATCCCCTCCAAAAGCCAACAAGACGCTATTCCTAGAAAAGCCAGATTCAGTGAAAATCTTATTGAGACGAGCTTGGTAGTAAAGAACTCCAGCTGATCAGTGTTGCATGTATCAGGACATATCCCAATCATCTTAGTTGGAATTTCCATATTCAATAGGAAATAAAAAAGATTAATCACCCTGAACACACTTGCTGCGAACGTGCACATTTGCAGATGGCAGTAGCTCTTATGGAGTTGTGACAGAAGGAGCATAAATTAGCAAATGCATTCACACAAATCCAGGATACACTGGCATAAAACAGGACAGGCAAAGAGCACCCAGGACACAAAACTTGGTTAAAAAAACCCCCAAAAAAACGTTTTAGTAACACTGACTTACACAGAAGGAAAATGAAAGCTGTTTAAGCACAATTTCTTGAATATCTTTAAAATCAGGGAGCCAAAGGAGGCACACAAGTGTAAAAGTGTAAATGCCAGGAATGCTACATGACTGTAACTGAATACTGGATTGTAAGGCAAGACAGGCATCTCAGAGCTGTTAAGTAACAGCACAAGAGAATAAGAAGGTATATTTGAACACATCTTTTAAAATTTTTAGATTTAATATTTTAAAATTTCAAATTTAACATTTTAAAACCAAAATCACTATGCTCAGTCTTATAACCAATCCCCTAATTAATAATTCTAAAGCAAAACAGTAAAATTCTTAATAAAAGAAGAATTGAAATTTAAGAGGAAAACAAGCAAGAGAGCAGAATCTTTTCCTGAGAGAAATGAAAAGTTGTTTTCTCTCATATTTGGAAAAATAATTTCGAGGAAAGAAGAAATCAAAACTGGGGGGGGAATAAAACAGGCCAAAAGATAAACAGCTCTGAAAGTATTAATAAATAAAGACTTTGAAAAAAAATGAGTGTCTGAAAGAAGAGTACACAGAGTAATATTAAAAAAAATTAAAGGTGAATAAATAAGTGTGAGGTATCTGGCGCTCACTTGAAAAAGAGGTGGGCAAGGGATTGTTGCCATATCCATAAATACCTTCCACAGTTCAGCAAAAAGATGCACTGCTATCTGTTAAAGTGCCTTTGCTGAAATCCCCCCTTTTTCTGCATTCCATAATTTTAAACCCTGCTGTGACCCATGAAATTTCCTGGAATCTCATTTATAAATTTTTTTGCAGGTACAGTACATAAACCTTTTTTTCACACCTATTTTTTGTTATTAGCATTCTGTCTCCTCTATGTCTGCACCTAAAACCAACCTAAATATTTTCTTAGAAGATGGTGTTTAACAGGATGTAAGTCATATATTAGTTTTGCAAGAAAACATACATTTTCTAGTACTCCAGCCATAAAAACCACCTACCTCCAAGACCTGTTTCCAATCTCCTGCAGAACACCTTTTCCAGAATCATAAATGCACTCTTCTGGAAGAAAAGACCAGGAAGGCGACGGCAGGATGTAAGAAAGGAATGTTTGGAGCTGTTTTGGGGTAGGGGATCAGGGAACATCCCAAAGGTCAGGAAAGAGCCTGGTCCTGGTCCCCATGAGGAACGTTATTAAACCCAGTATTGGCTGAAGGGACACCACAGGGATCCAGGAGATTCCCGGCGCACACTGGTAACAACCTCCAACACAGGAGACTGAGGAGCCAACTCCGAGGCACTCGGTTGGACCTCGTCCTCAAAACATGGAAAGACTCTCTGGGAACGTGAAGATGGACTGCAGCCTGCCTTGGCTGCAGTGACCATGGGATGGTGGGACCGAGGAGAGGGGGAGGAGAGGGACAGAAAGCAGGATCACAACGTTGGACTTCAGGAAAGAAGGCTTCGGTCCCTTTGGGGGACTGCTTGGGCTGTGGGACACAACCTTTGAAAGAAGTCTCCACAACAGCTGGTTTCTGCTCAAGGATTATCTCCTCCAAACTCACTGTGACAAGCAGGAAGGAGGCCTGAATGAATGTCTTCACTAAACTCTGACATAAAAACAATGTGGAAGCACCATCTTCAAAAACAAGGAGTCAGACACCAAGTATGCATCCTGGTTTATATGAATTTGGGTGGCATTTGGGTCTAATATACAAAAAAAATCAAAACTAACAGGCAGTATTAATTACAATAAAGTCATCCCTCAGAACTAAGAGGGAAGAAACAAGCCCAAAATCTCAGTTTACCTTTCCGGTCTTTATGTGACTGCACTTAAAGGCTTTTCCTCATAATTTGAAGCTGTATAATTCAAATGTGATGTCTCTACATCCACTCAAATGCAAAGTTCTCCAAATGTCAACAGTTATAGAAATAAATAAATGAACAATACCTATCACCAGCAATGTTTTAATTAAGTTATCACTCCCTTTAATCCCAACTGGGCGTTACTGCATGACCTAGTGAAGTTTCTTTGGATCATTATGTGCTGATTTATCAATGTTTTCTTCAGTATAAGCTTCCTCTCTTACCTTTCTAAAACACCACTTAAACAAGGAGCCTATCTGACCTGCTTTTTCACACACAAAAATGTTATTGAAAGTGAAATTACAGTAATAACCTCATTCATTTCCAATCATGACTCTTTGCAATAACAGTAATAGTGTTATATAAAATAAGCACATTAAAGTTACTCTTTCAATAAAAAAATAAAATATTTTCCCTTCAAAAAAGGCAGAACAGAAACAAAGGTTTCCAAAAGAAAACATTTTTTATGTTTTCAACATGAATATAGATTTGTTAAGTTTGAAGAATAGAAGTCTATTGCAAAAAAAAAAAAAAAAAAAAAAAAAAAAAGTTTATTTCAAAAAGAGGATCACACCACATGAACTATATTGTTCTTTAAAAAAAACAGCCTGCTTAAGTTCCAGAAAGGCATGATGATGGGAAAAAATGTGTATAGCCACAAGCAGAATTTTCCAGCAGCAGTGCAGTATTTCTTCAAATGTGACTGTGTGGTAAATCAGAGAAATAGCAGAGAAAAAGTCCGATCCAGTTCTTAGTGACTCATCAACCCCGTTGTCTGCAGATAGACCAAACATCAGAAGCCTTATCTGCTAAACAATCTGCCCAAAGAACCAAGTTCCTCCTCAGAGCATTAGAACCCAGGCACTGTTTTCCCTTCTCAAATTAAGTGTTCCCTCACTGATTTGAAAATAAGAGAACAGCACCTACTAAACAGGAGTGTTTGTTTCACTGTTGATGGGTTTTCATTGTACTGCAAACTGGGGTTTGGTAGATTTAAAATGCAGCCTTTTTTTCATTTCTACAACATATTATAATGTGGCTACAGCAAAATTTTAGACTTACAGGATTAAAATGACCACTAATTCGGCATTATAATCAGAAGCATGCATTACTATCACTAAATGTCTTGAAACTATGCAGCACCTCAGATCTAGAGAGGAGCCGGTGTTAAAAGCTGAGATGAACATATGACTGTGTGATCAAAAAAGGGACTGACACACCAACGAAGAAAATATAAAAGTCAGACATACATTTGCACCTGTTTCTTGCCTGTCTGAAATAAGCAAGGAATTATAAGGCTAACATTGCAACTTCGTGTTGCAACACTGCACACAGGTCAAAACCACTAAAATTACACTTCCCACAGCAATTTTAACTCAGCTTCAATTTGTAAGCAAAGAAGTTAGAAATATAGTATGTTATTCTGCCTCTTAAATCCAACAAACACTGAAGCAGGAATGTGGGAATCATAACTCGAATTTTACTAGCTCGTATGAATTCAAGATCTCCAAGAGACCATTGCATTAAATATCCAAACAACTCTATAATACTAGTTAATAGCAATTTGTTTATTCTATTTATGAACCCACTGCTGCCCCTTTACTGTCTCTGGTTGTTGTAGTAACATATGGAAAAACATTAGGAATGTGAAAATACTACATGGTCTGTTCAATCTTGATTTTTTAAGGGCTAATTTTATTTAGATAAAACACAGAACCTTTTACTTTTCAGTTTCACACAAGTATAAAAGTGGCAATGCTCCACTGTCATCCACTGATTGAATGTTAAGGCTATACTAAAGACTTGGGATTCTGTCTCCCGTGATCAGGAACAATAATTATCACTCCTCTTCCAAATCAAGCCATTATCTGATTCTATGATTGTATATGAAAAAACCTGAAAGCATATTTTATTGAAACAATTTTGTGACAAGAAAACTCTGAAAACATAGTTGTCACCCTTCACTGAGGCAGAAATCAGTAGGAAAAGATGAATAAAGAAATTACTGGCTTATTTGACAAAGATTAATGAAATCTTGTCTCAGAAGCAAGCACAATAACTTCTCAAGAACAGAAAAGAGCCTTATAAAGAGCCTTTATAAATAAAGTAAAAATCCAATTAACTGACTGGCTCTATTACCTCTAAAGCAGCTTTTGAGAATTCCCTGTCACAAGTACCGGAAGTGAGTTAATTAATAAAGGTGAATGAAATAATGTATGTTCATGTAAAAGCCAGTTAGAACCATCTCCTGAGGCATTTGTTTTATACATTATACTCAAACATTAACAGAGCAATTTCATTTAAAAGGAATTAAGTCAAAGCACACCTACAGCTTTGGATACCAGAAGCAGTTCTGCTGAAAACCTCATCCTGAGAGTTCCCAAAGCTATGCCAGAGTCACCACTGTAGTCTGCTTTTTAGCTTTCCAAGTCAACAGCACTAATAACCAGCTGTTTCTACTGGAGAAGGGAAAGCCAAGGAGACAGACATCTGTACAAGGTTGCTGCCAGATCTGCTCAGTGTGTGGCCACAGGTGTTGACCCTCGTCTTGCAGGAGCCAAAGGAGTAAGACAAAAGAAGCTTCAAGCTGTACTAAAAGAAAGGATCCAATATTTAAGAGTCATGAAAGTAATTTTAAGTCAGGTCTTAGATGCACAAGTCACTGTTCTGCTCTGATTTGGTTCTGGTTGCATCCAGAAGGCAACAAGAGGAAGCACGTGGGTGTTTCTGCAGAGTAAGTTGAAAGTTGTGACTCTCTTATTACACTTTTTGAAAATTCTAGTACTTGACTGAAAGAGTTAAGACAGACTGATACTTGTGAACCTCAGTAACATTTCTGCTTGAAGAGCATTGTAAAAATATTAGAACATAAAATCCACTAATTCTATTGTTTATGATGATCAAAACCTTTAGCCAGTATGATAGTCCATGAATCAGGAGATTTTTAAGCACAACTTACTACTATATCATAACTAAACAAACATTTATTTCAGTGAGTAAGATGTTACACATATTAAAGGAAAAAACAGTACTGGGATGATCGTATTACTGTAAATCCTAGGATGTACTGCCACCAGGAATTCAATACAAATTACTAAAGCAACTCTTAATACAAATAGAAAACAATCCAGTAGCTATTAAAAACCACCTACAGCAGCAAAAAAAATTAAGTGAAGCTGAATTACCAACACAAACTTCTGAGATGTTGAAATTTAGTTTGCCCTGCTGTAACACTGGCAGATGACTGAAAACCCCAATGGAAAATTTATCTTGCATTTGAGACTTTACAGGTGTATTTAATGAATGACGTTAATTTTTACAATGAAAGCAATTTTAATTACGTTGTCTACCATCTAATTACACTTTACAGGAGTTATGCAACACAAACTAGCCCATATTCGGGTTAGGTGACACATCACAAATAGTTGGCCATAGCTACTCCAGAACACACTAAGTCATGCTGCAAACACATTCATTGTGCAAAGTGGTTTTATGAAATATATCATAGCAAGGATGAGTGTCCTGAGCCACAATAATGGACTTAGGCAGGTGGGATGTTATATATAATTTATATTATATTATATAGCGTATTTCCACTAATGTAAAAGAATCTGATCTAAAAATCTTAGAAATTCTTAAAATCCAAGGGCTGTGGAGCAAGCCTGTAGATAGTTAAAAGAGTGTTAGTTGCACATAAACATACTCTACACAGGCAAAACCCTTCTGAAAAACAAAGTAAGACACTACATGAAAGAAATTACCTGGAGTGTCTTGTAATGATCTTGATGTGGAAGTACATTTTCTTTTTTTTCCTTCAGGAAATCCATTTCTAGAACACTATGTTTTTCCAGCAAATACTCTAATTCCTGCAAAGTTTACAAAATAAAATACACAAAATCACAAACATTTGTGGATTGTGAAAATACAGATTCAGTTAATTATCCCAAACAAATTAATTGCTGAATTCAATGACATTTGCTACCATAATTTACAGAGATGAAGGGTTATGCAAGAAAACTCTCACTGCAGGATTTAGATTGAGACAATATTTTAAAGAAATATAAGGTATTTAAAATCCAAGGCATGTCCTATGTGTGAGGAATGTCCTGTGTGAAGCAGACGAGGTCACTGGGTTTGTCTGTTTTGAAGAGGAGATTAAGGGGTGTCTTTCTTCCTCTCCACAGCTTCCTGAGGAGAGAACATGGAGAGGGAGGTGCTGGTCTCTTCCCCCTGATATCCAGTGACAGGATAAGTGGGAATGGCTCAAAGTTGCATCGGGGGAGTTTTAGACTGAACACTTTTAAGCATTTCTTTACCAAGAAGGTGGTCAGACACTGGCTCCCAGAGAGGTGGTCACTGCCCCACGCCTGTCAGTGTTTCAGAGGCATTTGCAAAATGCTCTTCATGTGCTCTAACTTCTGGTGAGCCCTGAAGGGTTCAGGCGGCTGGACCTGTTGTTACAGATCCCTTCCAACTGCAACTATTCTACTCTATTCCAATTATTTCCACATTTTTAATATCTTGCTCTGCCTTTCTGCACTTGGAAAACAGCATATTAAATGTATTGTTAGCAAATGTTTTCACTAAAAAGGCAGAAATCCTATGACATACATACATACAGTGGTCTCTATCTACATTTCCAAAATTAATAAAATCTTAAAAAATTTGGGATCCTGCAGAGAGCCAGTCTGGAAGCCTGCCCAACATGAACCAAGAGAGGAAGGAGAATAACACTACTGACAATAAGCTTCAAACTTGTTTGCTACACAAGGAGCTAAAGATTTTCACTTTTCCTTAATGCAGCTGTCGATCCTACTAAACTCATTCCTTCTGTACATAAGCTGTTGGCATCCTTTCAGTTGCTCAAGAACAACTATTTCTCAAAGCCATGCAGGAAGCCAGTATAGAAACAAACGACCTGCCAGATCACTGCACAGCTATTCAAACAAAGGCACAACTGAGGGGGTCATAAGGAGGACAGAAAGAGCAGGTCTGCTCAGCTCAACCCTGCTTTTGGACAAAACAGTAATAATAACTCAAGAGATTATAAGCCTTTGATTCCACTGCAGAGATAGAAACAGATTCTGAAACACCTCTTCATTTCAGAGTCCAGATCCAAACTCATCTCTTCTATTCATGCTTCCCTTTCAGCTTTCCACTCTACACTTCATTCCTAGCAAAACCAGCCCACTGCAAACCTCCTCATCTTTGGCTTGAGCTACTCAACCTCATTTTAATTTCCAACAAGCTGTTTCCTCCTTCCCCAGCACACCTTGAGAGGAATCAAAAAAACAGTATAAAGAATGGCAGAAATGAAACTCACCCTCCCATGTCTCAGTGACATTTTGCTAACTCAGATGCGTCAGGCACAATCCTGCTTGGTGCTCTTATCATATTCAGGTCAGAAGGAATATGAAGAATTTAGATACCAGAGCTCCCAGAAAAAAAAAAAAATCAAAACAAAACCACATGGCTCCATGCTAAGAAAACTTGTGGGGGGTTTTTTGATTATTTTTTTTAACCCTTCAATGAAAAAAACCCCCAAACAATCCTGAACTTTGGAAAAAATTACCCTAAAACAGCAACCAGACATAAATAAAAAAAAGATATTTTGGCTAAATTGAGTCCTGTGTCCAGTTCTGGTCAGTCTCTGGAGAATGTCCAGAGAAGGGCAACAGAGCTGGGGAAGGATTTGGAGCTCAGGTCTGATGAGGAGCAGCTGAGGGAGATGAAGGGGCTCAGCCTGGAGAAAAGGAAGCTCAGGGGGGACCTTCTCACTCTCTACAACTCCCTGACAGGAGGTTGTGGCCAGGTGGGGGTTGGGTTCTGCTCCCAGAAAAAGAGGGAATAGTCTCAAGATGTGCCAGGCGAGGTTCAGGTTGGACATCAGGAAGAAATTCTTCCCTGAAAGGGTGATTAGACATTGGAAAGGGCTGCCCAAGGAGGTGGTGAAAACTCCATCCCTGGAGCTGGTAAAGAAACGACTGGATGTGGCACTCAGTGCTCTGGTCTCATTGACCAGGTGGTGTGTGGTTAAAGGTTGGACTTGATGACTTGGAGGTCATTTCCAACCTTAATAATTCTATGATTATATGATTCCAAATTTGGCCAATTTCTCTGGAATTTGGCTAATTTCTACAAAAAAAATGAATTCCAAATCTCTGCCAGCTTCAACTATCGTTAATCCCCCTGTAAAAATACCAAATGTTTTAATTCAGGAAAACTATTCATACCTTTTTAATTTTTAACTTCTCTTCCTCAGCAGTGCAAAGCTTGATTTCTAGGTTTGCAACAGCTTGCTGAAGGCAGCTCTTGGCTTCATTTGTTCTCTGTGTCCCAGCATCAGTCAAAGGAGTGGTTGCTGTAACTAAAGTCTTATCTTCGATTACATTTGAGGAGGCAACTGGAGTATCTGTTTTAATCTAATTCACAGGAGAAAAGTGAAAGTTAATAATCTCAATGCATCAGATTTACAGGGAAACAAACTCCCCTTGGATAAGTCACTCCATGTGTTCACCCAATGTGGACTGCAAATAGAATACAAAGGTTTTGTGCTAAACAAGTATCTCATCTTGAGGACAGGTTTTCAAAATAAGAATAATTGGAACACGTTTGTAACATTTAGTTAATGCTATTCCAGTAAACTGCAGAAGTACAAGAACTGAAACAGAGGTTTCTAGAATTCATGATGTAAAACAGATGAAACACTGACAATAAATCCATATTTTCAGAAAAGCACAAAAAAGGTGAGGTTTAAAACATTTTGTGTTAAAATTAACAAAAACTAATGCTTTTTTTTCCTCCCAAGGGAAAAAAAAATAGAGGAGAGAAAAACTTATTTATTTTGCAGCCAAGAAACTTCAAAGGAAAAAGCTGGTAAATTAATTCAGCTGCCAGTTTTTCAACAATTTGAAAGACAAATACACTTGAGATTTGGGTAAGGGTGGTGAAAGGAACATACCGATGTGTTTATTAAAGAGAGGTTTGACTGATCTGATTTAATCCACTCCCCTAACACCTTTTATTCCAAACATAACACTCAGATAATGCACTGACTTTTCAATAACTGTCTCTCATAGGATTCAAAGAAAATATTCAAACAAAACCAGCTGAGATCCTGACTGTACCTGAATACATAAGGAAGTGTAGCTTGTGCTCTGAATTGTCCTTCTGTAAGAAGCAAAGAGAAGGCAGATATGCTAATTCTAAGTACTACTCAAGATTAGAATTTGGTATCACTAAAAACTGTGAGTGTGGAAACTAAAATGAAGGTGTTTTTTACATTAAACTTCAAGAGGCCCTGGAGAAAGAACTATAAAAGGATACAGTTCTCCTAATATTCTTCACCAACAGGTGTAAGAATATTTCAATATAGTTTTATGTCCACAGTTGTCTTTCAGTTTAATTCTAAATGCAAAGTCAGGTCTCCAAACTAACGTTAAACAACCTGTTCTCAACAACTTTCCTCCCTTTCGTAAAACTTGTTAATATATTTTTTAGTTTGAACTATTTCCTGCATTAAAAAGAGAGTTTATGAAACCATGGGTGTGTCAGTATTTGAACAGAACATGAGAAAAAATGAAACTAGAATTTGTACACTAACTCAGAAGTAACAAAGTGCATTCCCTATTTTTCCATAAGATTGCCTAACTACATGAATTTTTAGTTTTAAAAAATACAGCTAAGCCTTAGTATTCTGGAATATCCCTAGTGCTTTTTAACAGAGAACAAAAGAAGTTAAAATTGCTGGCCATGCTCAGAAAGAGAGGATGCAGGTTATTCACTGTTAGCCAAAATCCAAAAGGGTAGCATGTGTGGTGGCTGAAAGAAAGCATATCTTGGTCATTCTACCAGTAACAGAAATTGATTTACCCCAACTCAGAGAGGCAGAAGAAGAGCCTTCAACACAGAAAATGACTCTGACTGGCATCAGTCAAAAAATAAAATAAACACTCCTCCCTTGCAAGAAAAAAACCCACAACTTTTGAGTTTCTAAGAAAATGTGTTTGATATCATTTGCCCCTGGGCACATCTGGCTTTCCCCAGAACATTAAGTTGTGAACAAACATTTAACTTCACTAATTCATTCCTAAAACTGGACAATTGGAGCTGTTCCAGCCATGGTCTTTTTGGAAATGTGAATATACAGATGCTCCTTCAAGGAAAAAAATAAGGCTCAGTTTAAGCAAAACAAGTATTTTGTACAAGTTGTTTATATAGTTCTGAAGAAACGTTTTTAAGGGGTCAGATAATGGAAATCTGACTTTATGGCAAAATTCAGTTTTCACCATGAGTAACCCTAGACTTGATGAGACTACTTGAAGAACAAGAAACAAAAGAAGAGTTGCAAACTAGCCTAAAATATGGGTTCACAATGAGGCAAAAGCACTTTCTAATTCAAATATGTACTACTATAAATCCTGAAACAAGGAAGTTCACAATCAATAAACTAGGTGTCAATAGGTGTCAACTTGGGAGGGTAAGTCTATTTAATTCTCATCTGCAACAATCTAGCATTCCTATTGCTAATCTCCAAGCAAATTTTTTTCCCTTCCATGCTCATCTAATCATTTAGTAATAAACTAAACACTTTTACCCCCAAAAAAGAACCAAAGATCAGTTTCCAGCAGCACTGAAGCCAGAAGGAGAGAGAAAGATCACACAACTAGGACAGTGTCAAATCACACATACACAAAATCAACTTTAAAAGTAATGAGAGGCAAATAAAATAAAAAATAAAAATAATTATCATTAGGTAAAGATTGAATGTTAACTCTCCAATCCTAAAGTCATGGGAAAACATACAAGTATGGCATATATGTAGAGCTGTACAAATTTTTTTGAAAGCTGTACAAACATGCTGTTGTTTCCTACATGCATGCCTGGCACCAGCAGCATGCCTTTAACTTTTAATAACTCTAACACATTTCACTCTCTTGCAGATCAGACCAAAGGAGCACAGTGCTTCCCATCTGCAGGTCTTATAAATAAAATTCTTTTACCTCAAAGTCTGCATCACAGAACTCTGTGGGGCTTTTGCCCTTAGAAGGCATTTCAACCAAAGTGTGCACAGAAGAGATACAACACTAAGATATTTAATTCCTGAGTTCCCACAGTGAAGAACAAAAATTAGGCGTTTACCTGTTCTTCCAGAACAGCTGGATTCCTCAGGCTGCTGGCTGTCTGAACAGCTGTTGCCACATTGTCACTTGACAAGAGGAAAGAGTCAGAAGGAGCCAGGCAGGGAGGAGGCACAGAGCACTCCAGAAGAACATCAGGAGATCTATGGACTTCAGGTACTACAGACAGAAAACACACAGCACTCAAAAATTAATTCTGTTTCTGGAGTCCATCCCTGGCAAAACCCATTGCCCTGGCAACAACTGTAGTAATTCTAATGTAAGGCTGTGCAACTCACATAATCTAATTGCTCCGAAGAAGAATTCCATACAAAGTGCCTGTGGCTTTGAGGAGTATCAACCTGAGGACATTCAAAATCATAGTCACTCTAAGTTTAGGCTCGTAATTTACACAGAGGTTTTTCGAGACAACTGCTCACAAAAGGATCAGTTTAACTTTGTTTCCTTTGACTCACACAAGCTTTCTGCTTCAGCATGATATTCAGTCAAAGTGTAAAACCATACTTGTAGTTCTCTAAGTTTCATAAATTTTGAAGTTAAAAAAGTTCTCTGCTGTCTTAGAAAACATAAACAAACAGCTTATCGAGACACACAATAAAGCAGTTTTATATTTGGTAAGAGATAAGAAGATAAAGTAAATAACTCTCTTGCTAATAAAACTTAAGTGGAATTAATACTCGACTGAGAGCTCTTCCATTGCAAAGTCCAGTTATGCCATAAAAAATCCCAAACGGTGGATCATCATTATCATCCCAGCACAACAGAAATTTGAGCACTCATATGAAAAACATAAATTAAACAGACTAAATAAATGGAAAGGAAAAGGGAAAGCTTTGCATACATTTTTAATTTAACAGCAAAGTCCTGAAAATTTGACAGGATAGGCTACAGGTGTGTCTTTGCTGAAGGCAAAAAAGAGTATGCAATTGGTTTTAGAAAAAGCAGTTCACAATATCACTACAACTGTGGTAAAATGTAAAAGATGCCACCAGCCTGGAGCAAGGCGCAGTCTCAGTATTACTGTTCAATGCTGCACAAAGTACACAGCACAAACAAGTGTGTAAATTGACCTAGAGGTATTCAAAGGGGCACACTAATCCAGGAATCCAGTCCTGTCTTCTTTCCCTGCCAGTTCAAGGATTCAGGTATAACACAGAGGAACATGCAAACCTCATGTAACAAAACAAAAGAAAACAGACCACGAGGCAGAAAAATATCAGTGTGCCAACTGCAGTGAAAGTAGATTGGGACACATGGCCAAAACCAACCAACCAACCAACCAAAAAGTCCCAGCTCAGCAGAAAATGGAAACTTGGCTGAAAAGCCAAGAGGACAGCACAACAAACAGAACAAGAACCAATTCAGGTAACCAGGTAAACCAGGTAACCAGGACCAAAAATCAGCTCTGGAACACAACTGCATCCTTAATAGTAAAATCTTCTTCACAATTGGAAATGGGACTTTTCCAGCTCACTTTATGTACTATAAGATAGCAGTAAAACTTCTCTCCCATTCCGAATGTCTGCTTTTAAAGGCAGCTTCTTCTGAGAATTACCTACTCTGTCAGTTCAAATGGCAGTGAAGGAGAAGATGCTATAGGAAATGGTCTTTTTGTTTTGAAACAAACAGTAAAGTCTCTGTTTCATGCTGTCATTTCATACTCTGAAAAATCAATCTCCATCTGGGTGAAAAACAACTAAAGTAACGTACCAGGCAATTTCTGACTGAGTCTGCAAGCAGTTCTCTTACTAAAACTGTCAACTCCCATAGAAACACCTGGCAGGACACTGTTCCCTCTGATGTCAGTGCTCATCCTTTGGTGAGGAACACCACAGCTCAGGCACAGGTCACACATAAATAATGTATCACAAAAATAAATCAGAAACTGAGACTGGGTACGTAAGAGCAATGGGGATTCACTGGAATTAAAACTTTTGTTATTCACAAATTTTGGGGTATCCAATACATGACTGCATTTTTTCAGGTAATAAGAGTTTTACACGGAATCTTCTACAAACAGATCAAGCTTTCAGGAATTCCAATTATAGTAATGAATGCTCAGCATCTTGAGGGGGCGGGGGAAAAAGGGAAACAAAATCCCCACCTCTTAAGCTGTCAAAATGAAGACTAGGAAATGAGGAGCAACAACTGGTGACCACCTCTGAAAATTGTGGTTTAAAATTTTCAACTAAATACATGACCTTGCAGAAGACAAGAAAAGGTGGCAACTCTCCATGCTATCAGTCAAACTTCTTTTATACAAACCCTTCTTTTCATTTTTCAGCAATGTTAAATATTCATAGATTAGACATTCCTAGAATTACACATGCTATGTCTGTAATTTAAGCTCTCTTAATTCATTCCTCTTGTGTATATACTGGTGAAATTGCATTAGCATTTTAGTGCAGCTCAAAATTCGCTTATAAAGCTGACTCCTAAACTATTCCTGCTCACCACGTCTTACTTACCACAGTGGAAGAGTTTCACAACCTCTGAAACAAAAACTTGCCTCTGACAAAACTCCTTGACTTGACTCCCAACACCTGTTGGAAGTTCAAGTCCACAAGACCAGGCTAAAGCCACTCATAAATAAAACTCCTGAAGCACATCTAACATGGATATTGCCTTTACAGAGCCACTTAAAAGATCCTCTCCTGCTGTGACACACAGTCATACTGATCATAATGACAAAATATTCCTCCACAGCACCCTGCCCTAATGATTGCATCTCTATGTAGTATGATGATATCTCCTCTAACTTCTTCAGTAAGCAAGGCAAAGTCTGATAGTCCTGATGAAAATAAATTTATTGATCAGAGTTGTACTTAAAAAGTAAAATTTGTTGAAGCCCTGTCTTCCCAGTATTAAGAATATTCTATCACAAGTTTGTATAAAAGAACTGACAAAACATGCAGTTTGTTAACAGAAGCAGAGGTCACCAACAGCTCTGTAATCTTGCAAATAAAATTCTAGGTCTTTATCCTAGTAATGAAGCTCAAACAATTTTTAAAATCTCTGGGAAATTAGAAATTCTGAAAATCAAGTAGAAGAACATGAACAGTTAAATCAATGTTACATTGAGTCTTATACTTCATACTGAGCTTTGGAATGAAGACATTAGATATGAAATACATCACTGAAAAAATAAACAGGAGTAACATTTACTAATTGGATGTCACTTATATCCAGCAATTTAAAAGGAATAGGTCAGCAGGGCTCTCAGCAAAAGACCATACAATAATAATGTGACATTTCTGTAGCATGTTCCAAACCACTTGCAGCACAGCTCCCCTACATGTAGGTTTCAGCTGTCAAAAATTAAAAACAAAACAAAACAAGAAACAAAACTAATTGCCCATCCTCACCTTCCCTTGTCTTTGATATTAAAACTCAGTGGCCCTTTAAATTACACTTTATACACTGTAAACTGTATCACTGAACATTTTCAGTTCAAAGCTAGAAAGCTGAAGTTTAAGGTTGGTTTTGTGCATCCAAATTTCAGTATCTGCTCGAATCCCAGCCCCACATGTGGTTGCTCAAGCACAACTGTAAGAGACAGAAAACTCTGTTCCACCGGGCAGGAACTGCAATGTCAGATCTAAAACATTGGGATCCACAGCTTGCATAATGCTGGAGAAGCAGCCTAGGGAAAAATAACCCAAAATTTACGGTATTTACAACCATCAAGCAGTTCCCTTCTACCAATACACAGCAAACTGGCACACAACAGAACATGTCAAATGTATTTGAAAATACACAAGTAACAAACACCCAATAAAATTAACCCATCATTGCCAGTGAAAAAGGACAGCTTAATTTATAAAAGAACAATGGAATCTATTAAAAATACTCTTTTCCCATGAAACAAAAAGCAACAATCAACAAATGTAATTCAAAATAATAAAGTGTCTCCTGTACTGACACTACTTATAGCATAATGTAAATGGATAACTACTAGAAAAGGTTAAAAAATGTGTCAATTGATATCTATTAATGTGTAACTCCACTTAATATGCCCATAATAAATGTTGCCTCAGAGGGCACACACAGCATTCTCTGAGGCTGGAGCCATTTCAGTAGCTTTCTTAGTGATTTTCCCTTTTTTTCCCCATTTTGCCCTGCAATCACTGTATTTGCAGACCACAGGTCCACCAGAACAAGGTGCATACCCCAGCACCTGCTGGGGAATTAGAACCAGGATCAGCAGGTCAAATCTACATTGCACTGAAGCTGACAGCAATTTCTTTGTTGGCTCCAATGAGTAGAGAAGTCAGAAAACATTTGGCTGCATCTCTGCACAGACCAACTTACAGTGGAACATCAACATACAGTGAGAAAAAAAAACACTCCAATGTACTTCCAAGATGACTTCTAAGAGCTCACAGCACAAAGTTCTTTTTTTTTTTTTCCCTTCAATTTTATTCTTCCAAAGCCAAACTATTCTAGAAGATATGTTATTACAGATATTATTCTAACACCTTAAATCTAAAGCCATGTGGCCCATACTATCAAAAAGAAGGCCAAGATCAATTTCAAGGGCAAAACTGCTCACTGTAATCACCACTTGGGTCTCAGAAATCATTTCTGATTTCTTCCAGAATATTTAGAAATGCTGCCACAACTTCAGTGCATTGTTCTATAATTTACAAACACCAAATAGGTAGGAAATTCACGAGATGACTAACGTACTCCTCTCCCAGAAAGTTCACCAAATCTTGGGTGTACAGAATGGTATCACAGCTCAAATTTACCACAATCATCTCAACAGCACCATAATACATTTGAATTTTTCAGCGAACCTTCCTGAGAAATTGCTGGAGTACGAGAACATCTTACATACAAATAACATTGGGCAGACAAAGCAGTTATTTCTGTTACTAAAAACATTAATTTACAAGTCAATGTTTAAGAAGTATTTTGACCACAACTATTAATATCTTGCCTCCTGCAAGAGATTAATTTATTCATAGCAACACTTGCATGAAAAAGTCATGTAAAGATTTTACAGTGATAAAAATATTCTGAACACATTTTTTCTTTTAATTTTGAAATACTTAAAATATGTTGGGATAACCTATCCTAAGAGTTCTCTGCCACAATCATACACAAGCCTTCTGTGTTACAAACAATTCAAATTCTCCACACCCTATAAGTTTTAAATTAGACTTCACAAGACAGACACCGCACAGCTATATTGGATTTAATTTATTAAACACATTCAAATGTGCTACTGAATTTAAGCAGTAGCTTTGCATAATAGTCAGAATGACAAGATGAATAATAAAGCTATTTGGAAAAACATAGTTTCCTTATTATTTGTTTTCCTTTATTTCAATGACAGATAAAGCTAATTATTCTGTAATGGCTGAAAGCTGGTAGTGCCAGAAATAAATTAATAAAAACATTTTAAGAACATGATTTATGGAGAACTCAAATTGAGAAAAACCCCTCCCTTACTTTGCATAATTTATTCTGCATAATACAAAGCAGGCAAAAATATTCAGTTCCTGACCAAATAATAAAATTAGTTGCTTTTTTCCCTAATGCTGCTAAAGTGATGTTTCTTTTTGTGAAACCATTAAAATCTATACCACAACAAAATCAACTGCCAATCAGTAACACCTCCCCAATATTTTAGTTTTATTGTTATTGTACATCAATGAACTTTAACTGATTTCTTAAAATCTAGATGAGCCCCAGACATTTGTATAAACTAATAAAAGTAGTTCTATATTGCTACTGCTTCTGTTTGAGATAAAGTATATGCAATATATTTTATAACTTTATAAACTGCTTAATTGGAAAAGATCATCCTCCTCCATCCCCTCTTCTCCAAAGGAAGTAAAAAACTTTGAGATAGTCCTATTTTTAAGTTTACTTTCCTGTTTTTCCCTACAATTTGCAACAGATCTCCCATAATCCAAAGGAAAAGATACCCTTAAATGAAGAAGATCTGTTTCTTCTCAGCTGGATAAACTGTACTTCTCTTTCATTCCTGGAGAAAATTTAACTTTGAGAACTGCAGCTGCCCAAAACAATTACTCAGGAACATTCTTATGCTCAAGTTTTCACTTCTGGCTATTTTTTCATTGTGTATATACACCCTTCTGGGCACCACTTCTTACAGTGAATACATAAGGACAGCAACACAATATTAAGATTTTATTTTTAGTGATTTTATCAATACCTGTAGGAAATGCTGCCCAAGCAATAGCAGGGGACGTGGTCTGCTTTTCACCATTTCCAAACTCGTAACTCTCCGCTGCCTAGGAAGAATGAGAAATTGTTACAAAATTTAACAAAATACTGTAAAATTCCACAAAAAAAAAAAGACACCAAAAAACCACAAAACAGTTGAAAACAGTCTTATTTCAAAATAAAGCAATTCAAATAACATACCTCAAATCCTCCAAAGTCATCGTCATCCATCTTTCAACTCGTACTAGAATATAGAAGAAATCTTTATTTAAAAACAGAAAGAAAACCCTACTATGTTGTTACATTCCTTTTATTTATAAAATAGCAATAAAAACTTTGTAAAATGAAAGGTATGGTGTTAGTTTTAAAGGACAGACCTGGGTAAAACAAGTCACTGTTCTCAACCCCCAACAGCCCAGTGGTGTGAAGCAACACAACGTTCTACAGCAAAGCGGGTATATGGCACTGGCCAGTCAAGTAAGAGAAAAGTGCTGGGTTTATGATCAACCAGGAGTCAAAAGACAAAACAACTTATGTATTTGTACTTCAGTTACATGCCAGATGAAAAAAGACCTTCACTTGGATCCAACTGCTACCTGGTCATCTGTGTTTGTTATAACCTCATCACCCACTCATTTAGAAATTAATTAAATCCTTCCCCCAAGTCCTCATCTCCACGTGTTACCTGGATCTACTGATCTCAAGTACAGCAGTCAAGGCCTCCAGATAGTACTTAAACCAGCAAATAATGTAGTCTGGATATATATTAAAAAAAGAAATTTAAAAAACATCCAGGAAGTAGAATTCTGACCCCAGATTCCAAAATGAAGAGTTATCCTCAGTCATGAAGAAGACAATCCAGCTTAATGCAAATATGATCTACCATGTACCTTGCATAGTTTTGTGTTTATGATTTAAAATATAAAAATATTTTCCATTGTTAAGCTGCTTTTCCAAATAAGCACTGTGATTAAATCAAAAAAGATTTCCTGCTTTTCCCATCTCTTCTGAGCTGTCTGGCAACATCAGAACAAACTGCAACTTGGAAAAAGACTGTGGTGAATTTCTGGAAATTCTTTTGCTACCACAGAGGTCCTTCCCTAGGTTTCATGGAGGGTCTGATTTAGATTTTACAAACTGATCAGCATTTTTGACTTGTAGCCCTGAATTCTGTGGCATTTTGATATATTTATAGTTAAATTGCAGTTTCTTTTACAAAAATGCAGGCTAAGTTACTCAGCTAATGAAAGTAACTCAAGCTTTGTATAAAGCTGTTCAAAGTAAGGTATTATATATTTAACTATATATATATGTAGTTAAATTCAGAAACATGAATGAAGAATGATCCAAAAAACCTTTATGATCTTTACAGAATGTTAAAATGTTTATAAAGCTAACTGACTCCAGTTAAAATAGACTATATACTGGATAAACTTTTATTCCTGAGAAAGCACATGGTCAGAAACAGGAGAGTTCAAAGGACTTAGAGGAAATCTCCAAATGGATCTATTAATGCCAGAAGGGGACATTTTCAGCTCACACCCACTGCTGAAAGTCACTACCAAGACTGACTTGAATTCAAACACCTTCCAGAGCTTAGCAAATTATTTACCAGGTTCTTATTGAACTCAGAAGGCTTTAGGGTGACCTCATTGTGGCCTTCCAGTGCCTGAAGGACTTCCACAAGGAAGATGGAGAGAGAGACTATTTCCAAGGGCCTGGAGTGACAGGACAAGGGGGAATGGCTTCAGACTGACAGAGAGTGGGTTTAGAACAGGAAAAAATTGTTCCCTGTGAGGGTGGGCAGCCCTGGCACAGGTTGGGCAGAGAAGCTGTGGCTGCCCCATCCCTGGAAGTGTCCAAGGCCAGGTTGGATGGGGCTCTGAGCAAGCTGGGCTGGTGGAAGGTGTCCCTGCCCATGGTTGGGGGGCCAGAATTAGACCATCTTTGAGGTCACTTTCAACCCAAACCATTCTATGAATCAATGAAAAGTCATCATTATCACACTGTTAACAGACAGATTTGGTCAAAGTAAAGTATTCTTCAATACTCACACGTGGTATAAAAACGAAACAACTTTTCAAGGACTACAAGGCCTTTTGTTGCCTTTGTGTTGGTTGGGTTTTGTGCTGGTTAATTTTTCAAGAGAGAAAGAAGGCGGCGGGGTATTTTCCCCATTAGTGTTAACTGGTCAAACATCCATGCACTCCACTAACATTCAGAACTTTAATATATAACTGACAAAGACATCACTTGGGTAAAGAGATGACAGCAATGGGAGCTGTACAGACAGAGCACGCCTGCTGAAGCAGACAGGGATGCACAGAGACTGTCAGTGCAGTCATGGCACCCACCACTGAACACCACCCAAAGCACACTGGTGACTTATGGAGCTACTGCAAAGCTCAGTGTTCAAGCAGCAATCAGAGCAGTCAGCTGGAGAAAGTGAGCCTTTAAAAAGGCAAACAGGTACTTTAGCCATACACTGTGTATCACATCAACAGGTCCTTACACGTTCCACACAAAGTTCCTTCAAAGCACTTTTTCTCCACAAGGTGCAAGAGGCACCATTCCCATCCTCCCAGCACTGTTTATGTCTCAACCAGAGAAAGTACATTCAGCACTGTGGTTTAAAAACACAAGCTGGAGCAAGTTCAGAGGAGTACAACAGGAATCAAAGCAATTTTGGAAAGGCAGAAAGGCTTTAAACATTTTTTGAAGGAAAACAAAAATATAAAATATGAAAAGTCATGTTCTAAGAAGTTATTAACTACTTTGATTTCTCTTCAAATACAACACTGACATAAGGTAATTAAGGACAGAAAGCCCTGTAAGCAAAACATACCTTAAATACTAGTGAGGATTTCCATTTCCTTTAAAATAAAATTTAGAAGAATTTATATATAAACCAAACAGAAGTTTTGATAGAGGTAAAGGATGTTGGGCAGAAGAAAAACTGGGCAACAATCTGTTCTTGAATCCACCATCTCTTCTATTACATTTCCTATCCAGTTTTCACGAGTCTGGTAACAATCCCAAGACTATTTTGACCTAAGATTACCTTACTCCACAAATTCTCAACACAGGCATTTCATGGCTACAACAACACGATAAATTTATGAATTATTCCACATATCACTTAAATGGAATAAAGGACTCCAGGCAAGTCTCTGTAGTATCAGTAGCATTTTCACAACTCCAAATTGCTAATCCTCCCATTTCCAGTTCTTCAGTGATCCCATAGGAATTCCAGGCTAAGGGATTCTCAATCAGTCAGGTCTGTTTGCTATTTGGGTATGTATAATATATATTAATGTACACCCACCTCTGTTTGCAAAGACAAAGCTCAGTTTCTAGTCTACAAAAATGAAATCCTGATTTGTTTTTGTGCTTTGGAGCAAAGAAAAAAATCTAAAAATAATTGAAACTGGTAAATTTAGCATGTATCACAAACATGCAGGCAGCATATTAGGATAGAATGCATGGATGAAATTCTGAGGGAAGCTGATGTAAAGCACTTCAAAAATTCAAAGGCTGAGGTGTTCTCTTCAGAGAGCATTAGTGCAAGAGTTCCTACTAGATGTCTTTCCAAAAATATGGTATTTTCTTGGATAAAAGGGTGCCTTCTGCCAGGAGAAGGGAAAAGGGTCACCCCAAGAACTGTTTAGGAAAAGTAATGGATCACGCCTATTTTTAGATAGGATGCTTTCAAAACCTTCAAAAGTATGTGTGCATTTAGCTCTAAAAAAATATTTAATAATTCATTATAAATTTAACTGATAACAATGCGGGAAATATGACCAAATAAGTAATTTCTCAATTCTAGCCCTTATTCTGGTGATGGAAATGCATTTCTGATCTAAATAAATAACAGAACAAGCCTAACACTGCACATAAGAACTGCAACAATTTTGGGAGCAAGTTCTTTTAATCAATCATCTCTTCCAAAATGGGTAATCAGACTTTTCCTTCCTCACAAACTAGGAACATTATTTGTGGCACTGGAATAGGAAAGAATACATTAAGTGCTGACAATCTTCAGGATTTAAAAAATAACAGAAAAAGACAAAACAACCCACACAGTCTCACCATGACTAAATGTGGTCTCTTGAAGTATGCCCGATACTGGAATTAAGTAACTGTAAAATTGGGCAACAAGAAGTTAACCTCAAAATTACAGAGTCAGAAATTATGGTTGGAAAAGGCACAGTAGGTCACCCAGCCCAGGCCATTTCCAAAACATTACAGTTCTCAGACAGTCATATCCAAAAAGACTTGAGATCTCCACTCACGCTCCCTGAAAAGGAGGAAATTTTCCATGGATAACAAAGGGCAAGTCACTGCATTTGGAGCAGATTTTATCAACAACTTTGCATTCATACAATGCAACAATAATTTATGCTAAAATTCAGTCCAGCAAGTTACCCAAGCCAAGCTGCTGCTCAAAGCAGGGTCAACACCACATTCAAGTGAGGTTGCTCAAGACTTTGCTCTGCATGGCTGGCAAGGGCGCACCAGGAATGGAATCAGATAGCTGGGAGTACCTGAGGAGCCTGCAAGCTTTTCTGTGCAAAATAGAGTCACTAAAGGCTAATCAGCAGCTTAACACAGGTCATGAGACCCAATAGACACACCAAAATCACATTTTTATATGCAATAAGATCTGGGGCCATTCACAAGGAGTAAGACAGAAAAGTGTAAGCTGGGAAAAAAGAAGCCTCTTTTCCCCATTCCAGCTCTTAGGGGCAGAAGGAATGTTGTACTCCCACCAGAAATCCCACTATTCTCCATATCCAAAAGTGGTGGAAAACCAAATGGTGAGTTAAGTAGAATTCGTCATCTATGTCTGCCTCTGGTTAGTGAGAACTCAAATTAATCAAGGTCATGGGGAAAAAGAAGACAAGGTAGAACATGTCCCAGCAATTTTTTCCTGGGAAGTGAGGCCATTTACCCTGGAGAAAAGGAGGCTCAAGGGGGAACCTTCTCACTCTCTACAATTTCCTGACAGGAGGTTGTGGCCAGGTCAAACTCTGTTCCCAGGTAACAAGTGACAGGACAAGAGGAAACGGCCTTGAGCTGTGCCAGGGGATGTTTAGGTTGGATATTAAGAAGAATTTCTTTACAGATGGGCTTGTCAGCCATTGGAACAGTTGCCCATGGTTAAATCACCATCCCTGGAGGTATCTGAAAGACGTGCAGATGTGGCACTTGGGGACACGGATTAGTGGTGGACTTGGAGGAGTGAGGTTAATGGTTGGACTCTGATCTTAGAGGCCTTTTCCAAACTAAATTATTCTATGATATCAATGCCAGTACTGACCTAATAAACACTTACTAAATTCTAATAATACTAAAACTTTTCTAATAAAATCCAAGAAAGCAGATGCAAACCCAACTATTTTACTGCAGTAGTTGCTTATATTACAATTGATGACGTGCAGAGCTATGGTGCTTTTAGGACCTTTGTACCTAATTTTCTTCCACAGCCCAAATAAACCAACACAAATTCAAGGAAACACAGAATAAATTTAGTTTGGAAAGTACCTCAGGACATCTTACACAACCCAATCAGAAAGCAAGGCCACCTCAGACACTGTTTAAAGCCACCTATAGTCAAGTTTAGAATATCTGCAGGGACTGAGAGTCCAGGTTAACAAGCAGCAGCACTCAAACACTAGAGCAAACACCCAGAGAACTGTTTTTTCATATTCACCTTTTTGATCTGTTCATAAATCCATTTACTCTGAAGTGTCTCCAGATGGTTCTGACATTTAGGGATAAGAACCACACATTAAGGAACATGACAGTAAAAGTCAAGGATTGATTTACCCAAAAGAGAATATGTAAAATAAATGTCCACAGCTAAAAACTCTTCTATCAATTCCTACAGTGAATTTAAGAATTAGAAAAACCAACCCAAGCCAAAACCAAAATAGAAACAAACTAATAACAGGGATTTTTTTTTTTTTACCACTTAGTCATTTTCTCAAGAGCCACTCCTTGGACCAAAAGATCTGGATGCTGGAAGATGCATGGAGGATTCTAAATTCTCTGAGGTGGTATTCCACACCTAGCATTACCAGTACATTTTGAAATACCTCTACTTTCACGTAACAGTTCTGTAAGTAACAAAACAGTATTTCTATCAATTTCATGCAAAAAGATCATCTTATGCAATCTGTAAGACTTCTATGTCTGCCTTTACACTGTTACTTTTATAAGCATCTTTAGAAGGACTATAGCATATGATTAAACACTTATAAATACACCTTTTTATTTAGCAGTATATAGCTTTTCTTAAAGAAATCAAAATAAAAAAAAATTTTACAAATAATATTCTTCTCTGAAAAGTACTGAACTAATATGACAAAAAAATCTCAGAAATCCCACAGAAACTGGTATTAAGATAATCTGCAAAACCAATTCCACAAAAATTTGTGGTTTAGAATTTGAGGGCACTCTTCTTCAGCATGCACTTTTGGCTCTTTCAAACAGTGCTTGTATCAGGAAAAACCAATAAAGTGCTAATTCCAAGTCCATTTCACTTCCGTAGTTCAGACACAGCAATTCAAAAAAGAAACCAAGAAACCCCTTCTACCCACAAGAGGAAAATGGGCTCTGAGACCTTCTACAGAGAAGGCAGGTACCTGTTTTAAAATTCACTTCAGGCATAGGAGACAAAACAAAAAAAAAAAAAACCCAAAGAAAAACCAAAATAACCAAACCAGAAAGAAAACCTCACCACCACGGCCATGTGTGGAAAACTTATTCAGTTATACCCTAGAAGACACTAACACAGAAAACTAGGAAAACCACATTCTGTGAAATCTGTACACACACATAAAATCATCAAAGGCATGGTGTACACTACAAAGTGTGAATGAATACAAACTGGGAGAGACCCACTTTGTCCTGGACCAACAAAACCAGGTGTGAACTCGAGGCCAGAGCCTAAAACACGGCTCTGGTCGTGATTCAACAGCACCTGCTGAGTGTGACTTCAGAGTATTTCCTGAGGTGGGATTTCCCCTGGGCTATGTCCCATCTGGGCTCCCCAGCCCAGGACCACAGGGGGACTCCCTGCACTGCCCCTCTCCCTCAGTAGGAAAGACTTTGCAAGTATCACAGGGGTACTTTCAGCACACATTTGCAATTGAAGGGCTGAATAGAGGACAGGTTTGGCTCCCAATGTCTTGGTCACTGACACCTTTCCATGGCCAGGGGAAAGAAACAAAATAAAATCTCTAACAATACAAATATGGCTTAATTGCAGAGGGTTACCTATTGACACTCCTGCCCCAGCTCGTGTTGCAGGCGTGGCTGCAGTGCCACGTTTGTGTCATTCGGTGGCAGAGAGGACAAGGCGAGGTCTTCCCCTGGTGCTCTGACCCACGTGGGCTCCCAGGATTGCTCAACAGCCTGACATTATTGCTTTTCTGTTTGTTGGTTTTTTCTTTAATGTTAATCTGAAATGGGCGGCGGGCGTTGGCCGAGTGGTGTAAGCCGCTGCCTCTGGAGCCAGTTCCTCCTCTGAGGACGCCGGTTCGAATCCCGAGGAACTCGCTGTCACCGTCCGAGCGTGCTCGGCCATGGCAAGATGAACCTCAGGAGTAAAGGGAGTGGGGCCAGTTCCATGCACACTGTGCCTCACCTAAAAAATCCATTGCGCAGGCTTATCCCAAAATCTTTGTTTGCGAAGTCCAGCCAACAATAACCTATTGATACAAGTAATTAGAGTAACGAATGTACTTCTTGACTGAGGATTTTTCTGAATTTTTTGCCCATGATTCTTTGTAAGCTTCTCCCAACTTTAATAATCACCTACTTAGAAAATATCAACTTCTTTCCAGATGAGTTCAAATATCTTACCAACTCCAGCAGAAGTACTAATACATTGTATTATTCAGATATTTTGTTATCTGCAAAATCTACAGACGCTTTCTCAAGACTTAATTCTAACAACTTGAGCAACTAAAGATTTTATATAGGGCCCTTCCTAGGTCTGCAGTCTTCACCACAACTGACTTCTTGTGACCAGAACCTGGAAGGGTAAGTTTTTGTTTCATTATAAAAACAATCACAGATAACTAATTTTTAAATTTCTCTAATGGCCTCTAGAAGTTTTTTATATCACAACTATCCTTTTTCTTCACAATTCACACATTTTTTTCAAAATGTACACAAAGTGTTGTGGGAATTCTGATGAAGCTGATACAATTCAAATAGACTGTGCTGTGGAGGAAAACCTCCTCCTCTCACAAAGCCTTCTTTCCATCCACCTCTGAAAAAGCCTCAGAAAGTAGCTTGAATTAAACTGGAATTAAACATTTCTGTTATGCACTGCCAAACAATAGGCAATACCTACAATGAATCAATGTCAAATCCAGATTAAAAATCTCTAAAATCCTGATTCAGATTATTGACAATCAGAAGCCCTGGAAATTAGTTGGTATTCTACAAAAAAGAGGTAAGAAAAGCATGACTTGTCATGTGCTAACAAGGTCACAGAGATCAGACACCAAAGGCAATCGCCTGAGCAAAAGTGGCCACTGTCAATATGCTAAGACACCTACAAATAACATTTTTTTAATGTTAATATCCAATGTTACTAAATGCAATCAAATCATTTTACCTTCAAATCACTGCAATATGTTTTAACAGAACTTAAAAAGAGGTGTCTGAACAAGGTAAAATCTTTGCAAGAGTGAAAGCCACCAAGTCCTGCCTCAAGGGAACTTTGTCACAGAACAAGTATGTGAAAATACAAGGTTTGACACAATCTTAGTTACAGTAAGGGCATCACAGCAACACAATTTAATATAACAACATGTCAAACAAAAACTTAAGTCTTTGAATACATGTTCACACGGATATGTGGTAACTGTACTAATAAATGTCATTAATGTTATTAAAAGAGTGCTCAAGACCTTTCATAATAAGAAGGAATACATGCTTTATAGGAAAAGAAAAATCAAAAAACCTCAACTAAAGAAAACACAGGATAATACCAGGGGTTTGGCATGATGTACTGCCTAGGAAAAACTGTTGCTGTGTGAATCACTGATTCTAAAAACCAACACCACTTCACCAGAAAAAGAATCTTTCCCTTAATTGAAAACAAAATAGTAAAGGTCCAAATATAAGATGCTCAGTAGACTTGATAGGTAAATATTATGAAAAATACATTTTTTTCCTTTAACTTGTGTATAGACAGTTTGAAAAAAACCTGCAACAAGTCAGTTTGTAGCATATTATTCTAATTTAATGTTAGAAAAACTGCCAGGTGACCATGGATATTTGGGGAAAAAAAACCAAAACACCAAAAACCCCCCAAAAAACCCAGTAGCACATGGTACCTCTATTATGCAAAACAGGATGTAAGAGCAATTATACTGAGTAAAGATACATAGCATTCCTTCATCATTACTGTATGTCTCCTAATGGACAGAAAGACTCACTTTTCCTATTAATAAAACTCCCCTGAGCTTTCCTCCAAACCCTGGATGGACAGTACTTCTCACAGGGACACAGTACTAATTTGAAGCAAGACAAAAGATATTAACCTATTGCTCTGACATGAGATGATATTATCAAAATTAATAAGAATTATATCTCAAATTTACAAGCCTTATTGATTTTTTGACTCAGTGGCTAGTCTTAAACAGAACACTTTAAATAACTGTAATAATAGCTGTTGCCCACCAATCACCTACTAGAAAATCAGATTCTGTGAAAGTTTAGTCCAAAAACTGAAATAAAACATGACTGGCCATGAAAAAAACCCTTTTAATCCTGGATATACTGTTAGAAGCACAGAAGATCAGGCATTACTCCATCCCACTCAGAAAGAAGAATGCACCATCACTGCACCTTTTTCTACCTTTACCAATAGTTAAGGAGAAGACTGGATGACTTTTTGTTCACATATTAAGTAGATTATTTTGATTTTTTCATACATTCCTAACAAGACGGTTCAATTCATGGAGAATCCACTCAAGATGTGATTTGAAATTCATTTTCATATGCCTTTTATGAAGCAAACTGGAACGATTTCCCATTGTCCAACTCCCAAAACAAGTAAAATGAAAAAGCTAATGTGCTTTGCAGCACAAAACATTACAGCCAGAATGTCTCTGCACATTACATCTCTTTTTTTTCTTCTTCACTTTTGGCCTAAGCACACAGCACAACACTTTAATCACACGACCTTTGACCAAATGGATCTTATCATAATTATATGTTGCCATCAAAAAACCCCAAATATTTACTTCTCACAGAACAGGCTGATTGCCATCAATGCCTTTGTACTATGCTGGGGAAGCTGGGAGCAGGGATACCAG
Source organism: Formicarius rufipectus (assembly GCA_013399695.1). NCBI lineage: Eukaryota > Metazoa > Chordata > Aves > Passeriformes > Formicariidae > Formicarius > Formicarius rufipectus. The sequence continues at coordinate 858,905 of VXAU01000539.1, read as the reverse complement.
ATCAGTCCAGAATGAGAGTGGGATGAGGGCTCCACACCTAAATGCTTTTCTTTTAATCAAAACACAGCGTTTTAAAACAATTTCTTTCTCCAGGCTGATTCTTTATACCTATCAAGCATTTTGAGAATACTCTTCTTCTCTAGTCCTTATGTCGCAGCGAGGGAGACTTGTTCTCTCAATATGAGTGATCAACATGTATCGGTTTATTGATTCACACGTTACATTCTTATATTGCATATAATGAGTTAATACATATTCTGCAACCTAAACATATTATTGGATGTTTTTTTAAGGGAAAACTCCACCCTCTCTCATGCCTTTCTAATCACAACATTCTGTTATCATGTACAGCTGCAGCAACTCAAGCTAGTTGAGTCCGATGTTTCCCAAACTCCCTCTCAGCCACTTGCAGCATGTCTGTGTAACCCTTTATTAGCCAACTAAGCCTCTACATCCTAAAGCTTTTCACAAAGATGTGCAAGCATTACCATGCCCATTTCAGAAGGAGGAAGACATTTTCTAGGAAGTCCCATACTCAGCAAGTTCCCAGGATATTTCAGTAATTTAAGTATCAAATATGTAAGGAGGGCACTGAAATCAAGAATATCATCCATTAATAATTAAGCACAAACTATGTCTCATTCACGTAGAGTTAAACTCTCCCCACCTTTAAACAAACATACAACAAGATACCAGCCAGGCTCTCCATCCATCCTAAAATCCCTTCAATTTTGCCTCCCTCCCCAGCTGGTCTACAAACCAGGCAGGGAACATGCCAGGTGTGCTCTAACAGCAACGAATTTCTTTCCAAGCTTTGCACAACTTCAATTCTATTATCAGTTACAATATCATCAAATAACAAGGCTTAGCAAGCAGATTCATCCAGAAATAGGAAAAACCCCCATATTCTGCTGTGTCATTAAGCAGACGTTGATCACCTTCAAAGTGCCACTGCATTCTGCGGTAACTGCTCTGTGCAGCTGTGATGGCAAAGTGGTTTTCAGCTGAGTAGGGATACCAATCCCCACACTGCACCACCCTCACACAGAGAGAAACCCTCACACAATCCCTAAAACATACAGTGCCTCACAGCTGAGACGCAGAACAAACTCGATGCACAAAGTTTAGGAAGGGAGGCACTTCATGCCATCACTGAGTGGGCCCAATTCAAAATGCTCCACATCTTCCCAGTCTAACAGAAAGCAATTGTTCCTTCTCCCGTGTAATTTATTTTAAAGCACAGTTTTGTACATCCTCCAAGACCTTTGTTGAACTGGAAATAAATGCATGCCTAACAGATATCCATTCTAAAGCATAAAACCATCATGCACATAGAATACATTTACAAGAACAAAATAATAACAAACTGGAGTGGGCATTTACTTACTGTATATGCATATAGTGAAATTGGATATAATAGACTTGAGAATTCTTGGAATTATTTAAGGTAACAAGGATCTTTTATACTCACAGAGCTTAATGGCTTTTGAAATCAGCACTGTTTAAAAAGATCCACTGAAATTTATCCAGAAATTACTGTGCAAAAGTATCCCTTCTGGCAATGCTGAGAAAACCAGCAGAACACTCAGGTTCCACAGTGTAAACTACAAGGAGAGTGATATCTTTTAACTACATTAATTACTGCTCAATTACAGAGTCTTCAGTCAGCAAAATTCCCAAGGAAAACAACTGTTGCTTGACAAAAGTCAGCAAGAAAAAACTTGAATATTTGAACAATAGCCATTAATGTCCTACACTTACACTCAATAGTAATAAAAAAACCAAACGCATTTAGCAATTAGAAGTTTCAGGTGATAATTTTCAGTAGAGATTTTGAGAAAAAAAAAATAAATCTATGAGAATGGACAACTTCAGTTGATCCAGTCATCTTCTAAAATATATGATTGAAAAAAAAATAACAGAAAAAAAATCACAACTATCGTCCTTAACTCACAATGAGCAGTGTGTTAGATTACTCCTATCATCAAATGACTATTTTCCCCCAGGACAAATACTGCTGACTGCACAACTTACAGAGAAAATTATTATCATAAAACATTTCACTAAATAGGAACAAAGAAAACCCCTTTTTTAATCCAAAATGCCCAAACAATTTCAGGAAATCCAAGCCCATTCCCTGAGAGAAGCTGCTCAGAAAGAGCCTGGCTGGTGGCACCAGGATCCCCAAGGGGAGGTGCAGTCTGCCTGGGGACCAGAACTAAACTCAGCTCTGTAAACTGCTGGTCTTCCTCCACCCTGCCCTCACTTCTTTAGTTACTGTGTGGTTCTCTAGTTCAAACCTCATGGAGGAACCAAGATTGGATTAATAAGCAAAAACTGCTCAGCAGCCCTCGCTGTAATAAAGGCACTGCCAGTGCTCTGTCCTTATCAGGTGCTAACCCCACGTCTTCCATAGTCAGGTAGAGCTAAACAAGCTTAAATACACTTTTTTCCATGGGATTCAATGCTGACATAACATTTAAAACTAGAGAATCCTTTTCTAAAACCAAACCCATTTTTTATCTAGACTTTTAAACTAGACACTGCAATCAGATCATGGTGTATTTTACACTATGAGGAAATGTGAACAGTTTAAGCACAGATGTTACCAGGAGGTGACCATTTAAAATCAAAATGTGTTCTGCTATTGCATCAACTTTGCTTTTTTCTTAAAGACAAAATATTCAAGTATGTTAGAAAGATAATATCTTCATTTCTGAGTGTGTTCTATCACTACCATGTAGATCAGAAGCAATAAAAAGTGACTTTAATATTTTATAACTATTTTTGAGCATTCTTGCTATTCAATATTCATTTTACTAAAACCATGTCTTTAACACAGTTCACATCACAATAAATTGAAAATTAACCTCCCAAAACCTTTCTACACACACTCTGGAAGACATTAAGGCAATGGAGCAGGTCAGTGTCTTTACCCCTGTAAAAGCATTTTGAAACTTTTTATTAGTAAGTTCATTTTGTAACAGTATTACCTTGGCCCCTTTCAGATGCATAACAGATGTCCATAACTACTAAAAGTGTGCACTGAAAAAACTAAGGATTTATACTACATAACTTCTGCTTACTTTAAATAAATTTAAAAAAAAAAATTAAAAAAACCCCCACAAAACAAAATCCCAAAAATCAACTTCTAACTTTGCTCAACTGTGCACATATGACTGGGAAGCACCGAGAGAGAGCACATATTTTCAGATAGGAGAACAAAAAGGATCTCTGTATAGTANATATATCTATATATATCTATATCAAGAGAGAGAGCACATATTTTCAGATAGGAGAACAAAAAGGATCTCTGTATAGTAGTCTTCAGGGCATGCAGTCAATTTAAATTTAACAGTTTCCAAAAAAATAAATATAATTTACCTACATTTTTGAAATTTTCAAGCACATTAATTTCTGTCTCTTCTCCTTTAAAAGAAAATATAATTCTTATACCAATATTGCTCTTTCAACCCCAACAAAGGGCAATTCAGGCTTCTATATAAACATTAAAGGCAGTTCATGAATGCATTCATAAGGATAACTTCATCAAATCTCAGGGACCTTCAATATTGGTAAGGTTATAAGGCTATATAAGGTTATATAAGGCTGTATCACACACTTTTTAAGACTCAATAAATACAAAAAATGTATTTCAATGTATTTCAAAAAATCCAAAAATTCTAAAGCAGAAATTATTATTTCGTTTCTAATGATAAAATTAATCTGATCCTGGAATAGCAACATCTCATTTTATCATTCATAACACTATAATTGATACTATATTTCTGTAAGAATCATTTCCAAGTGGATTAAACAGAAGTGGTCTCAGCTTCTGAGACCCTTTCCACAGTCAGTTGCTGATGCTGATGTACAACAGTGCAGGAAGAAAACAGCAAAATAGAAAAGAAAACAAAACAAAACAAAAACCCTCTAAAAAACAGAAAAGTAAAGCAAAGTGTTTAATGTTTCCAGTGAGAAAAACTTGAGAACCAACAAGAACACCACGTGTGGAAGGGTGCAACGGATGGCTTGAGAACGGACGGGCACGGAAGGAGAGGTGTTGGGGTAGGTGTGTGTGTCTAGGGAGTGTTTGGATTGCCTGGAGCTCCACAGTTCTGAGATAGGGTTGAGTGTTCTGGCTAAGACTCGGGGGGAAGGCCAATAAGGCAGATATACTGGTGGGGGTCTGTTACAACCCCCCAACCAGGATGAAGAAGCGGATGAAATATTTGATAAAGGACTGAAGGAGTTTCATAACTGCTGGCCCATGTTCTTATGAGGGAATTCAACTTAGCAGGTGACTGCTGGAAACACAACACAGCAGAGGGGAAACTGCAGGATTCCATGATCAGAGAGGTCTCTTCCAACTTGAACAATTCCATGATTTCAAACTAAGTACAGCTTTTCTTCAAGCTATGGTTAATCAGGCCAAGATGATGATTTTTCACTGCGGCAGCATAGAAACTAAAAGCAGGTCCACTGTGGCATGTATATGATATGGAAACCTCTTTTGAAACTCATTATTTTACTCTTTCAGAAATTGCACCCCGTGGAAAGTCCTTTTAAAAGCTTAACTGGCAAGTGTATGCTAAAATATTTTGGTTTCCATCTAAAACTACACTAAATTCCAATCCTCAGAGACAGGATTTCCAGTTTATTTCTCTCTATACACACACACTAAGCTCAAGAACGTAACATAGTAAAAGTGTTGTTGAAGTTTTGAGAAAAGCAAGCCTAGCACAAAGAAGTTGACTGTAGGTCTCTTTTCCTCAGAAATTTAAAAACATCCCAAACATCCCTGTCCTGTATTCTGCAATAAATAGAAGATATTTCAGTGAAAACACAGGTATTTAATATAAATGGATACTAAAAAAAAATCCAAAGTAATGCAATTCCAATCTTTCTCTCAAGCCCACCTCAAGACAAAATAAATCAATTGCAGTAGTGTGTTCTGGCAAAAATTTAATAAGGAAAAATTCAACCATAAAGAACTACAAGTTTTGGCAACAATACACAGAATATTGTATAGCTTTTACCTGTGTTCACCTTATTCAGAAACCTTAGGGAGACACAGAACAAACTTACATTTCTTTATTTGCAAGCTATCAGAAGTTCAGAATCTAGAGCATGTACAGAAAGCCTTGCCAGCAACAAAATGTTTTCATGGTATTAGATGAGACATTTCAAACAGATAAAACTTTTTCTATTTACTTTTTTACATATGTTTATTACTGTGTCCCCTATTCTGGGAAGACTTCAACCGTAATTAAAATAAAAACAGTTGTTTATTATTCTTCTCATAATTTGTTGTCTTTGAAACTAATTTACAGCCAAATAATTCTTCCAAATAAAAGGCTCCCACACTGGAATCATGCTGCAACCCCACCTTCTTATTTAACAAACAGGCAACTCTGTGCAAGACATTACATTGCAGCAAAGAAAAAGCAAACACAATGAAGGATAAGCATAGAATACAAATGGTTTACTGTCTTCTTTGGCTCTGAAACATTAAAAAATTCCATAGGACCTCTAACAGGAAGCAGAAGAGGAGAGGTTTAAGAGTGAATTTAGCATCTATTTTTACTTATCAAGGGGATCTATATATATTTACATAGACACCAAGGCTATTTCAAAGGTATATAGTTAATCTGGGCTTCTAAATCAATGTACAAAGCACTTCAGTTTTGGTTTAGCAGTTCTGTACCTTAATCTAAGTTTTCCACTGCAAGCTGAGCTAAGGACTCACTGTCACATGAGTAACCACTAAATAACCTCTGGATGCAAACTGTCTCAAGGATTTTCAGGCATATTAACAGAAAATCACACTGTTATTTTCCATTGTAAAAAAAGCTACCTTTTTGCTGGCCTGGAAGAGAAAAGAATGGATTAGCAATGAAGAAGTACTATTTTTATGCTCCCTATTTGAAGTTCAAATTAATTTGGTCTCTCAGCTACCTAGAACAACCTGGCATCACAAAAACATTTCCAAACCTTTGGGAGTTTTGTATTTTGAATCTTCAAATTTTATGTTCAATTCCTTCACTTGAATAAAAACCCCAGGTAAGGAAACAATAAAGGCATTACTTAGGAAATTCTAATTTTAAGGCTTGTAACATTGTTACAGAGAAGCCTTTCATAATCTTGTATATCAAGTACAAATTGTTTATGAGTTGTTGGATGGTTAGTTTTTGCTTCTCAGATGAATGGGGTTTGTTGTCTAAATGTGAAACTGTTTTCAGGGTGAGGTTAAGCAACCTGTTCCACTGTAGGGAACTGTGCTCGCTTTTTGCAGCTGGTTTAAGAGCAGACACCTTTAGCAGAACCTGAAGACTAAGCTGCTGCTTAGAGATTAAAAAGGCATAAAACACATTTCAAGGGGTACCAACTGTCCTCATAGTTTTCTTTCACCAAAGAAGAGAATTTCTTCTTCAGTACCTCTTAATTGGCCATGTTTGAGGACACAGGATCTTTCTCTTACTGAAAAAGCCTTTAAAAAAAAAAAAGTTGTCAATAGTGAAGATATTCTCTAAACTCATCTTGGCAAACTTTAAAGTCAGTCTGCAGTACCTCTAGAAGTGAAGCACAGAAAGTTTTCCTTGACGCACAGAAGACTGGGGGTTATATAACAGAACTGTCAGTGGCCGCAAATTCCTTCCACACCAGAGATCAAAGCCTTTACATTTTTTTACAACTGCTCACACAATAATTAGAAATCTATCGTGGAAAAGGAATGAAAACCGACTTTCAAAGGTGTGAGGTAAGAACACTGCTGTTCTGAAATCCAGATGTTCCAAACAAGTGCTGATGAACCAAACAAGGCAAAAGGTATACAAGAAAATAAAGAACTGTCTCAACAACAGATATAACCCAATCTGGAAATCTAATTATAAATTCAGCTAAGGCATAAAATATTTATTTATAATTTTTATTTATCTTTAAGTATCATATTTCTATTTAACAACTCCTTTATATTTAACCAATAGCAAATGATGAATTCAATTCCATTAATAAAAAAAGGCATTTCTATTTGATTGGGAGTTACTTATACCTTCTGTAGCAACATTTATCTAGTTTTTAATATTGTGAACAATTTCATCGCAACCATATTTTTGATGAGCATCAAAAATAGAAAAAAATAAACTTTAAACCGAAAGTTTCTAAAAAAAACTTCAATTGTGGAATCACAGAATGGATTGGGTTGCAAGGGACACCTTCCACCAGCCCAGGTTGCTCAGAGCTCCATCCAACCTGGTCTTGGGCACTTCCAGGGATGGGACAGTCACAACTTCTCTGCCCAACCTGTGCCAGGGCCTGCCTACCCTCACAGGGAACAATTTCTTCCTAATATCTAATCCATAACTACTGTCTGTCATTTTGAAGCCATTCCCCCTTGTCCTGTCCCTCCAGCCCCTTGGAAATAGTCTCTCTCCATCTTCCCTGTGGGCTCCCTCAGGCACTGAGAGGCCACAATGAGGTGCCCCCAAAGCCTTCTCTTCTCCAGGCTGGACAGTCCCAGCTCTGCCAGCCTTTCCTCCCAGCAGAGCTGCTCCAGCCCTCTGATCCTCTTGGTGTCCCTGCTCTGGCCTCGCTCCCACAGCTCCCTGTGCTGTCTGTGCTGGGACCCCAGGGCTGGGGGCAGCTCTGCAGGGGGGTGTCCCCAGAGGGGGCAGAATCCCCCCCTGCCCTGCTGCCCACGCTGCTTTGGGGGCAGCCCCAGCACACGGGGGGTTTCTGGGATGGGCCATGTCCAGCCTCTCCGCCATCAGCACCCCCAAGTCCTTCTCCCCAGGGCTGCTCCATCTGCTCATCCCCAGCCTGGGTTGGTACCAGGGGTTGCCCCAACCTGGGTGCAGCACCAGCACTTGGTCTTGTAAAACCCCATGAGATTCCCATGGTCACTTCTTGAGTCCTTTAATTATTCTTCAGAGTAGAATCTGTGCCAGCACAATGATGACATGATCCTACTAATTATTTCTTGTATCTCCACAGGCAGTTCGATGCAAATTACTGTCCATATCCTGCTTCTCTATAACATGAGTGGCCCTATAAGTTTTAATGAGATAGTCAATTGGCAAAACATTTGTAATATTTATTTTACATTTAGTAAAAAAAAAATAAATAATAAAAATGAAGAAAATCTTTACATTGCTTGGTTTAACATTTCATTACTTCATTATTAGTAACATTAATGATATATAAACACATTAGCAAAGCCTACTGGGAACACTGACAGAAAGTGCATATTCTGCAACAACAAAGTGAAAACCGAAATCCACCAGTCTCAAGGAACAACTACTGACTCTGTGGGACACCACAACCCATCTCCAAAATGAAGTCAGCTTATCTCACAATGGATTTGCCTCCTTCACATTTTTCCTAATGATTTATAGCCTGAATCAAACTGGGATCAGCTGATACAATCAAATACTGCAGTATCGTGTTGACCTCACGTCACCATTCCATTAAACACTGACCTAAAGCCAAAAGAAACCTCACTTGTCCATTGAAATTTCCAAAGCTTTCATCAGCATTGCAGAAGACACGTCTTATGGGAGTATGTGGACAAAGAATCTAGGAGCCTAATTCTTCATTTGTGGAGACACCTACATGCCATAATCTGGAAGAATATGCTTTGCCCAGTGAAGGCACAGGGTAATCCCTGAGCAATTTCCAGAACTTGAAAAGTTCCTGACACACACACCCTTTAAACATAACAAAAAGTCCCACATGGTACCAGGAACCCCCAACCTCAGCAGGGATTAATGAGGCTTCCCCAGAAAGCAGATGCCTATTCTGGGTACGTAACAACAGATGAAGCACCTCTAAACCTGCCCACCTTCTTACAGGTTTCTTCTGCCTTCAGTCAGCATGCCCAAAAGGACATGTACAACAGCAAGTACATCTACAGCAGTTATTTTCTTGAAAATAGTTTAGAGCAAGTAGCTGTCATCCCCTTCAGCTCATACTTATTCAGTATCCTCACCCACAGCTGCATCTCCTCCCCAGAGGGTTCACAGAACAGAGCAGTTCCAGCAAGAAGGGACCTACAACGATCATCTGCTCCAGCTGCCTGAGTCCTTCAGGGCTCACCAAAAGTTAATGAGCACATGAAGGGCATTGTTCAAATGCCTCTGAAACACTGACTGGCCTGGGGCACTGACCACCTCTCTGAAAGCCTGTTCCAGTGTCTGAACACTCTCTCAGTAAAGAAATGCTTCAAAATGCTCAGCCTATAACTCCCCCGAAGCAGCTTTGAGCCATTCCCATGCATCCTGTCACTGGATATCCTGCAGAAGAGACCAGCATCACTTTCCCCATTTTTCCACCTCGGGAAGCTGTGGAGGGCAAGGGGAGTCCCCCTCAAACCCCCTTTCTCCAAACTGGACAAACCCAAAGTTCTTGGCTGCTCCCCAAGGGACATGCCTTTCAGCTCATAATATTCATAGTGAAATAAGTATGAAATTTTCACTTCATTTTCACACACGTTTATTGTCTCTTGAAAGAGAAGACTGCAAATTGTGTATTTTTTCTGTTTTTACTGAGATCAAAAGAGTACAGTGCCTTGGTATGGCTGTGCTGTCACAGAGGAGCTCTCAGGAAAGTCATACTTCATAATCAGAGCACCAGTCTTCTGTATGTACAGAAACTGAAATACAACCAGGCAGCATCTTCAACCACTGATAGTAATGTCACCGTGAACTGCTTTTCTAGAAACAACAATGGCACATTAAACCCTTTTTAAGTCCTTTGTTGAAGCAAAATCAACAGCTCCAGTAACAGATCCAAGGCTACAGTCTTGAAATTATTAATGGAATAAATTGAGTTTTGATGTTCTGTACACCCTATATCTTTCATTTCCAAAGAAATCGTTTTAAATATTGTCAGCCCTTAGTGTCAGATTCCAACTGAATTCATGGATTATAAGCTATCTACCCTTCTGTGCAGATTGCTTTCCTGTACACATCTGATACAGCCTTATAATCCAAAGGAAAGATAAACAGAAGCAAAAGTCATAATTCAGAACCACCCCTGCAACTAGCATAATTATTTTTATTACTTTGTCCTAAAACACACAAACAAAAAGCCCCAACCATGACTGTTGCACAGTCACCTAAAATCAGTTTATATATATATGCATTTTCCAGAAGGACTGCACTAAAATGAGAGGCAATATTCCTGGAGTCTGTCTAAAGCTGGAAGAATTGGTGGAGACCTGACTGATGTTTTGCTGCAACTGAAAAACTTGCCTGACTAGTTAATATTTGAGTATTATGATGCCATATGTTATCAGATAAGGACATTCACAAAAAATAGCTAACATTCAAATTTGGTTCTTTGGTCCAGAAAAGTGTTAAACAGGTGAAAACTCTCCATTCTAAAACTATTAGCAGAGTTGCTAGTGGGAATCCTAAAACTCAGAATTTAGCCCTATATCATCTTCAGTAAGAAGAAGTTTTTAAAGACCTCAAGAGTTCCACAAACTGCCTAAAGACTTCAAATTTCTCTTTTTGTACTAAGTTAGCACTACAGTTTAGACATGCTTGATTTTCTTAAAACTAAAACTTCTAACTTTGTGCACATACAATAGAAGAGAGATTTTATGTTGACTGAAAGAAACACCTTAAACAAAAGCCATTTCCAAATTCTTCTCTGAAAGACACACAAAACCTGAATTTTTATAACTTCACTGACAACTAGTAAAACCTGTTTTTCTTTAACAGGCATTATACAAGGATGCTAAATATTTCTCTTCCTGAGCATTCAAAATGGCTTTATAAATAATATTCCAATTATTCAAATAAATAAAAATAAGTAAATAAAAATAAATAAATAAATAAAAAGCCCTTATTCAAAGAATTGGAAAGTTTACTAGATAGTTGTGTCTGTAACAATGTGATCACAGGAAATCTGAGCCTCATCTACACAGACAATGAAGTCAGATCCAGCTGCTGGAAAACTGCAGAAGAGTTCTATAAAAATGACATCCCTAAAAACCTCTTTAGGAATATCCATCACCACTAGAACATGCAAAGTAAAACACTTAATTCCCTTTTTCTTCAATTCGAAAAGACCTCTGTGATTGCTTAGAAAAAAAATCTATGGGTATGTAATTCTGCTTCTTCAAGGATTACAGGAATGGAACTTGCATTTTTAATGGTTTAATGGTTTCATTGAAAGATTGGACAGAATCCCTAGAATTTATTTAATTCTTATCTGTAAAAGCAGCATCACTTTTATAGACTCAGGTCTGGAGAGGGGGTACCTTTGCCTAAGGGATACAAAGGGATAATGGAAGACTGAGGTTGCAATAGTCCTTATCAGAAAAGCTAAATCCAACTCTCAAATTTAAGGCATTTATTTTTACCAACACAAGCAAGGGTCATTTCTACATAAATCCTAAATCTTTAGAAGTATCAGCTGAAACAGAAAAACAAGCTGCACACTTTGAATTTCCGGTGCATTATGATTAGAGATATCAAAGTAACAAAGTAATGAAGGGTAACATGATAAAATACAATGTCTGAAAGTCACCCTGCAACACTTGCATAATCTGCCACTTACACTGCACTTAAACACGGATTTAGTCTGCATGACTTAAAGTTTATCTGCAGCCTGAAACCTCAAGAGTGCTGGGGGAATAGCCCAACACTGAAGGAAAAACATAGTTGAAAAAGTATCAAGATTGGTTTAAAAAGATATTTTTCCCCTCATTATTATGATCAAATTAGTTTTACATAAGCAAAAAGAACTTTCTTGTAAGGACATTCAAGCATCAAACACTGCACAACAGCAGATTACAAAACACACACAAGCATATGAGACACCTCCTTGTGTAGCTGAACAGACTCAAATAAAGATGGACAAGAGGGTGTTGTGAACTTTACATTTAAGAACTCACAAGCATGTTGTTTCCATCACACCACAAACTTTTTTCCATTTGGTGTTGCAAGCTTTCCTGGAAGTTGGGTTTTCAGTAAGCCAGGAGGAACCCAGCCAGCTGCTCAGATAGACACCATAGATGTCTCAGCAGTTCTGTAAACATTTGGAGAATGCCAGTTACTGCCCTGAAGATTGCAATCCAATTGTTCCTCTGGACCAGAAATATGCTTTCAAGCCTAACTGCATTTTGGCACGCCCAAATCTACCTGTAGCTATCATCAGCCTGACACCACTGAAACAGCCAGCAGTGTCTAGGCAGCAATGCTCCTCACCAAACTCTGACAGTAGTTGTGTCTCTTGGAAAGGAGCATGAAGGAGCCAGTCTAACAGTCCCTGGTGTTCAAAGATATGCAGAAAAAGCCAAGGAGTTTGTAATTAGGCACAAAAGGACCAAAACTGCATTGAGAGCATGGACTGATCAATATGTCTCCAAACCACAGAACATGCTGAGTTGAAATGGACCCCCAAGGATCACTGAGTGCAACTCCTGTCCCTGCACAGGACCATCCCCAAGAGTCACACCGTGTGCCCCAGAGCGATGTCCAAACACTCCCTGAGCTCTGCCAGCCTTGGTGCTGTGCCCACTGCCCTGAGGAGCCTGCTCAGTGCCCAGGCACCCTCCGGGGGAAGAACCTTTCCTAATATCCAACCTAACCCTCCCCTGACACCACTTCAGGCCATTCCCTCAGGTTCTGTCACTGGTCCCCACAGAGCAGAGATCAGTGCCTGCCCCTCCTCTTCCTCTGAGGAGGAAGTTGTAGACTGCAGTGAGGTGTCCCCTCAGTCTCCTCTTCTCCAGGATGAACAGACCAAGTGCCCTCAGCCATTCTTCACGGGGCTTCCCCTCAAGGCCCTTGTGGAAGTTTACGTGTGAACATGACAGAAGCAGATGCGTCACCAGAAATGCTCAGTTTTCAGTAATTCCAGGTAGAATTAAATCTGAAAGAAGCCTTAAACTTAATTATATCAATTATCAGAATACAATTTGGATGAAAACACACCCAAAGGTGACAGACTATATTTCAATGCCCATTGCCTTAGTCTGGTGTGTATACAATCCATCTACCTCCTCAGCAGAGGCACAGTAGGACACCACCTCAGCTTTGAGGCAGAGGGAATGTCCCAGGAGAAGAGCAGAAGGCATTGCTGGTGCAGCTATTCACCCAGACATGTTGAGGCACATAGCACATAGTCTCCTAGTCTCCTGTATTTAATTGTCTCCCTTTCAAAACAGCACCAGGCTCTCAAGAATCTCTTCAAGAGGTTCTTAAAAAGGCTTTGGGATTATCTACTATCCACTGAGCATCCTGTTTGAACAATACTCTGATTTTCTTCTTTCAAATCCTACCAAGCAAGAAAATCACTACTACCCTTAATAACCCTACAAACTGCATTTGGAATAGTCAGCAGTGTGCTTCCAGTATTAGGGACTGAGACACTGACAGTGAAGCATTTACAACACTAGCACCAATGTTTCCTTCAGACATTCAATCCACGGATGTGGAGGCACTCAGAACAAAGTCATACATTTAAAAAACATGTATGAAAGAGCAAAATCCAAGGAGCAGAAAGAAAAACAGTCAGAAAGCACCAAGAACAAAAATAATCAAGTGAGTCTCCTGGAATGGGTGTTCAAGCACTGTGACAAAAAATACTTAAAGTTCCACTAAAATACTGCAGCAAGGTGGCAAAAGATGCATTCACAATGTGCAGTTCATAGGCAAAAAGAATTGCTAAGACAAGAAAGGAAAACTGCTTATAGTCTCCTAAGAAGAATCAAAGCTGCAGAGAGTTCAAGAGTATCCCCCAGACGGCTCTCCTCAGGTGTTGAGGTATCACGAGGACACAGTATAAACCCTATCATACGTTAACAGAAGCCTCAAAAACTTGTAATGTTTAAAGACCAGATTCAGAGAGATTTTTGGGAATACTTCATTCAACATCTTACTCCATTTACAGTAGTAGACATTAGGTACTCAGGCACCTCTGAAAAATCAGACTAGATATTTTGCCACAATTAATAATTATGGACTACATTTGAAAACTTGGCCGTGCTGAGTTTGGTCTCAGAAAGTGAAGGAGCAGAGAACTCAAAGGCAGGATTTTCAAACCTCTGGGCTACAGAACTAATCACAGGGTTCTCCTTCCTGTTGACAGGGATACCAATTTTCTGGTGCAGGGAAGGAAGGAAGGAAGGGCCCTGATGCTCCTTCTGCAGCTCCTTTTGTAGCGACCCTTACACTGCATCACTAAGAACAGCCAGCACTGCACACGGGTATCTGTGCTGTGGCACAGGGAGGGCCTGGAGGACAAGGCAGGGAGGTGCAGGCAGGTGATGGCAGGTGAAGACAGGTGAAGGCAGGTGCAGGCAGAAGGCAGGAGAAAGCAGTGGAAGGCAGGTAGAGATAGGTGAAGGCTGGTGAGCTGCTGCACAGGGAGAGCTTGGAGGAGGAGTCAGGGAGGTGAAGGCAGGAGAAGGCAGGTGATGGGAGGTGGAGGCAGGTGAGCTGCGGCGCAGAGAAGGCTTGAAGGAGGAGCCAGGCAGGTGGAGGCTAGTCAAAAGGCAGATGAAGGCAGGTGGAGGTAGAAGGCAGATGAAGGCAGGAGAAAGTGGACAGGGCAGGTGGAGGCAGGTGATGATGGCAGGAGAAGGCAGGTAGAGGCAGAACGCAGGCAAAGGCAGGAGAAGGCAAGTGATGATGGCAGGTGAAGGCGGGTGGAGGCAGGAGGCAGGTGAAAGCAGAAGGCAGGTGGAGGCAGGTCAGCTGCGGCACAGGGAGGGCTTGGAGGAGTCAGGCAGGTGAAGGCAGAAGGCAAAGGCCGGCAGGTGGAGGCAGAATGCAGGGGCAAGCAGCTGAAGGAAGGTGGAGATGGCAGGTGAAGGCAGGAGCAGGCAGGTGGAGGCAGAAGGTAGGGGATGACGACAGGTGGAGGCAGGAGAGGTCAGGTGGAGGAGGGTGGAGGCAGACGGCAGGTGGAGCCAGGAGAAGCCGGGCCGGGCCGGGGCCATCCCCCGCACCCCGGGGCGGGCAGGGCGCGGACCCCGCGGGGCGCAGCGCCGACCCCGGCGCGG
Source organism: Formicarius rufipectus (assembly GCA_013399695.1). Classification (NCBI taxonomy): domain Eukaryota; kingdom Metazoa; phylum Chordata; class Aves; order Passeriformes; family Formicariidae; genus Formicarius; species Formicarius rufipectus. The sequence continues at coordinate 843,889 of VXAU01000539.1, read as the reverse complement.
CTGCGGGCGCGACTCCCGCCCGCCCCTCCGGCTGTCTCTCTCGGTTTTCCCGTCCCTCCCAGCCCCGCTCCCCGCCTCACCCGGATGTGCGTGCGCGTCGGGGCCGCCCCGCCCGGGGCCGCTCGGGGGTTGCTGTGCCGTGTCTCCGGGCAGGGGGTGCCGTGTCGTGTCCCCGGGATGCTGTGCCGTGTCCCCGGGCAGGGGGTGGCACCGGTGTCGTCAGAGAACTCCACGACACGAGTTGCTTAAAGAGGCAAAGAGCGGTGTGCTGGGAGCGTTGCGCAAGATTACATCATCCCGATAAATATGCATTAGGGAGGCGGGGAGTGCGGATGGGATAGGCGGGTTTGTGTCGGTGTCGCTGCATAAAAGATACGGCTTTTCACCCCTCCGTGCCTGATTTGTGCAAGCGTCCATCTTACGCTGTGTGTCTCTTTTCCGAGCTAAAGTGTGTCTTTTCCGAGGTGAACCCCGTGTCTGTGTTTGAGAGTTCCTAAAATAGTCGCACCCCGACTCGTCCCGGACCCGGCTGGCCAGTTCTCCTTCCCGGGAACCCGCCGGCGGCTGGCACCGCGATGGGAGCAGCCCCGGCCCTGCATGGAGCCTTTGCCCTTCTGGTTTTTGGGCAGGGGATGCTCACCCCGCCTGGCCCCCTTTGCCCCTGTGGTTCTGGGGCAGAGAATGCTCATCCAGACTGGCCCTGGCCTCGGTGCCTGGCATGCAGCAGGCATGCTTCCCTTTCGTGTCATCACTGAAAATAGGATCCAAAATCCTTAGGGTTGGAGGGGACCTTTGGAGATCATCCAGTCCGACCCACCCCCTGCCCAGGCAGGGTCACCTGGAGCAGGTGATGCGCACATCCAGGTGGGTTTGAATGTCTCCAGAAAGGGAGACTCCACACCCTCCCCAGCCAGCTGCTCCAGGGCTCTGCCACCCCCAGTGTAAAGTTCTTCCTAACGTCGAGGTGAAACTTCTTGTGTTTGAGTTTATGGCCATTGCTCCCCGTCCTGTCACTGGGCACTGCTGAGAAGAGCCTGGCACCATCCTCCTGGCGCCTTCCTTTGAGATATTTACATGCATTAATGAGATGTTCTCTGTCTTCTCAGGCCCAGCTCCTGCAGTCTCTCCTCATCAGAGAGATGCTCCAGACCTCTCATCATCTTTGTGGCCTCTGTTGGACCATCTCCAGTAGAATCATAGAACCACAAAATCAGCTGGGTTGAAAGAGACCACTAAGTGTCACGTCCAGTCTCATCTTAAAAATCTCCAGGGACAGTGAATCCACCACCTCTCTAGGCAGGCCGTTCCAATGCCTGATTCCTCTCTCCATAAAAAATTTCTTCCTAATATCCAAACTAAACCTCCTCTGGCACAGCTCAAGCCCACATCCTCTTGTCCTATTGCTGGTTGCCTGGGAGAAGAGACTGCCCCCCACCTGGCTACAACTTCCATGTAGCTCCATGTCTTTCTTGTGCTGAAAAATATATAAATGAATCAGGAAAGGGCCAGACTGTGCAGATCACACCAGCCCCAGGCTGGGCAGGAGGAGATAAGCCTTTATGTCCTTTTCTGAGCAGTTGCTGCAAAGTGCTGAGAGGTCGTGCCATAAAGTGGCCAAAACAAGGGGAAGTAGCCAAGTCTTGAATGACACACCATACTGGGATGAACTGGGGAAACAACTGGTTAATTTCAGCAGTGAACCTATTTTGTGAACAAAACAGTGTCAATATCTAATAGAAGAGATACTTAATGAGCAGTACATTAAAAGGCATAGCTTTATCTTTATGGCTCTGGAACAGTACCCTGCAGCAATTTTCGTGTTCCATACTTCATGAAGAAATTTAAGATCATAAAATCACAGAATGCTTTTGGGTTGAAAGGAGCCTTAAAGATCATCCATTTCCAATCCCCTACCATGGGCAGGGACACCTTCCACTAACCCGCGTTGCTCAGAGCCCCATCCACCCTGACCTTGGACACTTCCAGGGATGAGGCAGCCACAGCTTCTCTGGGCAACCTGTGCCAGGGCCTCACCAAAATATTACTGAATAATAAAAAAGATATGATACTGTAGGATCTGTGTCACATCACTCCCGACTGCAGAGTTCCCAAAGGTTGATGCAGAACATGTTTGCTTGTGGGTTTTTTGTAAATAAGATATGCCTTTATCTGTCTTTTTCCAAGATATGCAATGAGGAAGAAAAACAAAAAGCAAATTAACAAAACCTTATGCCTGAACACTACAAAATTTGGCAGATTGATGGATGTTTCTGAAACATTTATCCTCAGAAGTCAAAACCAGCAATTAAGGGCTTGTCTTCTGCATTACTTAATCTTGTACTGAAGTCTTATCCCAGTTAAAGACCAGTATATAGGTCAGCTAGGTGGTAGAATTTCCTCTTGTATGTAAAAGGGGAAAAAATCTCCCAAAGAAAACCTTTTCAATATTGTATATTAATATTGGGATATTCAAGAAGCTCTATAAAGTTTTAGTCAGTAGTTACCTGGTTGGTTTCTGTACTGCTGAAATTGAACATTTAGATTCCCAGAACTTCAGGACATTCTTCCTGGGATGGTTTTCAAACACACTCTGAGGCCCAGAGTGCCTGCTCCTGTTTTATCAATAAACTGAGGATTTCACTTCTTTGGACTATCAAACTATTCTCTTTGTACAGATTAATGCAGATTTCTCTTACCGAAGACAGTAATCCTAAAGTATGTTACATTTATAATCAATGTGTTCTGGTTTTCAGTTCTGTAACATATTCCTTTCCTGTTTTAGAGTTTGCTATACTGCTTTTGCAGAAGGAATAAAAGTTTTCTGGGCAAAAAGCCAAGAAAAAGTAGTTCTTACCAAGCTGAATTAGGTAATTACAATTTCACTGTGTCTTTAAAGCACAGCTGTGTCTTTTGCTTTGTAAGAATTAGTATATAATGCACCTAACTTTACACTTTTCTTCATATGTAAAGGAAAATGTCCCCTCAAAATGCAGATTTGTCTAATTAGCTCATTTTCTCCATTTTGAAAATCAGCAAGTAAATGCATTCCTTAATTATATATTATGTTAATTATTATTATTGACTTTACTGTTTTATAATGGCCATTATCAGACTTCTCTTACTTTTTTTCTGTGTCAGAATTTGGTAGATGAGGAAAAAAAATGAAAACACTTCTGTTTTGATTTTCTACTAAAACAACTGCATTAATTTTGTATATCAACACTTTTCAATCCTGTTTTAATGACAGGTGAAAAGTATAATGGAAGATGACATAGAGTTTCTCTTCCCTTAATTCATGTATGAGCAGCACAAGTGTCCCTACTCTACTAAGTCACTTCCAAAAAGAATCCAGATATTAAGGATTTGCATGTATGAGAATGTTTAGCTTGTCCAAAAATCAATTTCAGCATGTCTTCTTCTCAGTTTAGATTTTTGTAACCCAGGCCTCTGGTTAGCTTTTTGTTTGCTTTTTTGTCTGTTTTTTGGGAGGCTTTTTTCCCAGTCTATAATTTCCTAAATATCTGTATTTTAGGTTTCCTTGGGGTCTGATGTGGTTTTGTTTTGATAATCATTTTCCCTGCTGAGTTGCCACACTGTGGCCTTTGAAATAAGCTACTATTGGTGAATCTACTTTGACTTTTGCTTTAGCTGAGCTGTCTCAAGACCCACATCACTTGCTTCTGAGAATCTCCTTGGATAACACTCCTTATATTTTGGGAGTATTTCCTACAGTAGTGCATCCCAAATAAATAGAGCTAAAATTCTATTGCTAACTAGAAAATTGTCTTTCTCACATTGCAGGTCATTGAATGCCCCAATGTGAACCAAACATCACTATAAATTGGTGGCATTTCTCTTAAGCAGAACTGGTTCTCAACAGTCACTGTATTTTTAAAAACTGAACAGTGAAGAAACAAACAAATGCAACAAAATCCATTTGTCTCTCTCACTCTCAGACTCATTTCTTGAAGCCTGAATTTGACAATTTAGTAAGTGTAAATTCAGCAAGTAAAGAAAAAGCAAGAGGAGGAAACACATTGCAGACTGATTACAGGTTTTAAAAGAAACTGGGAAGAAGCAGCTGTATGGGAGGCTTGTGTTTTGACTTAAGGTTGAATATAGCAATTAGCTAAAAATTGATTGTTTATGTTTGGTAGCTGTACTCAGCTCTAAACTATGTTCCTCTCTAGAGCTTTATGAAATATGAAAAAGACCTTTCATAATACTTAGATTACTTTAAAACAGAAGGGCCAGTATAATTGCACCCAAAATAGTTTGAACCAATCTAAGACCAAAGTCTTCTTAATTTGGCCTGAATGTTATTGTTATGTCTCCTGGAGAGCAAAGTTTATAGAGATTCCTGTCAGTTCTGGAATTTTTTTTTAAAATTCATTCAGCCTTACATGGCATGTAACCATTGGGTGGTTATAAATAGGTGGGTAATACCCCCTTCAGTTGAGCAGTTTGTGTGGGATGAAGCCAGTCATACTTGTGGGTCTTCTAAAGGAAACAATGGTTGCAATGCTATTGGACTGGAGGCTTTTTTACATCTTAGTAGAGAAATAAGATAACCTGCTGAACAGGTGTGATTGTGAGGCAGATATAGAACGATTTACCATTATTAAATGCCATCATTAACCTAAAGTGGTGACTTTCTTACTGAGGGAAATCCATGATATTACACAACAAAATGAAGTATTCACTTTTCTTATGCTGAAGCAGATTGAGAAAAGGGGAGGTAGGGCACTAAGATTCTTTATATGAAAGATTACCATTATTTTTTTCAAATACTGTCAAGGCTCATGGCATCTAAAGTCTTTATGATCTGTTGTTTGGTATTCAGAAGGAAAGAATTGACCAAGTTTTGCTTGTTACCAAACATGATAAGAATCAACTTACTCTCTCATTCTTGTGATCAACAGGAGCACTATCCAAACAAACAGTTTGAATGGGCAGGAAAGAAAATACTATGTCAGCACTGAAAGTAGCCATCATGTGTAAAATAATTTAGTTTCGTTCATCAGCTTAAATCTTTGATTTCTGCCATATTGAGGTTACTGCTCCCATTGCCACCTACTTCAGTCCTCACAGGTATTACCACAATCGGCAATAAAGCAAAAAGCATATTTGTTGCCAGACCACAATGTGCATGCTTAGAAAAATTCTGCCACCCTTTTCTACCCATTTAAAAACCACAATCAAAGCATACCACACTTGTTTGCCTTTTAGGGTTTTATAGGGCAAATCATGGTATAGAAATCATTATGATTTACTTTCAAGGAAATTTACCTAAAAGTGGACATTTAAAACTCCTACTGTTAAGTAAAAGCCCACTATAGAGTACCTTTTTTCCCCTACCTATTATATTTCTCCTTTTAGATGACAATAGCAGAACTCAAAGGCCACATTCTAAAGTGTTTTTCTCCCATTTTTAGATCCTGACTCTTGGCAGAAATTGTAAGTTTTGACCATCAAGTAGACATTCTGATAGTGTTGTGGTGTACCTGCTATCTCGAGTCTAGCAGTCCTGTCTGTGCAGTGTGTTAGTAATATCTACTTCACTAACCTTCTCTGGCTGTCACGGCTTTTGTGCATCTAGACACTGTACTAAGTGACTTTGGTGTTTTTCTGTGTTGTGTGTTTTTGGTTTAAATATTTGATCCTGCTGGTCTTTAAATCATGTGGAAGTACTTCTGAATTTGCAATCAGTGATCTATTTTTCAGCTACCTTTTCCCAGGTTTAATTGATTTGTATGTTAAGTGCATTTGTATAAGCAGCAATGCTACACTGGAGACTTCTTTGTGAAATCATGGTAAAAGGTTTAAGACAGATTTTTGATTCACAAGGGCAACTCTTTTTAAATCATTTTTTACATCCATCTGCAAGAGCAATTTATGAACAGTGCTCTTACTTTAAGTTGTATGTTCCTACAGTATTTTAGTTTCCTTATTTAATGTTAAAATAAATAAATAAATATTTGAGTTCATAGAAATTCTAGAATAAACAATATTGCACAAAGAAATCACCTAGTTAATCACAGAAAACTGTGCAAGTGCTGGGAATATGGTTGAGCTCTGAGGGAAATATCCAAGCAGTCCTTTTTAAAGCCATCACAGGCATACTTGCAGCACTTAAAATCAGTCAAACAAGAACTGGGGCTGTATTCTTTAGTTGGTAGCTACCGTGCATGCATTTTGTGGGGATTTGAATGAGTGGACAAACAAAGTCCATAAATTCTCTCAACACCAAGGGTAAGGACTCTGAACTTTACCCAAGACAAATAGTTTTTGAGAACAAAACTATTGCCATTTGAAAATAACTCTGTTTTCACACTTGACTTTCTTAGAACTTCAGGATTCAAGACTTGTATGGATCACTCTCAAACATAATTTTATTTGTAATGTAAGCGGTACCTTCTCCACAATGTTGCCAAAGTACGTAAAGTTCAGCCTATGTTGTGGGTTAATGCCCAGTAGGAGATAAATTCAGTGGGCCAAAAGTTTTCTTAAAGCTTTTGACCCTCTTCCTAACTTTTTGCTGGTTTTTTTTCTGTATTTAATTTTTAATACATACATATGAAGAAAAGGACAGACTTTGCAGCACTGGATTTATCTCAACAATGTGGTTTTTGTGGGGACTTCATCAAGAAATGACAGAGCAGTTAAGTGATGCCAGTTCACTTACATTTAGTCCCTCTACTCAGAGTACCAATATTTGAAAGGTAGAGCTTTATCCTAAGAACTTTCGTTGTCTATTAATATTTTGCTAAAATTACTGAGAAAATTTATGGTAATAAGCTTGCTGTGTTAATAGCAATGACTTGATATGGATGTTAGGTCATCTAGGAAGCCAGGCAGTCAGTCCTGAACTTCCTGAGGCAGGAACTGACACAGCTCCCTGTAAGCTATGGAAATCCAGAGGTAACTCTCAGATTCGCAGGTAGATGATCAAACAACTAAGAGCTTTGACCAGAACTTTCCAGAGAACCTGAATGATTAACTGCTCCAATTACTCAGTCAAAGTCTGAGCTGGAGGGCTCAAGGACAGGGTTCTGTAAACAAGGTCATCCTTTGAGCCCCAAAGAAGGACAAATACTCTTGTTTTGGAACAGCTTCTTGAGACTGAGTGTCCTACCATGCAAATCAAGACTCTAATACAGTGGTTGGACCAGATGCAGTACCACATTTGTCAGTCCTGGAATCCTCTCTGACCAAATTTGCTGGAACCAGATACTGCCTCAGATTATTCATCATATTAGCATATCATTCCTTATGAGTATCTTAATATCCACTCTTAGAAATAGCCTGCACTAAGACCGAATTGTATTGCAGAGGAAACTCCAAAAATTGGTCCAAGAAAGTTCCTACCTATCTCATGTTAAAATCTTCAGACCAGTCTCCTGGACTTATTTATAATGGCCTGTGAATTTATGTTCAAGACAGATGCAGGCAAACAGCCAGAAAGGTTCTGGAACAGAAATTCCTCAATTAGTTCTCTTTGTAGAAAGTGTGGATCCTTTTGTGAGGCCTGGACTTTGTCAGCAGTGGTGGCTGCACCCGTTTTTGTTGGACAGCTCTAACACAGGGAATGACATTCCTTCCACCAGCAGTCAGAGGGACTCACCATTCCGTTCTTCCCCAGCAATCCAGCAGTGTCAGGCAATTGCACCGAATGGGAGCCCTGAAGGAATGTCGTATCCATGTCTAGATATAGTCAAAGATCGAGTTTGAAATTGCAATGCTAAAAGGAACAAATATTTCTGTTCCCCTCCTGTTTCCTGAATGAAGACATCTTTTTTCCATCTCTCCACACTAAAGTTTAGGAAGACTGATCTGTCTCTGGAATTAGAAGCAATCAATCATTTCTGCTCGTTGACCACTTGTAAGACACCTTCAGTAGGGATTTGTTCATATGAGAGTTCAGCATAATTTATTTAAAAATGCAGATAGCAGAAATGCAGCAATGGGAAAATACATTTCTCTTTTAATCCTAGATAAATTAATCTCCATTATATTAAAGTGGATTTAATGCTGCTAATTGAAGTGGTTTAGCCAAGAATTTATGTAACCAATGTAGTTTTGTTTCATTAGGAAAGCAAAAAAATTCTGGAATGAGTATGTGAAATAATAATTAACTTTTATGTTACTGTCTGATGCAGGAAAATTGTGCCAGGCACACAGCAAATGTTTTGCATAATTTTCTTTCCCTGTGCAACCATGTGTTGTTTTGCTTTTTTTGAAACTGTTGTAGTAATAATTATCAAGCAAATAGGTGATTACTGTCCTAATCCCGATTATTCATTCATCTGCTGGAGCTTGTTTTTTACATTAGAAGCACTCTGAAGTAATCCAGCTGCTATGCAAAAGTTTAATTAAAACACGAAAAGATAGTTTGAGAAGATATTTTTACTGAAAATAGGTAAAGCATCAAATGTTTGCTAATGTGAAAAAGCAGAAAAGAAACTGTCTGATTAGCATATAAATGCAAGTAGCATTGGAGACTTTTGATATCCATAAATTAGATTGGCACATTGGGGAAATTAGTACAAGAAGACACCCCTAGTTCTTTATTTAAAAAAAAAAATTCATTGGTCAAACCTGGGAAGTTCCCGGTAGGTTATAAGTGCTACCAATTCATTTTGGTAGCTTTCAGTGAAAAAACCTAGTCATTGAAGACATCAATAGAATCACAGAATTGTCTGGATTGGAAGTGACCTAAAAGATCATTTTGTCCCAACCCTCTGCCATGGTCAGGAGCACCTTCCACCAGCCGAAGTTGCTCAGAACCCCATCCAACCTGGCCTGGGACACTTCCAGGGATGGGGCAGCCACAGCTTCTCTGCCCAACCTGTGCCAGGGCCTGCCCACCCTCACAGGGAACAATTTCTTCCTTGTATCTAACCTAAATCTACCCTTCTTTAGTTTGAAACCGTTCATCCTGTCACGTCACTACACTACTTAATAAATAGTCCAGCCCCATCATTCCTAGTGGTCCCCTTTAAGTACTGAAAGGCTGCAATAAAGCCTTCTCTTCTCCAGGTTGGACAATCCCAACTCTGCCAGCCTTTCCTCCCAGCAGAGCTGCTCCAGCCCTCTGATCCTCTTGGTGTCCCTGCTCTGGCCTCACTCCCACAGCTCCCTGTGCTGTCTGTGCTGGGACCCCAGGGCTGGGGGCAGCTCTGCAGGGGGGTGTCCCCAGAGGGGGCAGACGGGCAGAATCCCCCCTTCCCTCAACCTGCTGGTCAGGCTTCTGTTGATGCAGCTATCAAGCCATTGTCACTCAAAAAAACCCCCCAAAAACAAGTAAAGAAAAAAAAATTAAAACCCCAAACAAACAAAACAAAAAACCAAAAACCAAAGAAACAAAACCCTGTTGATCATTTAGCAAGTATTTTAATTAAAACAAAACAGAAACAAAAACAAAACAAAAAAAAGCTAAAATGCTTCTTACACTATATACTAAGATTCCATGCATCTTATCCTCAAAAAATGCCAATGTAACGTTAGAAGTGTGTATCTACTTATAACCTGCCAATGGTACTTTAAATGCTTGACAATTATTTTTACCCAAACAAGCATTTAAAAAAAATGAACTGTTTGCCTTCTTGGGGGGATGTTTCAGCAGGCAGTATTTTATGGCCACTACTATTGGTGGTTTTCATTAATCAACATCTTCATTTTATTAATGAACAAGGCAATATTCACCCTGCAAATGTGTTCACAGCACTAGAAGTTTAGATCCCAGTACATTATATTGTCATACCTATTAAAATCATAGAATGGTTTATGTTGGAAGGGCCCTAAAAGGTCATTTATTTCCAACTCCTTAGCCATGGGCAGTACCAGTTGCATAGAATTACTTTGGGCAATGAAGAAACCTGTTGAGAAAGTACTGAACATCTGGTATGGCCTGATATGTTACAGACTCAGTTTACTTACAAGATGTTTATGAAAAAATCTTATGCATTTACACAAAATTTGCATTTCTCAGTTGCACAAAATATTATTAAACCTTTAAAGCAGTGAAAATGTGTCTTTTTAAAATATTAAGAAATGTGAAAGTATTAAATGCATCCACATGTTGAAATAATTAATACTTGCAAAATTACTCAGGAGAATTTTGGCCTTAATCCATTGATTCACATTTTAGTGTACTATATACATTAAAAATAACATTATTTATTAGCATACTATAATGGAATATCACACCAATATATTAGTTACATGAGTGAATAAAGCAAAATCATTAATTCCAAAACTGAAGATTTTCTGATTTATTGTGAGTCACTATGTACAAGACAGAGGAGTTGGATTTACAGTTAAAAAATTCAGATAAAATGTGTACATTTTTTAAGCATGGAGAAATCAGGCCTGTGTTGACTTTCTTTTCCAGGCTGAGTATTTGTTTCAAAATAGGACTTCTATTAGGTAGAACAGGGAACTGATATTGTAATAAATGTTAATAAAGATTTCAAAAACTTAATTTGTATACTACAAGTACCTTTATGAGATACTCATTTTGTAAAAAACACAAATAACTGAAAAATATCCTCTAGCTGTGTCCATATTAGCACCTTAGTTTAGATCAGGAGTGTGCTTTTGAAGTGAATCTCTCAGTTGTCCCCACTTACAGCACGTGAAGTCCCATCGTGGGATAGTTGTGGAACACTAGAGCTGAATTCCTTTTGAATGAAACTAGACTGGAAGATGCCAACTAGTGGCCCTAATGTCCCCTGCTGTTAATATTTGTTTGGTGTATAAGATCAGACAGAGCTTTGCATAGAATCATAGAATTATTTAGGTTGAAAAAGGCCTCTAAGGTCATCAACGATTAACCTCACACTGCTAAGCCACCTCCAAACCATGTCCCCAGGTGCCACATCTACAGGTTTTTTGAACACTTCTAGGGATGGTGACTCAACCACTTCCTTGGGAAACCTGTTCCAATGCTTGGTGACTCTTTCTGTGATTAAATATTTTCTAATATCCAATCTAAAGGTCCCCTGGTGCACATTGGTACTTGGGAGAAGAGGCCAACCCTCTCCTGATTGCAGCTTCCTTCCAGGTTGTTTTGGGGAGCAGTAAGGTCTCCCTTGTGCCTCCTTTTCACCAGGCTGAAGAACCCCAACTCCCTCAAACACTCCTCATCTCAATTGCTCTCTCATGGTTTTGCACCTCTTGTCTCTACTCCTAAACAAGAGTCTCAGGGAAGATGTACTGAAAAAGATCTGGGAGGACAATAAATTGAACATAAACCAGTAGTAGGCTCTTGGGGGGGAAAAGGCCAACTGCAAGCGTGTTGCCAGCAGCAGGAGGGGCACAAACCTGATTTCATTAATTGGGGTTAGTGAAATCCCTGGAGAGTTTCCGATTATAGCGATCTCAGACCATAAAAGGAGTCTGTGCTGGCTGCTACTACTGACATGCAGCAGATACTTTTCTGTTATGTAGATTGTGAGCTTAATGAGAGGAAAACCCTGAAGTTTTCTTCGTTGTGACAGAACGGCTCCACTGCTCTCTTTTCAGCTGTCTTTGGAAGGTTTCTTCTTCCAGTGCCCCTAAGCAAGTAACAGCACAGTGGTTTTGTGGCCTGTGCTGAGATGGAAACAGGACTTGAGTCTTAAATACAACAAAATCAGATCTTGTAACACATAATCACCTCAAATACTTAGTTATTATCAAATGTCTGTATTGCTAAAGGAAGGGGATTTCTGCTCATTTGTTAGAGAAAGAATGAATGACTCTATTGTTAATTAGAATCAGATTGCAAAAAGTGTTTGCATTTGTATGAGGAAACTTCAATTTGAAAAGTCACTGTTCGGTCTTGCCCACAGTTTTGTGCACATACTTTCTAAAATCAGCAAGTGTTGGCTGGAATTGGAGCAGATACTTGACACATCCATATGTGTCTAGGGGCAAGATTGACCCCACAGGCTGTAAGACTTGACACCACCTTACTTTTCACATTCCAGAGACGTGGTATGGATAAACCTAATTCATGCTATTAAGAGTGCCTGTACATTTGAAGCTTCTGGTAACATTATTGTCAACATTTTTCTACATTGTTTGCACCTCTCTTTGTAAATAAATGTGACTTCCTAGTCTATGCTGATTTTATGTTCACTCAGGTTTACTTTGTGGTGGTCTTTATTTAATAATGGTATTCTAACTAGATTTATAGAGAATTAATTTTCAGTCATGTCAAGGAAATGAACAAATGCATGTAATACAGGAATTTTCACCTGACAGTTGTTTAAATACCTGTTTTCTATAGTATGATAAACCTATGACACCTTGTACTTTACCCTTCTAATATGTCTATTCTTTTGTGTTTCACAGAGATGTGAAAGATCTGCAAATGTAAAACCTCTGGAGTTGTGCACAGACTGCCCTGATAGCTTACATTTAGACTCATCCTAGGCTCAAACAGTTGGAGAACTTTCACAGTAGGATCTTGGACTTGCCAGTTATTCCATGTGTGTTGCACCTTTTGGGACAGATCCTCCATCTGTGCTCACCACTGCAAACATCCACATTATTCCTGTGTAGTCAGGAAGATTGGATCTACAAGACCTTCAAGTAATGGTCTGCAACTGAAGCCTGTGTAAGGCACACAGCTGTGGTGGTGATATTTCCAGAATCCACCTCCTTTTAGGGGTCAATGCTCTGTGGTCTCACACCTTGAATGCACCATGGAGGCTGTAGCCCAGCCTGTCCAGCTCACTTGTAGTCATGCAAGTGAATCACAGGTGTTCAAGAATTACATCATGTAGATCAAATCCAGTCTGCTTTCCATGGAACAGACAAGTGTGTCCCTGAAGGACTGGTTGAGGTTGAGGTTCCACATGTACAAATATAAATTCTTTGGGGTTTAATCTTATAGTTGTATTCTCCGGATGCATCCAGATCAGTCATATTCCCTCTGTGGTGTTCTTTATTTGCTGGGGGGAGATTTGTTAGAGGAAAACTTTTTGTTCCTTTAAATATTTCCAGCAATTTTGTTTTCCTTCTGGGCCCATATAGTTCCCTTCTGTATTGTTATTTACTAACCTATTTCATGTAGTAGCTACGTAATCATATAAAGACTCCCTTGGGGAGCAAAAATGTGTTTCATGCCTAAGAGATTTTTAATAGAACACTGCGATTATGTTGGTATTGAGTCGTGGGGGAAGGACACAGCACATGGATACGGTTCTGAGGGACCGGCGCCAGGACAAATTAATTCAGCCATGCCCATTACCTTCTGTAACAATGGAACTTAATCATAAATCAGATCCCCAGCCTTTGTTCTTGTTTCTTCTCCAGCACAGAGTTTCCCTGCCAGTGAGCATGGTGGTGTGTGCTAAGGCTGAGTCTGAGCACGCATTAACACATACACAGTAAAGGTGTTGCAGAAACGAAGCTTTAAGCTTGAGATTGTGCACACATGACAGTGCAGGTGTATGCCAAGGACCCAGGAAAGTTTATGCTCCAGAACCGGGGCTACTGACAGAAAACATCCTTTATTTAGGAGATGACTGTCATTCTGAAGTCCACTGACACTGCTTTGTTTTAGCAGGTATTGTAAGAAACCATGGGAGTAATTATGTGGTACTGATAGAATCTATCCAGCTTGAGGAACACAGGACCAAACCTGTCCTTAGTTTTGGGAAGGGATTCATTTTCATGCATTTCATTTTGTTTAGGGTGGGTTGCTTTTGGCTTTACTCCAATAAATACCCTGAGGTTTGACTGAAGTCAAAATGTACTTTTTTTTCTTTATTTTTTAAAAAGCACATTCATTAAGCACATTCTTCTGAAACAAATGATGAGACTACATCAACACTGCCAGTCATGATTTTTTTTTGTGAAACAAATATGAAATGAGAGAAGAAAACTGTCATGAATCATGTGTAGACAGTGTCTGGTTGTGAAAGCTTGGCAGTGACATTCATGGCTTCTTATCAGGACTTTGAAAGGAGGGGAATTATCAAGTTATGATAGTCATACCACGGACAATCCCAGATAACTGTCAAAGGCATGGGTTTTAGTGGGAAATTGCATGTAGTTTCCAGAAATGGGTAGTAATCTTACTCTTCTGAAGCTGGGGATTCTTCAGATTATGCATGTTCTGTACTTTTACTTATCTGTAATTTAATGTCTTTTTTTTTTTTTTTTTTTTTTTAATTTTATTTTTTTTTTTTTTTTTTTTTTTTTAAGAAATATTGGCATTGAAATACTCCTTTCTCTTTACAGAAGAGCAAATATCCTGCCCACAATCTTTCAAAAGATCCTCTTCTTCTATGTAAGGCTTAAAAGTAGGACAAGACATTTGTAAGACAGGCAAGCGGTGGCTAATGATAATAGAACTTCTGGTTTTGTATAAGTGGTTTGTCTTACCAGCATGGAACTCTGATATTATTAATTAGTGATCAGCTGATTATGCTGCCACTATCAGAGGTTTATCAGCAAATAACACAGTGCTGTAACAATTATTTTATCCACTGACAGTTTTAAATATTTATTTACTGTTAGATATGTTTCCCTTACAAGTTACTTTTAAGGTGTGTTATTCTCATAGGTAGCCAGAAAAGGAAGCATCTGATGTGTGGATGTGGGTGTGCCATAATAAAGGTATTTTATATTATTGGACTATTCTCTGAGTAAATTCCAGGGGTTTTGAGCTTAATTAAAGTAGATAACAAAATATGCTGCTGTAACACTAGTAAAATAACTTCATTTTTTTTTCAAAGGGAAGGGAAATGCTATTACACTAAAAAGAAATCTACTGTTATTCATATTGCATTTAACATGACTCTTGTGTAATTGTTGACCTTGATTGCTTCTGCAAGTCTTTCAGGGAGCAGTAAAAGAGAAAAACACTGTCAAAACACAGTTATGAATCATTATATATAACTACTAGGATTTCAAGTTCATTCTAGAAGCACACTGAATTTCATTCATTTTTGTACCTGGCACATTTAGCTTTTTGTTTCCCCTGGAAAATAAAATAATCAGGCAGTTTGTGAAATGTTTTCAAACAAATCTGAATTGCAGTTCCCTTTTCTGAACCCATTTTATTTCAGTGGATGTGTTATCGTTTCATTTTGGATGCATGAAAACAATTTTAGCAACTACTTTCTACCAAAATAAACAGCAGTAGAGGTAATTTGTCACAGAATTATGTACTTAGCCCACACTGTTATCTGTGTAGGAGATGTGTCTGAAGGGCTTCCACAGAGTTTGAGAATGCAGCATTTGTCTGCAAATGTTTTAGTTGAGGTTTTAATTGAATACAAACATGAACTGCATGAACTTTGACACTTGAAGGACTCCTGAGAAGAAGCTATCACTAGGAATATAGGACTGTAAGTACTCATATATTGTAAGGATATTGCATCAAAGCTGTCACTTGATAAGCAAATCAGCCTTTTACTTCTGTCTTGGAAGGCAACAGGATGCTATCTAAGTGTGTTTAGCCAGCTGAAAGCTATCAGAGAGCTCCTCCAAACAAACATTGTTTGAATTAATACGTTATTTCCAAACGAGTTACATTGGCAAGGTATAAGGTAACATGTGGTTTAGAAAAATAAACCTAAATAAAACGAAAACAGAAGCAGCAGAAACTCTGTTTGAGTCCTGTATGAACTCTGTGTGGATTTCATCTCATATGGCAAATGGCCGAAAATTAGAAGTAATATTCTAAGAAGAAAAGGTCAAGACGCAAAGAGAAAATTTGACTATAGTGGAAGCACCCAGTGTTAGCTAAGTCTGGAAGTGTAAATTGGGTAACTGGTCAGTGAAATTGCTATACCTTATTGTACAGGTATTTTTCAGTACTCACAGTACTACTGGCATCTGTTGCACATATTTCCCTTAGATTTGATACCTTATCCAAGGGTCTGTCTGTCTATGGACCAGTTTTCTGTGATTTCTAAATGGACAAAGGTGGAGATTTGGAGAAGCTGGGAGTATCGGTTGTAGGTCAAGACTGACTGAGTGTCAGCCAGACTGAACTGCAGTCTGGTTGTCCAGGTCCTCTGCAGATTCTCCAGCCCTGCCTTTTTCAGTTTTGTGTGTTGCAAGGTATTCTCTAATAAAGCACTTATTGATCAGAGACTGCTCATCCTGGTAGCTTCAAGATATGGATAAAATGGGACTGTGATAATTACAGGAAATTCCTTAAGTGCAGATTACAGATTTTTTTTTTTTTTCTTTCTTAGAAAGCTCATCACCATGGGATCTGATTATCTTCAGGATCTCTTCTCAGAACATTCTGAAAGTTAAGAAACGCTGCCTGTGGTTTTCAAATGGAGAGACGAGACTTCTGGGAAAATGGTGAGGATGCTGATAGGTGAGGTTTAGGCATAACTAGGGAATGAACCTACAAGTTCACATTTCCTTCAAGATGCTTTTGCTTTGCTCTCTGGTTTGAGGTGCAACTTGCAGAATCAAGTCAATAAGCAGTGCAAGAAGTATGGGTGGTGAAAAATATGACATATCTCCTTTCCTTATATAAAAGAGTATTAATGTGGGAGACATTAGTGGAACGGGAAATTTTACTGAACTTAACTGATTTTCTGTTTGCAGCTAAATTCACATTGATATGAAAAATTAATTTGTAATACCTATACAAATACCTAAGGTTTGAAAAGTTCACTGAAAATAATTCATTTCATATGAAAATCACTACTCATTTCTTTTTCAGAAAATGAGATTACTATAGTATTTTTCATTTGGTGGAACCTGTTGGTCAATGGCAAGACATTGTCAGAATTCAATATATAACGGTTTTCAGTTGCTGATAAATGCATAAAAGCATGTTTGCCAAGAGCAAGGCACAGTGTGGTCCTCAGAATCTTTTTGGATTTTAATTATATCTAGTCAAGCCCAAAGTTTCCCTCCTCTCCATTTGTTTATGAATTTCATTTTATGCATGGCCATGAAAGTAGACAATACAGGTGGATCCTTAAAACAATCTGAAAAAAACTCTATTAAAAAAAAATAATTGTGTTTTGTATTCTTAATTCACAGACACATACACAGCAAGTGGATATTTATCGTTTTTTGAAATACCATTAATCTTCTTCATATAACATCTTCTACCACAAATAGATGAAATTTAGAAACAAAGCTGTTTCCAGAAATTATTTGGATCCCTTGAAGAAAAATTGTGGTTTAACATTCTTAAATTATTAAACCCTATTGTAATTAATGTGTTTAATCTGTTGACTAAAAATTGCTTCTTTCTATCATGAAATCTGATCAGTGAAAATATGTTTTATTTTGCTTTTTAAGTAATCTTCCTTGTTTAATAATACCACAAACTGGTAAAGGATTAGTCAAAAGAGGTTTAGAGAGCAATTCAAATAAACAAAGAAAGAAGTGTAAAGTTTTAGAATCCAATTTCCTTAAAGTTATTTAAACACTAAAGGCCCCTCTAGGTCTATTTGGAGGTACTAGAGAGGGCTGACCCCTCAACTTCTCACTTGCATTAACCTTAGTGCAAACTAAAGTGGAGAGGGAGTTCAAGTTTTGTTTTGATAGTCCCTTGATTGACCTTATCTGTCCTTATCTAAAGAATATCTTATTGTTAAGGTTACAGCCATGCTGCTTCTACATCATTTTTCCCCCTGAAATTAAGAGTTCAAATTCACTGAATAGAAAAGTACACTCAATAAATTTTAAGAAAAATTGGGAACAATCTTGGTGTAAATTACTATCAGAGGGATAAGAGAATGCATTTCCAGTGTCCCCTTATGCTGCCAGATCCTGCCTCTGTTATTTTTTATACTTTCAGTCTTAAAATGTCTCTCTTGTGTACAGGCTAGGTAGCATGATCTACTGAAGAAGCCAAATAAATGCTTCACAATATGAGAAAACCCAGGTAATTACAAAGAAAGATGTTCTTTCTCCATGTTGTAATTATTTATCCAAGCCCTCTAGACCTGATAGTGTGTCCACACAGATCTAACAGACCACTATTTTCATAACGTGTTTTTGGGAATTTAAGATTTCGCTGATAAATAATTGTAATGATTTATCAAGCATGTCAGGTTTATAAAATCTTCCTTCATTCTGCCCTGTATTTAATACTCATTCACGTTCATCACCTGCTAGAAATTTAATTTTGGAGAAATTTAGATCACCCAGCTAAATTCAATTAAAATTTCCAACATCTTCTCTCTAGATGAACTCATTTTAATACTGTTGCACATTAGAATCTTGCTTTGGTTACTATGGAGTGATAAGTGAATAGGCAATTCTATGCCAGCTAGTACTGGTACTGTAGTAACAATGTTTATCTAATATTAAATAAATAAAATTATTAGTCCTTTTCTGTATATGCATGACTGATCTGAAGGTCTCTGGGAATTGCGTATATATAAGGCAAATGTTTATGTTATGCTTATCTCTGCATTTAAAGAGATCAAAAGGACCTGGGAATGAATGACCAGAGTCATTGGAATTGTACTCAGCAACTAAAATTGTAGCCAGTCTTTAATTTGTAGTAAAAAATTGTGAAAGCTTCAGTTTGCATGTGATATTTCCCTGCTGTGTCCTGCTCTTCACAATGCTGCTTTGTATCTTTCTTTTTTTAGGGAAGTAAAACCTATTGCATGTTGGAATCCACATCCTTAAGCATATTGCTGCCATCATATGGTTATATACTTATTTGTCAGAATGGTATGATGAAAACAGTTCTCCATTTTAAAAGAAAGGTTTTTATGTAAGGAAGTATAAAGTTGCACAGTGAAATAGTAATGAGTGTAATAAAGTTTCTAATCCTTTCTCATGTTTAGGCTGTAACAGCTCTGCCTGTCTCTGAGCATGAAATGCATCGTCTCCTGGAGCTAAATGAGTAAGATGATGATCTGTGTGATCCATACAAGGTGGCATAAAGATAATGTACATAAATATTAGTCAGAAGATATACCGTGGGAGAGAAGTTAGTGGGAGTCTTGCCTGAATAAAAAAGTGAATAAAAACTCAGAAAAGCTGTCAGACCTTATCCCAGGTGGTTACAAAAATAATTGTGTGAGTGTGTTCAGTATGTTATATCAAATCCACTCTTACTCCTTTTGTCTCTGCTCCTCTACTTTTTGGAGCTTCTCATGCACCTTTCATCAATTCATATGTTGGCAGCCCTCAACTGATTTTTAATATGAAAAAAATTGTCTTTTCAGTCTCAGGCCCATATTTGTGCTGGCAGGCACAAGTAACATTGAAGTGAACGCAATTTTCTTTTCTCCATGTTTGTCCCATAGAGCCTGTCCAATCTGGCAAACACACTGTAACAGTGTGGCTAGTAAGGAAAAAAAAGGAAAGGATGGGATAGGAAAGGAAGAATATGCACTTATGAATATATTATATAAAAGCTTTACTTGGGTAGGGAAAACTAGTGCCAAAAATTAATGCAATTTCTGTACATTTTTTGAAAGAATAACTATCAGTATGAACAAAAATTGTCAATATTTGAAGAAAATCATTATTTTAATCTTTTAACTTTCAGTAATTTAAAATTATGCATGATTAGACCTGTCCAATTTCTCAAAAATCATTCACCCCACATTAATTTCTATGACATATTACTTATTTTGAAATAATACATAGGGAGTGACAAACTCAGGGTTAAAATAGATGATTCATAGTGTTGTAGGAAATATAGCTAAGACAGCTTAGTCAACCATCATAAAATCCCTTTAATCATAATAGACGTAAACAGCAGAAGAAAAAGTGATAGAAAGGAACATAATTAAATATTCTGGTGCATCAGTGTAATGTAACTTCCCCAGCAATAAAATTAGGATGTATCATTTCCAGGTGAACTGTTTATATTGGTCCAGAATTTCAGAGTGGATCAGCAAGACAGTATATTAAAAGGAGATTTTAATCCTAAGTAAAGCTGCCAGACTGCCCTAGACAACAAAGATAAACCTAGTTCTCATATGTATTGGAAACAGATGTTGAAAGGATGTAACAGTTTCATAAATATGAGTTTGAAATTACTATGTTGCTCATAAGTGATGAAATAACAAATGCAGATTCTCATAACTATGCAGGGTTTTTTGATCCAAAGGAAGGAATGATAGAAGAAAAAAATATCTCTGTGGTGGTGTTCTTTTCCTATAGAAGGATCTTTTTCACCTTTTTTGTTTTTAATTCATGGGGTTGAAATCTGAAGCTGGTCTTGCACCTTCCATTGCCCTAGAAGCAGCAGGCACAGCCCAGAAGTTTCCCATGCCACAGATATCTCTAACATTTGTGTTCAATAATACTTACAGAAAAGCAGAATAAGAAGACTACAAAGTCTCTGGCTCTCCCTGCCATGTATAACACAACTAAAAGTCAAGTCCCAAATCTCGCATGAGATTCTACTCCTGTGGCAGCCACAGGTGTGTCCTGCTTCTGGCATGAAGTGGAGGTCAGTAGAAGAGGAAAGCAGGTCATCCTGAAGCTCAGGCATGTGAGTAGAGGATGCTCTGTGAGCAGCCTTCTGTTTTTCAAGTCAAAAAGGGTTTTCTAAGAGTATTTCCACTGAGACAACCTTTGGTCACTTGGCCCAAAAGTATACAGTGTGTTTACTCAGACCAGGAGAACCTAGACACTCAGGACCCACAACCAACACCTTAGAGCCAAAATCCATTTCTAATATTCCAGCTAGGTATCATTCCACAGCAAGGAACACCTGGGGCAAATATTGCTGCTAACAGCAGCAGCTCTTTTTTGGTGTGCTGTGTTCTGTAGGATTTTGGATTGCACCCTGTGTAGCTGACTTTGAAGTAATCCAGTCCTGAGGTATGAAAATAAGGATCTCAACAGGAAATTTCACAGTCAAAGGTAATGTTCAGGCATGGGCAATGCAGCACTTTTGGTAGCTTCTGCTACATGATCAGAGAGCAGCTGGTATCCGTCATAACCACAGATTTGAAAACGTAATAAAGAAACAGTGAAACAATGAAGGATTTAGTGGGTTTACAATTCAGTTGCAATGCCCAGCAATGCCATTAATGTAATCCCTGTTGCACTGGATGAATCATCAAGATTTCATCCTTCTGCAGTTTTCCCAGACTTTTGGCAAGACACTACTGCACTGATTGTTAGAGGAGTGATAAAACTGTGATAACATCCTAGAGACAATACCTGGGTCCCTCTCACCCAACAATCTCCAATTCAATTGGATGGGAAAGGTGACAATGCAGGTCTCAAATGCAGTCCCCTCTCAGAGGGCCTTAGGGGGAAGGAAATTAAGTTTACACAAGACATTGTGGGAAAAGCAAATTAGGGGAGAAATCACCAATTCAAAAGCAATGTTCATGACTGTTGTGTAGTATGAAGGTTACTGACACTTGGCAGAGAATCACATTAAAATGTGATTTTAATGGAAAATAGAATGTAAATAATAGGTTGACCATTAATCAAGGCACTCAGCATCAAGTGTCCATTGTTCTTTTCTTACCAAAACAGTTATTGCCTATATCTCACACAGGTAAAATAGATTTAAAAGGCTTAAAAGATCATGTAGGATGGTGAAATCATAAAATACTCAAACTAAGGGACTGTCAGAATTGTGGGTCATCTTTTGAATATCCATTGAGATTAAGAGATTAAGGACCATATTGTTTTTTATTTTCTCCAAGGGTATCTCTGTCTTACTGAATACACAGAGTAGACAGGTTTCAGTTAATGAACAAATACAGAACATCTATAATACAGAGTTTTTTCTGGATGTGATTTTGCTTATGGCAAGCTGTTGGATCTATGATATGAAAACAAAATTGGTTGTTTCTCTCTAGCTTTTCATTTAGTATTCATGACTACAGTTTATGAATGCTTCACAGATATTTGTGGTGTAATTTTCACAAGACAGTCAGAGGGAACACCGTATTATAGGTGGAGAACAGAAGCACAAAGATCTCAGGGTCAAAAGTTTTCACTGGTTGTGTGGGTCAGATCTTTCACGCACAGGAAACAATCTTTTCAGAATGTAAAGAACTGTCAGTCCATGACTTAATGTGCTCAAAGCACAAGTCTCATACATATCAAATGTGGTCTTGAGCTTTAGGCATTTCTATAAGTCTGAACTTTCTGAAAGTTGAGAATATACTTGCAGATCATCCAGGAGAGACAGATTTAACTCAGCTGTCTGATACTACATGGGAAGTAGCACTGTCTGGAAGAGAATCCTCCAGGTCAGTATCTGATAGTCATTAAGAAATTCTTTCTCTTACACTGTGTTCTCTGCCTTATGGCTCCCTTTGCCTTAGACTTCTGCTGCAGCTAAAGTTTCCTTCATTATACTCAAAAAAACCTGGGATCTTGTGTATAAATAACTCTTCAAATGTAATTAAATATGATATTGCAACTATGTATCTGGTGGCCAAATGAAGGATGCATAAATAATTCTAGTTTGGGCTTTTCATAAAAGTTAACATTTGACATTATGACCATAATCATAATTGCCATGTAATATTTTATTTCTTCTTAAGTTTTTATGAAATGAGCTGGAAAATGTGCTGTATTCTGGCAGCATGTGAAATGTCAGCAGGATTGGAACCTAGAGCCACTGTACTTCTTTGCCCTGAGTAAACTGACAGAGTAATTGATTGCAGGATGACTAACCATTGTCTAGGTGAACCAGCATAAACAGAAAGAATACATTTTTTCTACCAGGGTAAGAACATGATGCCTGATAATTCCTGATTCTACTCAGGACCAGTCTCTTTGCCTTCCTCTGGGATTTTTTTATTCCAGACTGACTTTCCTTGTATGGCTTCTGAAGGACTCAGCTGATGTTCACTGGGGAATTGTCCAGCTCTTCTTTCTCCTCTCAGTCTTCAACCAGCACACTGGGAATGCCTAAACCCAGCTTTCCTCCTAAGCACCTTGGTTGTAGCTTCAGGCAGTTCCAGTTCCAAGCTGATGAGCATGACTGCTTATCAATCTCTTCTTCTCCTCTGCCTTGGCCTCACCAATATCTCCCAATGTCTCTTCCTGTCAAAAGCCAGTTCAATATTATTCCCTCCACTACGCTTTCAGAACTTAACCACTCTTCTTTTCACTGTGTATTCAAACATCCTCCTTCCCTCTCCCCGCCTTTCCTCACTAAAGGGACAAAATATTTCAAAATGTCTCTCCTGATACCTGAACCTGACTTATATGGCTGGTACAAAGCAATCCTGGCAAATGAAAGAATCTGGCCACTTGTTTCCATTCTAGCACAGCTCTGTTTCCCATGTTAAATAGATAATCTTAGGTTTTGGGTTGGTTTTTTTCCCCCATGCATTCTGATCATCTGCTTTCTTGTTTTACTGCAGTCAGCACTATTTTGGCTTATCTGTTTTCAGACATGTACAGAACACTTAATGTGCTGTGGAGTAAAAATGCATTCTCAACTAGATATAATCAAAGTTTGATTTCTGCCTCATGCTGTAAGTTTGAGCAGGACTGGTTCTATCAGTCCTTCTAGTCCCCACCTTTACTGCAAAGAGAATAAGATTTTACATGCAGAGTAATAGTGTGTAAGTTAGAGGCAATGGAATGTTTTGCTATTATGGGATTATGTTTATAAGGAGGTGCAAAGAACTCCCACAGACAAAACCTGGTGATTAATTGGGTATTGTGGGTGCTTGATGTTTTTAATTTAGGCTTTCAGAGATTAATAAGCCCTGCCGCCCTGTGATACTTTATCTTTCTTCATCAAAAACTAGCAAGTATTTGTAGCTTTTGACCCTATATACTGCTTAATTATGGAATTAAAACAATAGAAATCCTGGTCTCTGTAATTGAGAGTGTTAGCCATTGCATTTTAACCATTTTTTAATATAACTGCATTGAATAACTCTCCTTACCTTTGTTTGTTTGTTTGTTTGGTGTTTTTTTTGTTGTTGTTGTTGTTTGTTTTTTTTTTAAATTACTAGTTTTAAGTGAATGTGTTACTCCTCTGTCTTGAAATCCTGTATGTTGTTAAATGGCTGCATTTCAGTGGGCTTGCTTTATGAACTCAGTTTCTTTCCCACAGCAGAAGTCTGTGAGCAGCTGGTTTGCAGCCACAGGAAGGCCTTTTGGAGAAAGCTGGGGGCAGAGAGCGGGAAGCAATGTCAAAGGTACTCAACGTTTCCCTCTGCTCCGGGGCACCAGCCAGCTCATCCTTGGACTTGCTCAGCAGACTGAGACAGTGTCCCAGTTTACTGTACATCCTGGGCAGTCTTGGCCAGAGCAGGTTCTATGGGACCCCACCCCTTTCTTTATTCATGGTAACATTTCATTCGCTTTTGATTGCCTTTCCACATTAAGCAGATGTTTTTATTAAGCTCTCTAAGGTGACACACAGGTCATTTTCTTGGGTGGTTACTGTTAATTCAAAATTCAACAATGTGTGTTAGTAATATCCTTCCAACACACCTTATTTTGAATTTTCCATCATGAACTTCCTTTGCCATTGTGCTGCCTAATTGCCTAGGTTTGTCTTGCCTGACTTAAATAACTGCTCTGTCAAATAATTGTTACTTGTTAAGAAAATGGTTCCATGGCAAATTGTACCACTGTGCTGATTAAGCCCTTTTCCAGCACATTAATGGATACAGTGATGTCCTGACAGTCTCACAGTGCTCTGTTACTAACCATTGCCATATTTAAAACTGCCTTTTTCACTCTATTCTGTTCTCTTTCAGCCATTTTGTGATCAAAACACAACTACAACCCCCACCTTACAACTTCCTAGTTTCCTTACTAGCCTCTTGTGAGGTATATTGTCAAAAGTGCTTTAAAAATCCCAATAAATTATGTCCGTGAAACAATTCTTGTTCCTCGTCCAGCTGAATTCTCTCAAATGTTCTCTGAAAACTCTCAAAATCTAATTCAGAAAAAGAGTCAGGAATGCTTGTAAATTATGGTTGACTTGCTTGTTTTTAGTAGTTGGCAGTGACTGCATTGATGCTGTGTCTGGCTATAAGCCATTTATATTCCTGTCAGAAAAATGAGCAGCGTTAATTGTTGTTCTGGGATCCCGCTGCATCCCAGGCTGTTTCCAGTACCAAAGGGAGGCAAAAAGCTCTAGTGCACACCTGGAGTGTCTGGGAACTCCATGTTCTGGGCAGTGGTGGCCATGGAGAGGCTGGGCTGGAGGTCAAAGAGCACTTTGAGAAACTGGATGAGGTCAAAACTCTGTGTGAAGTGAGTCCCATCACATCCCACAGTGTCTGCCTTCCTGCTGCCAGAAAGCCTTAACTGATTCCATGGAAACCCTCTCGCAGCTGACCTAACCTCTTCACTGCCAGTTTTGTATGTCTGGGGGACAGGAAGTATTTTTGGCAGGGAGAACACAGAGAACATGTTGAAGGTAGTAGAAAGTGCAGTCCAAAAGGGCTGAAAGTATTTTATTGGAATTTTTTAAATGATGGTGGGGGGAAGAGAAATGAGCCAGATTCTTGTAATATAAGCTACTAACTCGGAATGATGATACAATCTTTATTGTTAAGAGAGTAAGAGTATTGTTAAGAGTAAGCTTGTGGAGAATGCCTTTTACTGTCTATGGGACTAAGTTTCATTCAGCATTTCAGTTTCCAGTATTGAACTGACATTGCACACCTCCCTCGAAGATCTGGCCTGGAATATCTGCATCATATTAGAGTGATCTGAACAGTCACAGCTCTTTTCAAATTTCATTGTCACTCATCAGTCTGCACATTTGCTCAATAAACTTTCCTAGCTTCACCAAATGCATATATTCAAAGCAAATCTCAAAAGGGAATAACTTAATATCATGGAAATAATTACCAAGCAAGTCATATTATGCATCCTGCCAGTTCACAAAGAACCCTATTTTTCTAAAATGTGAATGCTATATTGCTGCTAAATGGAGTCTAAACTTCAAAAGAAATGGTGAAAATTTCTCTTCTATCTTGGCAGAGGGGAACAGCAGCAGTGCCACACTCCTCAGATGCAGTCTAGAACTGCCTTAAACTGAGTATCTGATCCAAACACTGTTAAAAACTAAGGTGAAAACTGGCTTGACTTTGAAGCTCTTTCCATATACCTGTAGTTTTGGGGATATCAGGAAACACTGCTCGCACATTTCAGATGTTGCAGTTCCTATTAAGTAAATTTTCCTGCAGATGGAAAATTATCTTTTATTTAACACAAATTTGGTTGATGCACTAGTCAAGTGTCATGTCTTTAGGTGTCATCTATCACATCACTGATTTCTCATGGAAGCAGTTAAAAACAGGAGAGTTACAGTGTGGCCTCTTGTGCTGAGGGGAGTTACACCATCTTTTGAAATGCTATTCATCAGGGGATCAGCCTTTGAGTAGTTCTTCTGCAGTGATGTCAAGCAGGAGCAATGCCACTGAGGTTCTTAAAATGGTGCCAAAGCAAAGTGGATGAAAACCACTGCAAAGCACAGCTGTTGACTCAGTGGCATTTGTTTTTCTTTACTAAGACATCTGCAGTTTTGTCAATAAGAAGCATGATAAATTAGTGTTTGTTGAAATATTTGTTGCCCTATGTTACACATTACTGGCAGAGAAACTGAAGTGCCACTGGTTCTTGCAGCAGGGATGTTCCAAACCGGCTTGGGAAAATCTCTGTCATGCTGCAGGCAATGGCTATGATGGATTGTCAAATATCCTTTATCTCTTTTTTTCTTGTTTTAATACAGACTTTTTTCATGGCCCACAGATGGCACCTGAAAGTACAGTATCTGTTCCAAAAGGAATTCCAGGCTCTTTTTTTCCCCTCATCTTCTTCCAAGAGTAAAAAGTACACATACTTTTTGTGTGTTATGGCCTTATGTGGGACACCACCCACAACCTCACCCTTTTTTCCCCTTCCATGGATAATCTTTTCACAGGGTGGAGAGGAGATGGGATGGGATGGGATGGGAAAAAAAGAGTTGCTTTTATGTTTTCTAGCAATGATTTTGTCTACAACTATTTCCTTCTTGACTTCTTACTCACTGTTTATGAAATCTCCCTGTACTTTAACAATAGTATTGTTGCCACAGCTGCACTGATTATATTTCCCTAACTTCTCCCATTTTGGGGCTTGGAATCAGTGTGGTTTGTTTTCATACATGGTAACTTGGAACAGCCTATAATAACATTACAGAAAGCCCTGATAATATAATTGTAATGTGCACACACACTACTGTCTCTGCTCTTTTGTCTGCAGGATCAAATGCCTAATTTGTTGGGGTTTTTTTAATACTTTGCCTACATCAAGAAGCAAACAACTCATTCCAGATACGAACAAACAAAATTAGTGGTTTACAAGCATATTAATAAGGGGTCAGTGAGTATTTTAAGTATTAAATTGTACAACCATGTATCTCCACACGTGAGGTTTTTGTTGTGATGGTGGCAGCTTTTTTTAAATTTATTTTAGTTTGTTGTATCCATTCTCCTCTTTAAAATAAAATGAGATGAAAAACCAAGAAAGCCATTTGAAGTGTGTAACATATTTAGATTATTTTTAAGTTATAGAAAAAGAATCTTGTGGCTTTCTCAGCTGAAACTCAAAATAAAAATTTGGTTCTTGTTAGTGCTAGAACCTGTGTGAGCACTTTTGCAAGGCAAAATATTCTGGCAGTGGAAGGTTCATCTCCACACAACTGAAGTTCAGCCTTTGAACTTCAGGGCAAGTCCTCCTTTGCTGGAACTCCACTTGGTGTTCTTGATGTCCTTAAATAAGAAGAATGTGTATTAAATATGTTAGATTAAAAAGTCCTTCATTTGCCGGACAGTCACCTGGAGCAATATAGGTGTAGGTACTGAACAGCTCCTGCAATCAGCACTTCCCCAGCAGAAAAATGTGGGCTATGGGACATTCATTTAGACATATTAGGCAATTAGGACTGTCTCACATTTAGATTGCATCAGATACCTGTGCAAGTCCTAACACACTGTATACCTTCCATTGTTTCCAATGCTGATTGGTGCTGACAGAAGATGGCTCGCTGACAGTCAGGGACACAAACACTTCCTGAACCTGCAAAACCCAGAGAGATGAAATGTGGAAGTCAGGACATCACCCTCCTGTCCTGCTTTGCTGCACAGATACTCCTAGAGAGTTACAAGGAGCTGGGGCAGAGCATGAGTGGAGTGTACACATTCTGATCCACCCTGCTCCAAGCCAGACCCTGAGATGGGCACTGAGTGTCAAAAATCTTGGGCAAACTGGGCAACCTCTTATTGCCTAGAAGCAAGACAGAAGAGAATATCTTTTATCATTGTCCTCCATGAAGAAGTTCTCTCCTGAACACTAATTTCATATAGAAAAGCAAAAGGAGTTGGACACTAAAAGTATTCCATTGTTACCTCTGAATCCAAGAATCTTAAACAAATATCTTAGGAGCAAAGCAGACTGGTGAGTTTTTTAATTATTCCATCAATTATTCCATTCCTCATGTTTTACACAATCTATCCCAATTACAAAGTTTTTCCTAACGTGGGATATAAATAAGGTAGTTATTAAATCCAGAGTTGATGAAGAGTTTGCTTGGCACCGTTTGCTTTTATAGATGCTCCCCATATGACGACTTCCAATGAATTAGAGTTGCAGAATTCACAGTTGCTTTTCCTGGAGTCAATGCATGTAACTGAAAAGAAGCAGGAGGCAGCATGCTCAGATTCCTGATACATTAAAGGAGAAAGTGAATTTAAAACCCAGAAGACAAGTTTTGATTTTTTTTTTTTTTTTTTTGCATCTCAATAGTAATTGCTTTTTGGCAAATTCAATTTGAGAGAAGAGCCAAAAATCCCTTTAGAACCAACCCTGGGAAACAAGTATGTCTCAAGGTTAATCGATGCTCTCATCAGCAAATGCTCTCACGCATTGTCTAGCAGATCCTGAAAACCCGTAACACAATTGAAAAGCAGGATTGTCTGCACAGGCCACAATAGTTTTGGTTTTTTTCTCAAATGAGTAGATGGTTTAAAAAAAAATAAGTGTCTGATGTTGAAAGAAAATGTTTGCACCAAACAAATTAGAGAGGTCATCAGTCAAGACTGTTTAATACTAGTCAAAATAGCACCATCGCAATAAACTGGCAAATTGAACATCAGTTTAAATAATCTTTTGTTGTAAGCGTGCAAGTTATATTTGCCTAGGGGAGTCTGTTGCAATTTGCATATGGTTAAATCTGTTTCAGATGACGTTTTCAATTTAATTTATGAACAGAGTTTTCTATTCCTCTTCAAGACTAACTTGCCTCTTACCTTCTCAAACATGTTTGTAAGCTGCCAGGTGCATGCCTGAAAAGAAGCCACGCTGGTGACTTTCAGCTAAGGCCAGGTGATAAACCTCTGGTGAAATCAGTGCATTTTTAAGGGATATCTCATACAGAGTTGCTTGATTTTTACTGAAGTTGAGAGCTTCCTCTTAATAATGGCCTAAAAGTTTACAATTGTGCATTGAATGCATTGCTGTTGTCACTCCAGTGAAAAAAATTCCCAAGAGCCAAATGTATTTTCCACTTGTAATTGAAGTATCAACCAGTTGTCATGAGGTTTGAGCATGGCCTCAGTTCACCTATGAACTCTGAGAAATTCACTTCTATGTTTCTCTTGTTGATCCCTATTTTTGCAAGCATCCATGCTTCATCTGGTATTAGAAGCAGGAATACTGAAATGCACTGAAACCCCTCAGAGGAGTCAATCATACCATATTGTGTGCAAATACTGCTAATTTCTCCTCCCTATAATTTCAAAACTGTCTGCTCAAGATATTTGGGAAATATGTACTTGTTTAAGTACTTTCCTCAACCTAAACTACCAAACTCTCTGCTACGGACCAATCATAGTAATACAGGAGAATTCATCCAGTAGAGGTGTTCTTGCAGAGGTTAATATTTAGGTCAAGGTGAATGAAAATCTCAGTCATGTTTCTCCCTCTTCTGATGTGCTGAAGAGGAACACATTTGACATTTCTAGACTGAGTTCTGTAACCCTGATGTTGACAAGTCAGGGAAACTATTGCAAAATAAGGTGAGACTCAGTGTGAATCAAAGGGCATCAGGAAGTTTCTCTTTACCACTACGATTTTAAAGGCATTCTGGCACTGTGAGTCATTGGAAGTTAGGTACCTTGGACCTCAGTGTGCCTCTCTGAATTTTTGGGTAACTAAACCAATTAAAACCCCCCACTGACAATCTTAGACTTTGGGGCTGTAAATATTTCTCTGTGAGCTCAGCTCTAAGCACATGAGTTGATTAATTTACACTATCTGATCCTAGATCTAGCAACTGAGAAGTTTATGCAAAGATATTAATATTTGAAAGTCAGAAATTTTATTTTCCCCAAATCAAACGATATTTAAGGTATTGGAGGGTGTTGGGAGTTGCAGATCCATTTACAGCCTTCCTAAGGTGTGTTGTGATCCATACTCACAGAAGCATCATCGTTTGGTGTAGCTCTGACAAACAAGATTCCAATTTGTATTCAGAGATTCTACATAAAATGATAACAACTTCTGCCATTCTGTGTTTCTGCTTAATATTAAACAAATAATTGCAATAATTTGTATCTATAATGATTTACTTGATGAGGAAGACCCAGCTTGCTAGTCAGCCTAAAAGTGATATTCTCCATATTTGTTTCTTTTGGTATTTGAATGTGTTAAAATAGTTACAACATGATAACAAGATTACCAGCTTTAGAGAAAAAAATAGCTGCTGCTGTCCTTTTTAATCCATATTAGATCAGAGTCAGTCTAATCTATGGCACAAGAGGTTTCTTACGGTCATGTAAGTTTCTTGACTGGGGAATATCCTCCTGCTCATATTAAAAATGTTCAGCAGCAGGAAAATTAAAAGGTTACTTAATATGTCATTTGAAGATAAAGTCAATGTGCTCCAAGTGTATTGATATTTTTTCTATTTGAAATGGATTCTGAGTTACTAGATGATTATCTCTTCCTGTGCCACTTTGGCACTCTATCTAATATTAGATGTATATTTTGTTTTCTCCAGAAAATATATTTATAAATTTTAGATCTATTTTCTTTATAGCTGTAAAAATTGCACAACTTGACCTTGTGAAACAGTGAACTAGTGCTTTGCATCTTTCACTGCTTTGCCTCTGTACTTGAAGATATTCTTAGGAAAGACGGTTGTGCAGTCTACATTCCTGCAATTCCTGAATATTATACTTAATTGGAAAGAAACATTCTAATGCATATTTAAAATAGATATTGTACACTTTGTCAGGTTATTTTGAAGTGCAATCAGAGAGAGGTTTTTTTTTCTTTTTTCTTTTTTTTTTTTTTTTAATTGTAAAGACAGAGAATGGAATTTTTGCTAAAAGGTGAGTTTAGATTTCCCAGGGGAACTCTGAAAGGTGTCAGTTGCTGTCAAAAACTTTAGCCTTAAGAAGTGGTCACAATGAATAACATGCCTCTTGCTTTGCAAAGCATGGGGAAGCAGGTGATGTTCACACAGCCTAGCAAAAAGGAACTAAAATGCAACATCCCTGAGAGGGGATAGGTGCATTTTAGAGCAGTTTCTGCAGAGACAAGAAAGATCTGAAATGAATCTGTTGTGTGTGTTGGGGAGGACACTGTAGCTACTGCTGGCAGCCTGTGGGGAGCTCAGCAGTCACCTTAATCATTGTTCCTCTCTATTTTACTGTTCAGACATCCGGGCTTCGTCAGGAGAATGTTATGACTCCCTTGCTCCATCATTACCTTTGCCAGACTTTCCTCTATCAAACTATCTGTCTTCTATTTTACTCTGAAGGAAGACAAAAGCCAGGGATGAGTCTAGTCACTAGAAATCTATCTTGCTAATCTCTAGCTTGTTTGAACAGGAATCTGCTTTCCAATAATGTTACCACTGGGTCTGGTTTTTTCATGTCACTTATCTTGCCTCTAGCAAAGAATATACTAGAATTTAGACATAACACAGAGGTAGGTCTCTCCAAGCAACTTGCAATACATTAAATCACAAATTAATCTAGAGTGACTACTTTAGAGCACGCTTCTTTTTGGAGAAAAACATCAGTCCTCTATGCTGTCTTTATAAAGTTAAGGACTGAAGAGCATACTGGTGTTTTGATAGCTATATTTTTTCCTTCTTTGTTCAACATGGTTAGATGTTCCATCTTACTCCCATCGTTCCTTCACTGATGATAAAAGAGCACTGGGGGATCTAGGCTGGCCAGGCAGAGTAGTGATTATATTTTCATATGCCATCCATAAGCATTAACTCTTTTTTTTTTATGGAAAAAGAAAGTTGGTGCATATCAGACATATCAGCAAAACTTAAATACTGCAGTAATACTGAAAGTCTCCTCAGACATGTTGAATCTAAAAAACATATGAAGAGAGAGCATTATTCAGTCCAAACATTATCAGCCTGTCTGCTGTCTTGCAGAGAGCCAGCTCACCATCCATAAGTGAGGGCTTAGTTTCCTCTGAAGTCAACAGTTGCCATTACACATGGACAGGAATGTTACTTAGTAAATGGGCTTAATGATTTTTTCCTACCTGGGGATATATTTATTAAGAAGTGTCTCTGAGAGTTTTTGGCACCTACCCCAAAAGGGTTTGACAAGAATCATTGAGACACCAGAACTTTTCCACATCACATCCTTCCTACTCCATATCTGGTAGAGATTTCACCTTGGCCACACCAGGTGAAAAAAAGACCCAAGACTGTATCTCCCTCACTGACTATTTGTGTTCTAATCTTACTGGCTGCCCCAGTTAAAGGATGACTTGCAGAGAGCTGTGAACACAGTCCTTCTCCACGTCCTGCCTACCAGCCACATGGCTCCCTCACAGGCAGCCAATGGCACCTGGAAAATTAATGTATTCCTTCATTTGGACATGGGATTTAGTGAAGAGTCCCACGTGCTCTACAGAACTTGTTGTGGACACACCTAAGGCTGTACTTCAGATGGGAAATACCAAATACGTGGTTTTAGTCTGAAGAAATAGATTATTCTTAAGAAGCAATGCAAGCAGTGCAGTCCGGTGGTTTTTATTTTTAACTCCAGGACTAGTTCAGGTATGTTTATAGGAGTGATGGAGTAGGGTGATATCTGAGTAAGAGACTCATCTTTGTTTCCACATCTCCTGGCACAGATCAGCTTTTCAAGGGTTCCTGTTCCAGCACTGTCAACACTGGCATCACCATCAAGTTGGTTTTTTTTTTTTTCAGTCCTTGTTATCCTTTCATGATGATCATGGAATATACTGCTCTCTCTGTGGGAGGAAGAGGGAAATCAGAACAGTAAAGAAGACCAAAGTGACATGGTAACAGAGATATAATGCTTGAATAGAGTGAGGGGGGAAAAGTAGAGTAAATGGTGAATGCAAGAAATTTTCACAGTAAAGTGCAAATAGAAACAAGTTTGGAATATTCAAAGACATAAGAAATTATGTTCTAATACTTATCTGAAGAAAAACAAACCCAAACAGGGGAAACCACCAGTCTCACAACCCCATNAAAAAGCAAGGACAAATACCACAGTGGGAGCAGGTTATTTACATCTGTCACACAATGTAAGTCATGGTGAGTATGTTAATTTGCACTTAATATCGAAGATGTCTTGCTACTTTCTAACCTACAGCAATTTCATCCTTTGCTTTGATGGAGTGGGTGTTTTATTCTTTTTGAACACAAAAGTAATAGTGGAATTCATAGGTTTTCTGACGCTTGCTTAGAGTTCTAAGGTAAAATAAATCATGTTTTTTAGGTACAGAGTTTACTTTTCCCACACAGCTTTTAAATTTAAATGAGGATAGTCAACATGGTTGGAAGACCTCACCTCCTTTCTTGGCTGCAGATATTAATATTTTTCACTAGTTATTCTATTACAGCAGTTCTCTGATGGCCCTTTCTATGAGACACTTCATGAACACAGAGCCCTTGTCCTAAACAACTTCCAAGCACTGGATATTTGGACTAACCCCAAGTAACAAGGAAATAAACCCACCACTTATAACACTGAAGAAATTCAGGGGGTACTGGTATAGAGTTATTATCAGATTTTGCCCCAAGCCTGCACACATATCCACACTTACATTTAAATACTCTTAAATGATATGAAATTCTATAAAATAAAATCTAGCAGGAGCTTTTTTTTCCAATAGAATTAGGAACCCTCCAATGCTAACATGTCTAGTATGCCTATATCTTGACAAGTATCTTTCATGATTGGTGTACAGAAAAAGAGCTTTCATGTTACCCAGAGCACCTTAAACAAGGGGGACATCAGAAAATAATAGGAGACTTGTTCATATTAGGGCAGAATGTATAAACCACAGTATCTTTGTGAGGAAATAGACTTCCTGTCTGCTGGTTTTGTGTATCTAATTAAGTACAGATTTTTTGGCTACTAAAACATTTTTCCAGAGCTACCAAGAAATAAAACCTAAATAAGTTCAGTAAAGTTATGAATGGATAAATACTGTGGAACTCTTTCATGGTAAACCTTGAAACCTCCACATGCAGGTGAGCCCAGCTCTTCTAACATGCCTATTTTTCAGCCATGATATTTCTAACAAGCTCTTAGTTCTCCTGGAAAAACCAACTCTAAGCAGCCGTTGTTTTCACTTTCATGCTGTCAAGAAAATAATTCATCTTTTGATCTTGCAACTAGCTCCATTTAAAAATAAATGTTTGTTCCAAGGAGACAACTGTGCAAGTGTCTCCCAAGTCACCAAGCTGCTACAAGAGGAAGAAGGGATAGAAATGGGTGGAGAGAATGGATGGAGCAGAGAATGGGGATCCACGGTATTGAAGATTGACCCTAGACAGGGTTCTGTGGCAGCAACTACACCCTCACATTTACCCTCTTTACCTGCCTGGCGTCACATGCAGTCCCTGACTCCTGTGAGAGCTCTGAAGGGTGCAGTGTTGACTGGTAAAGCCTCACAGGTCCTGGTGCACTTTTGACAGTAGGACTTTCACTGCACACCACATTCCCGCAGCACTTGTGCACATGTGTTTGCTCCATCAGTGAGAAGAATCACACAACTTTACAGCAGAACTTTATGCATATCTGTTCCTGCCTGGGGATCTGCCTGTGGCCCCCCAGGCACATCTGACTGACAGATGAGGCTGGGGAGTATCTGCAGAGATTTGCAGTGAGGAGAAAACGGCAGCGTTGCTTCATGGAGGTGTGGGAAGCAGAGGGATTTCCAGGAATGCATAGGTGACCAAAACCAAAGAAAACAATTTACAGACATTTTAATGAAACCTGAGAATCTGCTATCAATCCTGACCACTGTCCTCTAGCAACTTATCTATTGCATTTCACAGAGCATTCGTGCAACAGAGACTCCCTTTTCTGGGTAATGGGTAACCACCTTTGTTCCTCTCAAAGTGTTTGAAATAATTTTTATACTATTTTCATTGCCCTCTCATTGTGCAACAAGGACACCCTAAGGAAAGAAACACTCAGTGTACAGATATCCATAAGCTGATTGCCACCTTTGGCTAAGGGGAGTATTTCTTATGGAATGAAGTGAAGCAGCAAACTGGCTCTGAGACTGGTTCTCTTTACAGCAACTCGCACACAACCCAAAGCAAAAAGGCTTAAAATGCTGCTAGTGACAGTAGAAAGTCCAATCTGGGAGACTCTCACCAAAGTTTCTGAAGGGAAGGGTCTTATCAACAAGGCTGGACTTGGTTCTGCAGAGAGAATTGGGAAGTGGAACAAACAGAATCTCAGACAGCTGGTATAACAAATGGTATAACAACTCTTTGGAGAGTTTATGCAAAGCTGTGAGGCCAGGGAGGCACTTAGTGCTTATGAGAAGAATTCAAAGGATGCTGTGCTAAAGAAGGAAATTACAACAAACTCCTTCTCTTGCTCGTTACCCACCTTGTGATGCTCTGGGACATCCTGGCAGCCCTTGCTACAGCAGCACAGGGATTTACTGTTGCACGGTTTCATAGGGGTCAGGTATTATTGTTGCTCCTTAATGAAATACAATAATAAGTAGGTGCATATTAACTCTTCCATTTCCAAATCCTATTTCTGTAGAATACAATGGGCCTTAAAATGAGGCAATTTCTCACTTTTGCAAGATTTTCACTATTGGCTAGAGAATAAGTTCTCACATGAAAGTTCGCATCATTTACTCTATTAATGGACTGAGAACTTCATCATATCTTCAGTTCTCAATTTTTTCAATTGGGAAAACTGTAAATAAATACCTTTTCCTGACACTCGGAATTTATCTATTCTGCATCCAGAGACCATCAACAGGACAGTAGTCAAAACAGTAAAGCTACTAATTTTATTTTCAGATAGGAGTAATTTGAGAAGTTGGATACAAAAATATGGGATTTTGAATATGTGTGGTTAGTGCAAGAGTGAAATAAGATCAAAGGTTCATCTTATTCATCTTAATAAATGCAGGGAAAGCCACAAATAGTATTCTCATGTTCTTTTGTTTTTGAGCCACGGGGCCTAAAGGGTATTTTTAATGCAGAGGAACTTAATCGTGCTTGTGCAATGTATTTTCCATCAACTTGAAGTTATATATCACTGTGCACATTTACATGTATTGAATCTTTCTGCTGTATCTTTGTGGCTGATAGCCAGTGGGATTAATGGCATGTACAAAATACCAGAGAATCTGAGTCTATTGAATCCCAAAAACAAAAGCAAAAAGGCAGGGTGGTCCTCTGAGTTCAGTTTTCACTTAATCTACTGAGTCATTTGGTGACCTTGGACAAGCAAACTGACCTTCTGGCACCATGGTGAGGCCAAGTGTAAAGCCATGTAAAACCAAACAGAAGATTAACTGCTGCAGTAAAAGAATTGAGTCAATATGTTAGGATAGTACCCCCCAAGCACCCCTGCTGCTCATTAGGAAAATCCTAGATAAGATAATATGTTAATCTGTGTTTGCTTGTGTCCCTAGTGATCAAACTTGGGAAAATAGTTATTCTTTGAAGGTATTTGCCAAGCCTTACAGAGCTACTTCCGCTCTCTGCACTGTTTCTTTTCTAGACTTCTTCATTGCCAGATTGGGTTGTAGGCTCAATGCAGAAAAAAAGATCCCTATCTGC
This sequence comes from Formicarius rufipectus, assembly GCA_013399695.1. NCBI lineage: Eukaryota > Metazoa > Chordata > Aves > Passeriformes > Formicariidae > Formicarius > Formicarius rufipectus. The sequence goes on along the minus strand of VXAU01000539.1, from coordinate 806,883 downwards.
CACCAGGCCTTTTGATGATTCCAGTTTTTCCAAACTTGAGAATCAGAAAGGCGTTTTGGAGGAAGCTAATCACTGGTTTCTGAGCGTATTCTGAAAGCAAAATTTTGAGGTTTGAAGGGTCCCTCTGGTTTTACTTGTTTTTGGTTTTGATTTTTAATGTGTGTGAGGTGAGCCCAAGTCCAGACTGAGGATTGCATCAGGAAAATGGAAAGATGAAGAGAAGAAAGAAAGAATGGCCTCGGCCCTAAAATAGCATTGTAAAGGGCGTTTTACTTGGAACTTTCCTTCAGCTGACATCAGTCAGAGTAAGAAAAAGATATTAGTTCAAAAGTGTAAAGCTAAAACAGAGATTTGAGGCTGGATGTAACACTCACATCTATTTGGTGTGGTAAAAACAAAACAAAACAAAACAAACCCCGGTGTTCACCTGGACCAGAAGTTTCATGTTTTTTCAACTTCAGAAACATTTGGTTTCTTTTGATGTTTTTGACCCTGGGTAAGACAAAGGCAGCACACAAATAAAGACACACTCAGAAAAAATACAAGGAATTGAAGAGCAACAGCAGCTATTAGGGTTTTTTATTCCTGGTGAGCTGGAAATTTCAGGAAAAGTCAGTTTGGAACAGTGGGGTTTTAAGCCAGGCTTCTGATAATCTCTGATGTTTAAAGTCAATACCAGTGGGAATTTTCTAGCAAAGCCAACAACACTGAAATTTGTCAGGGTAATGTATAACAAGAGACTATTCTCTTTTCATCCAAAAGCTACAGTTTCATCCAGAGAGCTCCTTCAGCCACAACTTATAAACTAAAGTAGGTTTTTATGCATATTTTCACTAAGCAAGACAACATAGCAGGCCTTGGAGACACTAAGGCTGTGCTTTTCATGAGGAAATAGGTTTGTCTGAATCAGTATTTGCAATGATGCCTCTAAGGTCTACCCCATACTCAGAGAATTCAGTGAAACTGTGGTGTTACACAGAGTAATTCCTTTCTTCCACCAAATTGTTCTGTCACAGATTCATACTGTGGTGCATAAAACCAATAGCAAGTAGCCTGCATATGAATTTTCACCTAAACTTCAACAGTGAACATCCTTTTGTCATCTACAGAAATGGGTGGGGGAAAAAATGTCAGCATCATGTAGATAATGGGAAGAATAAATGTTGGCTCTCGGGCCAAGTGATGAGACCCCTCAGTGATGAAGAAGAAAAGGATTTGTAACTTATTCATTCCAGTTTTTTGTGTCTCTCATAGGGTTTTATGGAACTAGAGTTGTTTTTCCATCCTGAATAACTCTCAATAAACTAACTCCAACAGGAAAGGAATGCTGAAACAAGTATTCTCAAAAGAGTGTCAGCTGTATACCACAGCTTCTTATAAAAAATAATGCTATCTCCAAGAGACTGAGTTCTTTAGTCAAGATGACTTGATTGGGTCAAGTGGTCCCTGGCAAGCAAGAATTTTGATGATCTACTAATCACAGTTCTAAGCAGTATGCTACTTAAACTGTTTCATCTTTGTATTAGCATTAGATAGAAAAGAAGGAGTGAGGGAAAAGGAAAAACAAGTCATTTCTTCAGGCAGGTTTGTACATGCTTAGCCAGTTCTTCTGTTCTGGTTTCAGGGCAGAAGGAAAAAAAACACTGAAACATAAAGTAGTGTAGATTGTATGGAAAATTTGACTCAGATTGAGTGCCTGGCCAACACCACAAAATGGACTGGAGACAAATCTGATAATTAGAAAAAGCAGTGAATAACAAAATATTTTTGACTTATGCCATATCAGGCAGCCTCTGAAAATTCTCAGAGGCAAAAAAACAGGATTTCATTCCCTGCAGCTCATTACAGTTTTATGATAGAGCAATGCCACTGATTTCAAAGGCATTACGCTGGTGTAATACCAGAGTTGGCAACTAAGCCAAAATTCACCATTCTTCCATGGCAGGTCATTTTGACAGAAAATTACTCAAATTGCACAAACAACCAGGTAAACCAGGAGTGACCAGACTTACATCAGTTTTGAACAACTGACATAAACAGGACTAGAAACACTCCTGTTGTATTAATCTAATTTACAGTGCCTGGGGTTTGGTTTGGTTTTGTTTTTAGACCAACTGGCCAGGGTAAACACATATGCTGAGCAGTCCCCAGCACGGGTGGGATAAACATCATGACCATCACACAAGGGATACCATATAGGGGTAGGTATTTCTCAATGACTGTTTTTCATCTAGTGCTGCCCCTGCCAAGTGCAGCAGGTAGTGGAGGCTGGAAGGCACAGTGAGCAGGGCTAGGAAAGAGAAAGTTGCCAGAAAACAGTCAAATAAGAGCAAGAGAAGAGTAATGCCTGTGAGGGAGCCAGAGCACAAAACAAGGCCAATGCCAGGTAAAAGATCCCAGGAAATAGCTGGACCAGGCAGTAAAGTGGAGAGATGAGGAAAGCATCCTGAAGAATCCAGAGCTGAGGAGACATGAAGCAGAATGTGTGAAAGGGGAAAAGAAATACCTGAAAAAGAATATGAAATCAGGTAAGAGGATGAACACAATCCTCCTGTCACAGCTGTTGCTCTTGCATTATATATCTAGCTCCATTCAGGGAAAGAGGATGATAGTAGTCACAACAAGCATGGATCCCTTCACTTCTCTTATCTGGGTCGTTTAAATAGCTACAGAAGATTGAGATTGGCCTTTGGAAAACAGTTCTGCATATTACACCCTTTTTGCACACAGCAGGACTGCTGTGTCAGCTTGAAGAGAGTCTGAGGAGTTATCAGAGACATCCAGCATGGCCTCATGAGGCTCTGCTTCTTCTTGGGAGGTATTTGGGGAAAGTCAGGTGAGAAGAGAGTCAGTTTGTGCTGTCCTCTCACCAGAATTTTTGATTTTTATGGGGTTTCAGCAACATGTTCTTAGTTTTCTGTATATTAATTAGCAATCAATGTCAGAGAGGAAGGAGGAGGAGGAGCTCTGGGTAGCAGAGAAGAGATTCCTCTGCAGACTGTGGAAGAGACCACAGTGGAGTAGATATTCCCTGCAGGTGATGGAAAAGACCATGTTGGAGCAGATATCCACAGTGCAGCCTGTGGAGAGGAGCCACAGGGCAAAAGAGTGAGGAGGAAGCAGCAGCAGCAGAAAGGAACTATTATGGATTAACTCACCATCCCCCTTCACCACCCTGAGGGGTGAAGGCAAGGATGTTGAAAAATTGGGACTGAAGCTGAGACAGGGGAGGAGGGTAGGAAAAAAAGGAGGGTGTAGTGTTATAATTTTTGTCTTTTGTTTCTCACCATCCTAATTGAGTTTTACTTGAAATAAATTAATTTTCCCTGTTGTCTGTTTTCCCTGTTGCCAACACTTGGGAAGTGCTCTCTGTATTTGCCTCAACTCAGAGGCTTTCTTATCCTGATTACTCCCCGTGGTTTTGAGGATGAGCAGTGAAGGAACCTCTGGATGGCATCTGGCAGGCACACAAGGTCAACCCACCACAGGGATACACATTCTGATTTGCCACTCCCTTCTTATCTCCTGTCCTACCTCTCTAGGAATACTGAAGCCTAATAAAGGCACCTCGTGATGTCACCCACAATGACTCCAAGCAGCAGGTTGCCTGAAACAATTATGGAAAATAAATAAAAACTAGTGAAGATTTTGAAGACTAGGAACACTATCAAAAATAACATATAAAGCAGAAAAATTACAAACTCCAAATAAATCTTCTCTTTTTGTGATTCATGTGCTTCAGTTGTTGGATAAAAGGGAAAGCCTTGTTTCTGAGTGAGTCACAACTAAACAGTTACCTGCAAAGAGCTGAGTACTTACTACTTGTGCATGCTCACATGCAAAGCAAGTGAGGAAGATATAGCAATGCTGTATCTTGTGCTGTTCATGTGCCATTTACATCGCGCATGGGAGCAGCACTGCCAAATTTGAAGAGTTTTGGTTCAGAATTATTAAGAAAGTAAACTGTGTACAAAATCCAGTAGCATTAAATTGGAGCCTTCTGAAGTTCTACTTGAGCAGTGAATGTTGAAGTCTTTCTATGACCAGCCTTCTCTTCAAAATATTGGTAGTGCTGAGAAAGGATCCACAGGAATCACAAAATGCACTCCTTTAAACCCTTTGGCTGCTGGATTTCTCCATGGCACTAAAGCTGTTGTCAGGGGCCAAGTCCACTGGAGGCATTGAGAGGCTGATTGTAGTGTCAACTCTGTAACTGCTTCCACCCATTCCTATTTGTCCCAGTATTCTCATTGTGATCTAGGACTCTTTCAGTTCACAGCATGATGTTAGGTTTCTTTTATCTGGACTAACTTGAAGTATGCATTTCTACCAAGTTAATTAATGACTGGGTGGTTACCACTAAAACAGTCAAGGTTTTCCATCAGCTGCCATAAAAGGAAACTAGAAATGTATTTTTATTTCTGCTTACAATTATTCTTAATTGTATGACAACACCTTTGTAAATAACTTGCTTTTATAGGATCTCTGTTAATATTCTAGATAATGAATCATAGAATATGCTGGGCTGGAAGGGACCCATCAGGATCATCGAGTTCAATTCCTGTCACTGCACAGGACACTGCAAGAATCACACCAGGTGGGTGAGAGAGTTGTCCAAACATCTCTTGAACTCAGACAGGCTTGGGTGGTGCTGTGACCACTTCCCTTGGGAGTCTGTTCCAGGGCCCAACCACCCTCTGGGGGAAGAACCTTTTCCTGATAATATTGAATCATAAATTGAGAGAATTAAAACCATCCTTATTTCCACTTGTGAAAATCATTCCCATTTCTCAGGGATGCTATTATCTACTAATTTCCCTAAATTGCACAAAGATTTATGGCTGAAAAGCTGATTAACAGAATACACCTGTGGTTCCTTATTCCTAGAAGGTTCTCCTCAAATTTAGTAAACACTTTGTGAAATCTTTAAATTCACCATCCAGAAGATTGTCTAACACAGGCACATTCTAAAACACAGTATTTTTTTCGTGTCACTTTCTGTTATTCAAGAGTGCACTTAGGAATTTTTAACAATCCAGAAGAATCTGGATCTGCAAAAGAGGCACAGTGTTTGTTAGAATACCTTTTACCATAAAAGTAATTTGAAAACTTTAGCAAACACCTAATCCATTTAAATAAAACCACTTAAATCCCAAATTAATCTGGAGTCTTAATCATTTCTCCTTTTAGCCTTTTTTGAATCTCTATTGACTCTTCAATAAAAAAGACAAACAAATTTAAATTAATATAAGTCAAGCGTTCATGTGTTTATATTTTCTACATTTTAATGTAGTAATATAATTTTTATATTAGCAAGTAATTTTTAATGAGTCATAATTTTAATCTCTGCAGTGTCTGTATCTTGGGTGACCTTGGTTTCTTGATGTGTATAGTTCAGATATGTATCAGGCCTTGGCAAAATTGCCAGTATCATAAAATTAGCAAAGCTATGTGACTTTATTCTCATTTGGATCAGAAACTAAACATGTGAAAATTCTATATGAAATAGAAATAAACTGCAAAAAGAAAAAGATGATTGGAAAAAAAAAAAGTAAAGTTTGAAATCCCAAAATCTTCTCTGAATGATATCTGCCCAAATTTATGCAATGAATCTTATTCATGTGACATCCAGAGCTCACTGAAGTCACTGAAATGGTGGGAGTTTTTTCACTTATGTCACTAAAATTTGGATGACACCCATAACACTTTATTAGCCTCTATAAAATGCTTTAAAAATAAATGATGTAAGGAAAATTGTTGCTTCAGTTATGGAGCTTTCCTTCTCATACTTTGTGTCAGAAGCAAAGAATGTGTTCCTATGTTGAGAAGTGTTTTATTAACATATATGAAGAGTAGATGGAGCAAAGTTTTTAAAAAGCGAAGGAATTGAACTATTCTCATATCAGGAATTAAAGCACAGAAAGTGGTTCTTGTGTGACTGGATGGAAAAGTTGCATTAAATGGTATAAATAAGGTCCGGTTCACTATGAAAAGCAATATTACCTTAATTACCACTTGTGATTTGGCATTTCAGGATCACAGGATCTTCTGAAACAGGAAGCATTTTGCAAATATTCCTGTACTATTCAGATTCAAGGAAGACTGTAGCCTTTTACTCATTCAGTTGTATATTCCCAGTGCAGACAGAGAGCTTTCTAATCTACACTACTGGTCCATCACAGGTAAAACAGATTTCCAATGCTTTTTAGAGATCAGATTTATTCAGGTCATGAATATTTGGGCTTTTAAAGGTCAGTCTAGTATATAAAGAAGCTGCTGAATTCTAATCTGTGACACTTCTGCTGTTCTAGTCTTTTATATTCATGTGGCTTTGCTAAAGTGTCATTATTTTAGCCAACAGATGAATCAACTGCCATTGAAGAGTCAGATACTACCTGTGGCTCTTTCTTACAATATAAAACAAAACCATGCAGTTCATACCAAAAATATACCTTCCATGTTACTCCTACTTTTTCTGCACTTTGCTGCTTGCTGCCATTTGGGTTACAACTCAGTGAACTGCTTCTAGTGATGGTTCCATGTGCCCAGCAGTGAGAGTTGTATGTGATAGAAATGGGACCAATTTGCCCAAATAGTTAAAATTATTGGACATGACTTCTTTTTAATAGTAGATGTTTGCAGAAAGTCAAAACAAAACACTTAAAAAAATTTCACAATTTTCATCTTTCAGAACATTGCCAGAGGGCAGAGAGAGAGAAAAGAGGTTTGTGTCACCTGCTACAAGATTTATGAGAGAAGATAATAGAGTCAAGATGTGTTTCAAGTTCACCTTCCTTGCTCTTTTAGCCAACACTCTATTTCATTAATGCTGAGCATTTACTGAATATTTTAGTAATTATATCTAATTACACAATAACAAAATCTTGACATTTTTTATGTTGCATTAACAGATGATAATGTGACTGGAAAGGACAGTTACGATGATGTATAAAACTAGTAAAGTTAGAAACGAGAAGCTGAATTTTTTTTCTATATATTTGCACAACCTTTCTTCCTACTGGTTGTTTCCAAGTTCTGGTTAAAGCACCTATTTTTATTTCAGCTTAAGGCCAGGCTTTTTCCTATACAGAGATTGCCAAATGTGACAAACCATAAACTGTTTGTCAGCAATTTAGAACATGGTGAACACAGTGCTCCATGCTGAGTTTATGGGTGAGTTATGCTGACTGCTCTATTAAAGAAGTCTGTACTCAATCATTTAATCAATTGAAAAGAGAAACACTTTCAATTTTCATGTGATCAAGCCCACAGTTATGTCAGACTGACAGCACTATTTGGCAGGAAACTCTTCCTTCCCTTTGGAGAACTTTAGAGGAAAAATGAAGCAAGTTGGAGAGCAGGGCTTTTTGCACTGTCAGGGAACAGTGGAAAAACAAGGGTGAATTCTATGCCTGAGATACAAGAATGACCACAGGGGAGTTCTAGATGAAGATACTCTGCTTGCCTCAGCTAAGCTTGGAAATTAATTCTTAAATAACAGATTTAAAATCTCTTTCTGGCATGGGGTGTAGGGAGAGCACAGGAGATGCCATCCAGGAAGGACCACCCTGCAGGTTTTATATTGGCACTGCTGGGACTGTCTCGACCTGCCATTTGTGACCACTTGGGACAGACACCGACCTCAAATCTTTGTGTGCTGGTTGAAGGACCCTCTCAGACCTGGTACTCTGCAAACAGCTTTGGTTCATTGACTGATACAATCCTGCAGCCCCCTACACTGTGGAAATAAATACAGCTGCTTTACTGTAAAGCAACAAGAAGTCTGGAGAAGTCTGGGAGTAAAACACCCTGGAGCTGAAAACCTTTCATCAGTTAGCAGTGATATTTTATACTGATTCTTTTAAAGTATTTATGTTTACCTATCCAGTTCTTCATGTTACTCCACAATATCCTTACAATTGACTTTCATTTTATGTTCCCAGTTACAATCTGAGCCCAGAGCCTGATTTATTAGCTTGTCCTAAACAAAAATTGAAAACGTTTGGTGGCTGGAGCCTGTCAATGCACGACTATGGAATCAGCTACTTATTTATATTCGGAAATGAGAATCCGATTTGGCTTTTGGATCGAAATTGAAGAGGCATGTGTTTGTTGCTGGTTTTAATTAGGCCAGATCTGTAAAGTTTGCTGGGACTTTTTCTGAACAATGGTGTAGAAAAACTGTTATTATCATTACCTTCTCTTAATAATTAAGGCATTGTCAGGCCTTTGAAAATATACAGCAATAGAGAAATCTCAAGCATTTTTTTTGCATAAAGATTATTTTATGCAGGAAGAGGTAGTGAAATGAGACACTAGAACTCTAATACATAAAAATTGCATGAAATATAGCCCCTTAGTACATAGATGGAAAAGTTTCTGTAATTCTGGGTCATTCTGACACAAAATTAGCCTGCCTTTACAAATAAAACCAATATATCAAACCTTAGCAAAACCTTGCCCTAGATTCTTATCTTCATGTTAGCTACCTCCACCCCTACTGACTTTTCTCCTAAGATTTCCTGGCCCCTTGTTTTTCTCCTCAACTTTCCTATTTTCCTGTTGTTACAGAAATTAAGCATCATTTCTGTTGGTACAGAATAAATAGTACTGAACAGCTAGAAAGGCTTGTCTGTGAGCCTAATCTGCTCAAGTACCGACTCGCAATTTCAGCATAAATTTTTTTATCCTAGAATTTAGTACACATGTCCTTAGGGTTAGATTTTTTTTTCCTATTAGAATTGTACCATCCTTACTGGTCAGTGATCCTCTGTGTGGGAGTTGGTGGGTTTTACAGAGAAAGAGCAGCAGCACTCACATGACCCCAATTCTGCTTCGTGTCATTGGAGAGAAACTGAGTTGTAAAATAGATTTCCAAAGGCTAACTTGAAATGATCAAGTAATGATAGTGAAAGGGAATCCCCACCCAACCTTGCAACTGGTGCCAGGGACTTGCCTCGAGCTCTCTGACTTCTTGTAAGAGGGGAAGTGAAGAAGCTAATGACTAATTCCAATAAGGTATTTACTTCCATTTCTGCTAACACATTTCCAGGCATCAAAGCCAAAACCAAATTTTCTTTCAGGGTAATACACTTCTCTCTAGCTCTTTTTTAATGCAGGATTTTTTTTAGCCTGCAGAATAAATTCTTTAGCCCCTTTCAGAAAACTGCTCCTCAAAAGAAAAGAGTGATTAGACCTAACAAGAGCAATGTTGAAGAGAAATATAACTTATAAAAGCCAGATGAAAGAAACAGCTGTCACTGGGCTAGACTAACTAAGTCCTTCAAAAATGGCCTCAGGCAGGCTTTACTGGGAGTATAGGAGGGTATAAACTGAGCTCACTGAATTGCCTCAATGACCCTTTCGTTCTCCATAAGAGAAATTGCCTATTGCAATCCTCACCTGATGGGAGTGGTGGTAGCAGGGGGAAGGGGCAGAATGGAGAAGGAGCTCCTTCAGAGGGTACTTTTGCTAAAGCTTCAGCTTTTCACCCCAGTGCTCTTTTTCAGCTGAAGCGAACAAGGTTCATTGTTTCCAGGCTTTCATTTAGATTTGATGCAACTCAAAGACTGAAGTTTGTGTTTTCAGACGAGTATTTGGAGTGTGTTCTGTAGGGGATGAAATAAAAAAGTGCTCCTGAACACCCGTGTCCTCTCCTTATGCAGAAGGCAATTGCTACAATATAACAGAAGTTTAGCCAGGGCTAAGGGGAAAATAAAAAAGAAATCGCTTCCATCCTACTACAAATTTCTGAGACATCCATTCACCCACCAGAGGTGTGTTTATTTTCACCTCCTGTCTCAACAAGACCTACAGAAAAAAGCTGAACAAGACTATAGGAATGCTGGAAGTGTTTACTCATGGAAGAACTTCGTTGTAACATTTTACAAAGACTCCATGGAAGATACTCTAGACTGAACGTGTTTTGTTTTTCCTGAGCTCTACGTGCAGCTCGAAGTAGTCAATAAGGTCAGAGAACCAAGCAGTGCATGCTGCTGTTCCAAGATGCCAGGAGCAAAAGTACATTTTCCTCTTAAGAGACCATGATAGACAGGTGTTTATGAAAGATTTTTGGGTGCAACATGTGCTTTGTTATTTAATAGCTTAGTGCTGCCAGTTACTCGAGAACAGTGGAAAAGCAAAAGATCAGTGCTGTCACTTCAGAGAAACCTACTGAAAAGTCTGCTGAACTTTGTCTGCTTCACTATCATTTTTTGCCATAAACTTTTGGGAAGGCAAGAGGCAGCTTTCACTAGCAGCAATGGCAACTCACTCCCTTGCAGTCATATGGCTGGTGTTCCTTTTAGTACTTGTCACACATCTGACATAAGCAAATCACGTTGAAACCATGGAAATTAGTGTGTATATATTGTTTCTGTCAGTGTGTGTGTGTGTGTGTGTGCATGTGTAGAAATACACATAATACTTCTATAAATGTGTGTGTATATATATATATATACAGAGAGAGAGAGAGACAGAGAACTATTGAGAATGAACTTTTGGACTGGAGTGAGCTGTGGCAAAAAAACAGATCCCAAAAAGCAGAAGGTGAGTCTTTGATTTGGCACCTTGATGAAGGAGGCTTAATGCCTTTGTCCCTTCTTGCCCTGAGCTTGCTGCAGTCAGAAGGGTGTGCAGATTCAGGCATGTTATGATTCATTCTGTATGTGTCATCTGGTAGAACTTAGTTGTAAATGCAGCAGTCCAAATTACCACACAGTTTACAACATGACCTAAAGTGCTGATCTATAGTACTTTTCCCCTTCTTTTTTCCCCCTTACGGCTTGTTATTGGAGTTCTCATGAGTCTGAGGAAACCAGATGATCACTAAACCTATTGGAAGCAGGTAAGCAACTTAAGGCACAGCTATTATGCCACTCATGACTACCTGACAAAGTCTCAGTTTGTTTCCCAAGGACAGCTAAGATATAAAACCAGATCAAAGATTTCTCAAAGGAACAAATGAATGCCCTGCCCTCATTCATCACAGGAAAATTACCCTAATACTTGGTTCCTGTCATTCTGTTTCTCAAGGTCTTTGAAAAACAGCAGGAGCCAGTCTGCCAAGGTAGAGTACCTGTAGGATAAGAAAGAAAACTATTCCTCTTCACACAACAAAATGAGCTCCTAAAGGCCTCATGAATCTGGTCCAAAGTCCATGGAAAGGAGCAAATTCCTTTCCATGGCTTGCTGGATGGGGAGTACTGTACTGATATTCACATTCACTTCAATATCTGGTTCTTACTGGAGAAACAGAATAAAAGCAAAATACTTGAATAAAATACCACACCAAAGCACGAGGTTACTGTACCATCAACTCAGCCTTAAATTCTGCAGTTCACCTCAGCTGCTGGATTAAGATATGCCCTTAAACTAAGAGTTTGTTCTACTGTGGCTTGCTTTGAGGTCTCTGAGTTTGGCCTCAGTTCCCACTATCTGGGGTACATTAGCGTGGATCAAAGAACTGTTCTTTTCTGCTTAAGCTTTGGGAACCACAACCACAACCTGTTTAACCACAGGTAAACTTTGGGGCAGCCCACATTGTTCCCTGACTAGCTGGGACTCCAAGTTTTCACCCATAGCTTTTAGCTCCTCTTGTACTTTCAGCTTTTTGACACCAGACTCAGGTGCTTTTTTTGATTCCTGCTTCATTTGTTCCATTTCCAGAGAAGAGCAGTGGACTTGAGGAAGGGTCTAGAGAACAAATCCTCAGCAGAGCCGCCGAGGTAGCTGGGTTGTTTAGCCTGGAGTAAAGGACCTTCAAGGGGACCTTATTGCTCTCCACAGCTACCTGAAAGAAGGTTGCAACAAAGTGGGTGTAACCCTGTTCTCAAGCAATAAATGACAGGACCAGAGGAAACGGCTTCAAGTTGTGACAGGAAAGGTTTAGATTGGATATTAGGAAAAATTTCTTCACCAAATGGATTGTCAAGCACTGAAACAGGCTGCTCAGGGAAGTGGTTGAGTCACCATCCCTGAAGGGATTTAAAAGATGTGTAGATGTGGCCCTTGGGGACATGGTTTGGGGTGGCCTTGGCAGTGTGAGGTTAATAGTTGGACTGGGTGGTCTTTGAGGTCTTTTCCAACCTAAACAATTCTGTAATTCTATGATATCATGACTTTCTATTACTGCCTTGACTCTGACCTTAGGTATTGTGATTTGAAAGGTTGTTCTTCCTTTCATGACTAATTTCTGTTGTCTTCCTTTCAGATGACACTTGTATGAGTGTGATTTAATATTTCAGATCAGTTTTTCGGTGTTTCCCAGGAGCCTTGCAGAAACAGTCTCTTTGCAGTGGCAGAAGCCTTTTCATTAAAGCACTGTAGCAGAGCAGTGACAACAGGCCCAGGCTGTCTTTATTGACTTGAGCAGAGAAACTGTGGGACTGTGCCTCAGAGAGCCTTAGAGAGAATCATTCAGGACAACTATCCACTTTAGGGAACAGAGATTGGCAATTTAACAACTGATATTTCCATGGTTTCTGCTTGAGAAAAAATTAAGCTGATTCACAGTGATAAAGGATCATCTGAGGATTCCAATCCTTATGTTCACAGGAGCTGTGTGACACAGAGAGCAAAAGCATATGCTCCCTTGCCATTATTTTGACAATGCACCTGAAATTTGTTGTGACAGACCACATTCAAATAGTAAAGGAGACACTTATTCATTAAATTGTTTTCTTTGAGCCTGCCTGAGGAGAACATAGCCCATTTCAACATGGATCATTTTGATGATTTGATTTATGGTACAGTCAACCTTGGACTAGAATTTGAATAACTTCTTGCAGGTTTCCAACCAGTTGTGAAGCAATGTTTGATATAAGACAAGAAGCACCAACACAGAGGTGAAGTCACTCAAGTCTTTTGATAGACATAATTATCCATAATTTTCTAATGAGTCTCTTAAAATGCTGTTTCTGATTCCTTTCCTGCTTGAATTCCTGATCCCACTGCTGGTTTCTAAATTAGATTGATATTTTAAATTAGGTAGTCTAAATCTGAAATACTTCAGATATCTTCTTTAAGAGTGCAGTACTCAGCATCTTTCCAGTGATTTCATGAGCTTCTAGAAAACTGATTTATTCACATGTCTTTATTCACATGTCTTAGGAAAGAAAAGTCAACTTGTTTACAATAAGTAAAAAATGGCCACTCACTAGTGTAACTGGGCAGCAACTGGTTGGAAGTCAAGATCTGTCTGCACATAGACCTGACATGAACTCGAGCATTGCCATTTGCAAGGTACAGTCCGGAGTTTACAACAATGCTGGTTCAAAAGGGGAACATCCTTCTTGCCTTATCCTGAAATGTGATCCTGGCCTCAGAGAGGCATGAGGCACACTCAGTCTTGAAAAATTGTTCATTCCAACCAGGAAAAATCATGTCTGATGTATATCCAGAAGCTGTGGCAAAACTCTTTGATTGCTAGGACTAACTACAACTTTGCAAAGAAAGTAAAGAAGTTGTTCTTTTCCTCTCTCATAAATAACTGATATTCTTCCATTCCCTCTCAAATCACAGTATATAACAAACCTGTTATTTCTGATTGCACACATAAATTTGAACTTCCCTATTAAATCTTTCTGTGGACCCTCAGAAGAGATTTTTGTGGTAGTATTTATTATGGATTCTATAAAAAAATAAAATGTACTCTTTTAGTACTCTTAGCTTAAACCTCAAATAATTCTGTAATGATATTAGGGGTTAGCATAAATAAGCAAGTCTAGTTATTTCTACTGTTGACAATAATGTGTAGCTTACATATACTGAAATAAAATGGTATATATTGCTTCAAGGACTCATGCCAAGCACAAAAGTAAATTGTGTCACCCTTTTAGCCACAGTGGTTCCAAGAAAGTGCTTTTATGGATTTAACTTATGTGTCCAATTACCAGAAAAGAGCCCTGAAGGCCTGTATGTCTATAAACCCCAACCATTCTGTTTAAAACTAAGAGTGCCATAAAAATGGCACAATATCCCACACCTTGCATAAACTGTACTTAAAGAATTATTTTACTTATGGTCATTTCATAACCAGAATCCAGCTCATGCAAAATATTTTTTTTTTTAAATCCTTGGTATTTCTTTCAAAATAAAAGTTCTTAAAGGTCTATTCAGCTTCAAGTATGTTGAAGGTTTATGGGTAGTTCTCGTTCCTGAAAACCTCTGCCCACGGGTGATACTATCCCATCTGAGAGATCCACTAAAGTAAAAGAGTTCAACCAAGCTGATCCACCAGCAACTTAAATCATCAGCTACCACATTATAAACGTGATTTCTTGACGTTCCCACAAATTATAACACAGTGAAAGGATGTGTGGACAATAACAGCAAAAGCTCTTTAGAGGTCTCCATTAGGCATTGCCTTACCAGTGTGGGAGTGGGATTCCTTCCCAAGTTTCCAGGCACACACAGGAATTGCAAGTTCACTGCTCTGATGTTTTTCTTGTGTAGCTTCTTTGACAAACTATAATGGGATGTGAATAGCTCCACAGACTGACTCACAAGATAAGTCTTATCAGAGAAACCTCTCTTCTGACCCTCTATGGCTTTTCCTCAAGGCCATGAAGTCCTCACGAAGCAGCCTTGGATTATTTCCTTTACAGCCACCAATTTCCATCACTCAGAACAACAAAAGAGAGTCTGGTCCATTTGTGGAAGATTAAAAGGAAATATTTGAAAGATTTTTTTTTTTTAAATATCAAAAAACTACATAGTGTAAAACTGGTTAAAATATTGATGAAGAGTCAGAAATTTGTGAACAAGGTCAAAGACACAGGTCCCATTTCTAAGATCTGAATGGTGCATGAAATACTTGATTTCTAATATCTTGACTTGTTCTTGCACTCTGCAGATGTGAGATTGTTTATAGCAGGGAGAAAGGAAGATTCCAGCTTTGAAAAACACAAAGACAAAGAGGAGTATGTGAAACTCCCAAAGAACTGTGTGGCAGGAACCCAGGGCCACGTCCATAGAGTCACAGGGCAGTTGAGCTTGGAAGGAATCTCTGGAAGGCTCTAGACTAAGATCCTGCTCAAAGCAGGGCCTGTTTCGAAGCTAGGTTTGGTTGCTCAGGGATTTGTCTGACAGAGTCTTAAAAATTTAAGGAATTCCAATAGACCCTGTGGGTACCTTTTCCAGTGTGGTCCCTCTCTAAAGTGAATACAGTTTTTTATGTCTAACCAAAATATCCTGAAATGTGTTGTATGTCACTGCACAAGTTTGAGAAGAGTCTAGTTCTGCATTCTCTAGAATCCTTCTTTGGGTAGATGAAGACAAAAATGAAATTTCCTCGCATCCTTCACGTAACCTTTTCTTCTCCAAGGTGAACAAATGCAGCTCTCATAGCCCCTTTCACACATCATGTGCTCCAAGCACAAACTGCAACATCCCAATATTTTTCTTGCATAGAAAGCCCATAATGGGACCTGGTGCTGCAGGAGCTTCCTCACCGGGGCTGAGCAGAAGGGAGGAATCACTTCTGTTGGCCCACTGGAATCACTCTTGCTAATACATCTCTGCATGGCTCTGTTTGGCCTTCATCATCTTGAGGACCATCACCAGCCATGATAGGAGTCCCCCAGATTTGGTGTGGGGGTGGCAGGCAATGCTTAGATACCTGATGATAAAGAATAAATGTTTGAGCTATTGTATTGCTGAGAAAATGTGAGGCATGAACAATTAGTAACAATGGGCATCGTTACAGCCCTGTCAGCACACTTTTGTCTTCTGTGGCAGAAATATCAGTTTCTCCAATCAAGTCAAACTGTACAGCAATGAAGATAGATGCCTTCTCTGGAGACACATAGGCATGTCTTTCCTCTGAGGCAGATCTATTTGAGACAGAGATTCCTCTCCAGGATCAGGAGGTAACAGTTAAATTCATTATTACCCTTCATGAGTTCCCTTTCCCCCATCCGGCTGTGTGTGAATTATTTGTGCTGAGTCTGGTTATTCCATCCAAGTGTAAACCTTAAATTAGAATAACTGAAACTCAGGAAGGATGATTATCTCAGGCCACAAAAATAAACATTTCCAGCTTTATTGTTTTCAAACCTAACTCTAAGCTTTTTAAACACAAACACCATAACTCTGAGAGGCCATATCTAACCTAGAAACTGAAGGCTGCAGTGAATTCCGTGTCTTTGCTTTGTTCTGCAGATGTTAGAAGAACTGCCCATGAAATATGACAGGTTCAGTCAATTTTATCTTAGACAAATGTAACGAGCATCTGTTTTGATTTTTCTCAGTCATTGATATGATTCCTTTTAAACTTGATACCAGTTGGTTTATACAAGTGTGCAAAAGTTGTTAACAGCCTAAGATGAAGCTATTCCTCTTCTATTTATTCATTCCACTGTTATCTTCATGCTAATACATATAATACAAAATTAATACTAAAACACTCAGGAGTATGTCAAAACACAGCAGGATATATATCTATAAATAGGGCCCTATTTACAGAAGAGTTTTATGTTTCTGGGTAAATACTATACACAGCATATGCATAAATATATGGATGGTGTTATCCTCACAGCAAGCTTCAAATCCTAAGATAAACTGCAGAACCATGCATTAAATAATATTTATTACATGGCTTCACAGTTTATTATGTGCTTCTGAAAACCTCATCTGGCCTTTCCCTACTAACCTGGCTCTTCTGGGACTCTTTCTACAATTTCATACTTCTCAGCACCTTCAAACAGCTGTTCCCTTCTCTCTGGGCAACCCACAGCGAGAAGGTGTTTCTTTATCAGAAGACATATCTGTGGAATTGTGATTCTTGCCTCTCAGCTCCTTGAGGGGAGATGGGCAGGCAGCATCACCAAACTCTGCAGAGGTTTCTGAGCCCAAGTGCCAGCTCAGCCTACTTCTCCCATCACTCTTCCACTCACACACCAGGATGGAATCGAAGTGTCATCCCCACTGCCGAATACTTGTCAGCACTCAGCCCCACACACACAGAAGGAAATGGAGGGGCTGTTTTTCATGTAGCCACAGAGTCTGGACTCTGCCTGGTTGGGGATGTGAAACACCACAACAGGGTATGCTTCGTGCTACTGAATGTAGCACAGAAGGGTTTTGATATGTTTCCAATCCCCCCCTAAAAACAAAACCCCAAACCTCCTATACTATTCAAACTGTGGGCTGGAAAATGCCTATTCCACAATTATGAATCAACCAAATGTAAACTGAAATTTTTGGAACCCACAGAAGTCTCCTCCCTAAGACCAGATTTATCCTTCCAGGAAATTTTCAATCATACTGTGAATGATAGAAATATTAGGATAATAAAGAAGGGATGAGTTTATGTGCACTTGCATGCCTGAAGGTGAAACAGTAAATACCACGCTTCTAACAATAAATATAGTGGGGATAAAAAAGTACTAAATAGCTTCCCAATGACTTGTGATGCAACATCAACTCTGACAGTAGATATTGCATTTGTTTGCCTAGCATTTCAAAAGCTCCTGGCTAGAAATCCTGACCACATGGCAATTTTCAAGTTCCTTTGTTCCATATCTTTGGGGAAAGAAAGGCTCATTCAGTTTAGTTGGATGTACTCAGCTGCTGTAGAGGTACCACTTTTTTTTTTCTTTTTTTTTTTTTTTCACATTTAGATTCCAGTGGATCTTGGAAAGAGCTTGGAGGTGAAATGAATGATAAAGAGAATGTAGGGACATAGACAATTTGTCCTACTAAACCCTGTATTTTGTAAAAAATTTTTTTTATCATTAGTGGAATGACATGATGAAGCCACTGGTCTTCAGGAAATGTATCTCTACCTATAAAGGTCTTATCATTCTTACTATGATAAAGCCAAAGAGAACCTTCAATGGATGAAGAGTCACTAAGATTGATTTCTACTTGCAAAACAATAAAAACAGACCCAGATACATTCCAGACCAAAATTTTCTAATACTTTTTCTACTTTAAATAATTTCTTTGTATTTAGTTGTGCACTAAACCCCTTTTATAAAGGTGCTGCTTGCTTTCCTTGCTAAAATTGTACAAACTAATTTAAGGTAGGGAAAGGTATTTAAAACTGTCTGGTAATTTGTTTTTTCCTTTGATGTTAAAAGGCATAATTAGGATATTATTAATTTAGTGACATAACTTTCAGCATATTCTCACTTTCTTTCAGTTGAGGTAGTTTTTCTTCAACATGTTTATTGCATATGGCATGGATTTTGTTTATTTGGGACAAGTACAGTCTCACATAGGAAGGCAATTTGAAATTGTATTGGGTCAAAGGGAAGAGATTGTGCAGTATTTATTTATGTATTTCTTAGGTTTAATTACTATGGCATTACTTTTAATCTGTATAGTTTTGTCCTTTCCATTAAACTTGCTGTGTAGTAACTGCCATCTATACCAGCCATAATTTGGCCCAGATTTTTGTCTATTGCTGTGGAACAAGAAATAAACAGGTTGAAAGACCAACACATTCACTGGCACAGATCAACTACCTGAAAAATACCTCAGTTCCTTTCTTCTGGTTCAACCATATACGGGACAAAAGGGAGTATATTAGAAACAATATATATTCCTCTCCATATAAGACAATACAAACAGTCACAATATTCAATTTCATGTGTCAGCATAACAAATTTAGATTCTCGAAGGGAAAACTATTTATTTGTGATAAGATGGTAATTCCTTAGGAGATATATAGAAAAATATTTCTTTCCTCCCTGCCTGCAAAACTTTTTTCTTTGACTGAAGTGTTCTAAATGATCTTAATTGACTACAGAGTTATATATCTGTTAACTGGTTGTATGCTTGAAAGGAGCTTGAGAACTCTGGAATGTGAAATAATGGAGCGCCATTTTGGTAAAAAAAGTAAATACAAGTAGCTGAACCAAAATCCCAGTCCTGCAATCAGATCTATGCAGGTGCTCTTAAAATGCATCCATGGGGAAAAAAAAAACAAACAAGTGACTTTGCCATTCAAATTAACAAGGCCCTCCAGGCAAGGAAACTGCTTGATAAAGAATACAAGTATATGATCAGATCTTCTAAGAAGCAAGGCAGTATTTCAATGTGTTTCATGTAATCTCTCACTAGTCTGTGATAAAATATGGAACATAATATATGTTGATTCTTCTTGGACAAGTCTTAAGATTAATAAATGTAGCTGTGATTGAAAAGCCTCTCATGCCCCACCCAGGGACATACTCCCTCACTGGTACAGAATGCAAGGCTTTTGAAATAGTTCTGACTAATCAAAAATTTCAGGTTAACAATCAGATAAGTGAAAACTGTGGCATCATCAGGTCTCTGTTTTAATCACTGGCCAATGTTACTTTAAAACCCAGAAGCTGTAGGAGCAGACCAATATTACCACAGTTTTCTGTGATTTATCACTTTAGCAGTCCCATTCCCAGAACAGCCAACTTGTTTTAAAATGATATGTAGCTTTCAGTTTCGTACTGTAAAGCAATCAGCCTCTTCTATAAATTATGATTTTTTTGTGAGTAGAGACTTACATTTCCTACAGGGGGTGTACTGAAGGAAACATATCTGGAAAAGGCATTCTCTTCCCATTAGTGGCGCTACATATGTGAAGTTCATAAGAATGTAAATCTTTAGACAAGAATAGCAAGCATATTCCACTTCTTTGCATTTATCTTCAGAGACTGATAAAATAAGAAATGCTATAATATTGGTATTTCAAATAGCCATGTGAAAGGAGGAATGGGAATGTGATATTCATCTCTCTCTCTCTTTTTAAGGATTTTTGACTGATTATTTTCTCATGATTTACACAACTCTCTCCACAGATGTCTGATACACTGTTTATAAAATTCACACTCAATTTCCAGACTTCAGACATATTCAGCTTCATCACTTTCAAATGATGTCTTCAGAAGCTTGTTCCCTCTATTAGCAAGTCTCTGCTTTCCATTTAGGTGCATATAATCTGTTAACAAGTCTTTCCATATCATTCTTCCTGGTAAACTGAGCAATAGGAGATCATTTCTGTTAACCATTCCTCATTCTCCTGTCCCCTCTATGAAAGACCTAATTTATCAACATAGTTTTTATTTTCTGACCCAGACACAGTGGATGTTTCTGGCCTCTGCTAGAACTGACTGCTTAAACAAACGTCATCAAAGGTATTGGTAAAAGTAGTGTTTAATATGAATTTGTGAAAATGAGGTTTTACAGAGTTCACTCTATTACTACACAGCTTAAAGGAAACAAAGGAAGATGAAATTAGAAGCAATCAGGAATGATTTACATGGAAGCTGGAAATGCAAAAGAGTGCAAAGGATATGGATGTAAAGATAAAGGTACAAAAGGGTTTAGCAGCACTTAATAATAATTGAGTAGTACTTTAACATTTACAAAGTGATTCACTAGGGTTCACTACAAGTGCAACAATGGCTTAACTATAGATTTGGGATTCAAACCATAATGAGTTCACATGCACACAGGTTAAACAGTGGGTACACCTATTTTTGTGTGTGTAAAGGTACCTATCAAAAATTCCCCTCAGGTTCAGAGAAATACTCGCATCAAATCCCTTTGTGTTTCCCAACAGGCAAAAGTTTTCCCTCAATGACCATGGGGACGGGAGAGGGATGGGCATCAGCCTGGGCCTATTCATCAGTGACAGTTCTTTGAGTCTCACAAGCCTGAGGGTTTGCGAGCCCTGAGAGGCATCCTCACTCTGAGGGAGGAGCTGGCACAGCCTGCTGTATTCCAGGAGAACTCCAAGTGCTCCTCACAGATGAGCTGTGTGGCAGCTGGGCATTGCCAGTCCATTTTGCTGTGATCATTATGGAAGTCTTGGTTGCCACGTGCTGGCTGGTCTACCCTTGAGTGATTGCTCATCAAGAGCCATTCAGCACTCTCAGCTCTGCAGCAGTCAAATAATTCCTGTTTGCTGTATGTCAGAAGGGTCTCCGAATCAGTCTGACTGTTCTAACAATGCCATCTTACCTCAGTGTCTGTTCATCCCAATAATCTGTGCTTCTCAACTGCTGCTGGCTGGCTCACCTTTTATATGGCATTTCCCCACCCCCTTTCCAATCCAATATCTATTTTACAAGAAAATCCAGCCCCCACTGCCAGTACCATGTTGTACAACCTGTGGTTAAGAGGTACCCGTATGTCTGCCAATCCCCTGCTACTTTTTGTTTGTGAGCTTACAGTGAAAACCTTGACATTGATATGTGGTGCTGCTTGGTCCTCAACCTCTGTTGACCTCTGAGTACACCTGGAGAGTCTCCAAAGACTGCTGTTGCTTCCTACTTAGCTGGACTCCAGTATGGAGAGCACTGGTAGATTCATAGAGGCCTGTTTATCTTCTCTGTATAATCCACATGAGGATGACAGCAAACCTGTCCTACCTGTGCAAATACTGAAAGCCTGAGTGTTTTGGAGGCTCTCCACCCTACTGGCACAGTGTCTGGGTATGTTGTCCTCAATAGATGTAGCTCTGCTCAGCAAAGGGTTTTGCAGCATGTCCACTGTGTGCTGGTGGGCTTTCCTCCACCTTGCTGTCATGGCCCTATAAGTTGGCTCTGCCTCATCTCTAGAGTCTTTTTCCTCCTTCCCCCTCCTTTCAGCAAATTTTCCCTAAGCTTCTCCAAACTCAATCCTCCATTGCCATGCTGTTGGGAAGCACATTAATTGCCCTGCTCATGCCAGAGCTTCAGGCTTCCTCCATCAAAATTCTTCCTGGTTTGAAAAATGCTTTTCATATCCAGGACACTTAATAGTTGAATAAAACTGGAGGAGAAGATTTTGCTTCTCAGTTCTATTCCCAGCTGAAAGAACATGCTTGACAACACATCAACCACATCATTTGGCTATACCATCAGTGTAATTCTTTCCCATACCATGAGTGCAATTCTTTCATACTTACCCTCTTGGTAGTCAAAACCATTAGTAGGGGAAGGAAAAGTCATGGCTCTGCTTCATGTTTAACATACTATAAGACAGATAGAATTTCATGTACCTGCCAGATAATAAAATCATTCCAAAGGATGCTCTTTTCCTGCTTCTCACTTACATAGAACTTATGTATTAATTAACTTTCCTTTATTTGAAAGCAAACTTGCATACATTGATATTTTTACTCTATTTTCTATTGTGTGGTTAGACCTGAATTTGTGGGGTTGGGTTTTTTTCATGAAAACTGGATATCCTCAAAATCACCATATTTCCCCTGAGACAGAGTGGACTGTCTCCAGAGGCATTCCCTGCCTGGCAGGTCCTTGACTTCACATGGAGCAGACAGCAGTGGAAGGCACACCAGACTGGAGGCAACTGCTGCATTCCTGAAATGTGCTTCTCAAAATCAAACAGCAAGGGATCTCTCCCTTTTCTCAGCTCTAATAACACAGGTTGTGACAGGAAGGTTGTGTCAGCCTCCATACTTAGCAATGTGGATGCTTACAGATTAAATTATATGGGCAAAGAAAGTTTCCTAAGACTTCTAGAATATTTTCTTAAGCAGATCTTATGTATAGGTTTTAGTGACAAGGACAGAGGTGAACACAGCAGTATGTACTACCATTCCTCAGTGAGGACATCTCACTTCATACGAGTTCATAAGAAAGCCCATGATATCTCTAAATTTTGGTATGATGCACTTTTAAAACTTTCCCTGCATAACACCTGCAGTCTCAGGGATCCACACGTTTGTCTCATTCAGCAGTTGCTAAATTCTTTCATGAGAAGCAGCAATTCCACAAATCACTGGAATTTCTACACATGGTCTGGTCAAACCACCAGTAAGGAAAGGTCACACGCCTGATCAAAGTACCTTCTTTGAAAACTACATTCCTAGTTGCTACTAATTGCTTGAAAAGTGGAACAGATCAATCTGCTCCTAGGCCCATCACCTGCTGTGTTGGTTTTTAATTCATACTGTCTTGCTCTCACTTCATGTTGCAGGTCACCACCCAACACAGAGTTATCCAGGACTCCTTATTTACAGAGCCATTGTAGACTGTAGTTAAGGAGTTCTGGTCTGGAATTTCCACTCTGAAGGTCTGCTTCCTTCATGTGTAACATCCCTGTGTTGTTATAGATGAAACTTATATTATAAACCCTTTTTGGTTTTGTTTTGTTTTGTTTTTGTTTTGTTTTTTTTCTTATTTGAAACCAAGTATGATGAAAGTGGCCATATTCAATGTCTTTTGCAATAGTACAATTAAATTTACAAACAATATGTATGTTGCTTTATAATACATACAACTAAGCTCAGTTTTATACACTTATGCTGCACAATAAAGCACTTTAGTTGTAGGACAGATCTTTCTTGCAACTACCTTTCTGGATGACAATATAAACATTTGCAAAGAAAAACACATTTTGTAAGAGTCAATACTATTCATTTGCCATTAAGCAACACAATAATTATTATAATAAAATGTATCTTACACCAAGTGATATTGTGGTTCTTAAATGTCTGTCTTGCTTTAGTGTTTAGAGCCAAATCTTCCTTCCACTCAAATCAGTGGGGAATTCTGCAGACTTCAATGAGAAAGAGACAAGAACCTTCATCAGCTGCAAAAGCTATTTCTTCATGTATGGTAACTCTTCAAGTACCATCCCTTTAAGTTGTACATGTAGGCATATCTGTAGCTTTCTTAACCTTTGTCAAGCAGAAAACACTACCTCAGAGGACTTCAAGACACCTAGTTAATTATCTTCACTGTATTTTTACTCTTGAAGCAAATTTGAACTCCTCCATGGCTCATACTGCAGTTTTGAGCCCTTTTACTGTGCGTTAGCATCTTCATCTAACTCCTACTTTTTATCTGCAGCACTTTGCAGATTACTTCTCTAACACTGAGTTATTCATTGGAAGACTCAAACTTTCATGTTGCACCTGATGTGAGACTGAGAAGACTTTCTGTCTGGAGAGATGGCCCAAATTCAACTATCTGAATGGCAGCTTCTCTCTGCTGCCCTCCCAAAGGAATGATGAAGGAAGGCACGTCAGCGTTGAGTTACGCAACAGGAGCCCGATAAACCTTTCTACATTCTATGATTTTCATACATTAATGAGAGGGTGATGATAAGGTGTTACAACATCTGTGTGCAAGACTGGGCACTGTTTGTTACGACAGAAGGACTAACTAGATTCATTAGAAACAATCTAACTAGAAGAGTGAGTTCTTAATTAGAGTGATGTGCCCAAGTTTCAGTCACCACCTTGTAGATTTACAGACCCTGATGCTTGTGCAGGTACAGCAGTAATTAAGATCCAGGCTTGCAAGCTGGGTAGTGTAACAAAGCCATACCACCTGCGTGTTGACCAAAAAAGGAAATTTATAATACAAAATCACCAGAACTAGACCCATTTTTTTTTCCCCGGTCATCTGAAAGTGGAGCTAATCTGTCCATGTGCTACTCTTTGAGTTCAACAAGTGACAGAAAATTGAATGTATTTCAGCTGAAATAAGATGTATTGGCAAGTTAGGCAACCTTTTTGTTTCTTCCTCTTCACAGGATTCAACATAGGGTTGGTAGCATCAGGTCCAGAGGTTCTACTGTCCTTGGAGTTGGCTTTTCAAAAGCCGGTATTTATCAACAAGCCTGCTTTGAAGGGTTATTAGATGTATGATGGCAAAGTTTACTCTTTTTTCCACATTGTGATTAGCTTTGCCAAACTCTGATCTGATTTGTGAATCAGCATATTTATACCACTCTTCAGAGAGGTCATCAACCCCTTTGTGACTGATTCCAAATGATGGAATTTGGAAATGATTCCAAATGACTAAAGAGTCATCAGGTAGAGCACCAGTACTTAGCATAACTGCAACCTTACCAAGTACCCTAAAGGCGTCTTCTCTGGAAGAGGTGCTGCCGTGGGGCCACAAAGTCGCATGAGAACTTCCCTCTGCTCTTTCTGCAGGTGCATCAGTGTGTTCACTGCGTGTGAGCAAAAAGAAAATTGCATACAAGCAAAAATCTCACAAGGATGAGGGACTAGAATCTCTGAGCCAAGAAGTTTTTACGTGAAAGAGGAAGCAGGGTGCAGTGGAAGGGAGGAGCATGGAATCCAGACGTTACCTCAGGCATTAACGCCCTAAGGGCAGACAGAGATACGTGAGTGTGTTTATAAAGACAGATTAAAATCGGATTTCACACATTGTTATCTAGCACACCAAGGGTTATGAAAATCCTCCTTGACTGGTGAAATCACAATAGAAGAGTGGTTGATTGCCCAGCAAACCTGAGAAAGCCTGGCACTGATCCATGCCAACAGACAATACAGAAACCACACAATGAACAATTGCTTTTGTACTGAACTCAGATTTCTTCCTCACTGGAGAAATCTTCCCAAGTGCAGGAGGACAAGATCTGAAAGGTAAGCTTGTAGTTACACAAATCCACCCTATCTTTTGCATACACCTCAGTAAACTATTACTCAGACTGTGAAGCCATTCCTTCACCTCCTGTGCCTTTCCACAGCAGTGTTTCATGTATTCAACCACTTCTTTAAACCTTTGTTAATTTTTTTTTTCCCAGTGTCCTTACCTAACATGGTGGGAATGCCAACATGCCATTTGGTTTGCAGGCAGGAGCCAGGATTGCATGTGCCTTGAGCAGTTGCCAGCCCAGCCTCCAGCTCTCTGAGCTGCCCAGACCAGAGGCACTCAGTGACCAGAGTGTGGTCAGTGCTGAGCCCGAGCTCACGTTGCTGTGCCAAAGATAATAACACTTCTCTCCCAGCTGAGCCAATGGAAGCTTCAGGGTGGCTCACAGAGTGGCCTAAGCAGACTCTTCTAAGTCTGGAAAACACCACGTAGGTAAAGGCAGCGTAGTTTTCAAAGAAGGAAAGAAGTCTATGTGCTTATAAGCAGAAGAACAGGGTCGTCACATGTCACCTGTATTGCCAGTGGATTTAGCAGGTATGATGTACACCAAGTCACTCTTGTCTATCTAAACTTTGGCTTGCTCCAACATTTCCTGTTATTGTCTGCATTGAAAACACTCTAGCATGCAGATCTGGGCCCTCAGTGAATCAGTAGTTCTTTACTGTCTGGACCTCAGTTGCACAGGCTATCTCTGCTCATAACTTATAATCTGAAAATAATGTGGGACTTTGTTAAGACATGATGCCAGAAAGACATTCTCACATTAAAAAAAATAGGAAAGAAAGAGGTTTTAGCATTTGTCCTTCCTCCCATAGTTACAGGAGCTGAAGACATACACATTTAATTTTCAATTCTAGGAACTTATTAGCCAAGAACTAGTCATTTCAATGCTGTCTCCCAAAGGAGCACTTCTGGATATTTTCCATTAAGTAAAATTGTAATATTTCTCATTTATGTTTTTATGTCATTCCAGCTCAAGGAAACTCATGCTCATGAGTCTCACTGGGACCAAAAGACAGGCATGGCAATGTCTTGAACTTTAGGGACAATATTCATGTCCCATAGGGAAGAATAAAAGAGCATGTTACTATCACTTCCTGAGAGTTAACAGAACCATGTATGCAGGGAGATATATTTACAGGCAGCCAAATCACAAAGCTTAACTCACCTGGAGCTTAGGGAGCATCAGTGGAGTCAATGGAAGCACACACAGTCAGATGAACTGGAACACTATTATAGCTATAAACAATCTGACTATGTTAGCCAAAGTTTTATTATTAAGACAGCATCTTAACTGACTTCTCCTCCTGTTTTTGTGATCCGAGTAAAACACACGTATTAAACCCACTCTATACTGATTTAAAGTGCATGGAACCTCCTGTAAAGAAAAGATGACAGGTCTGTGCACAGAAATTTGCAACTCTGGCATATTAAAAATGGGTCATAAAAGTGACTCCTCTTAAGCCCCTCTCACTACCTGGGACCAATTCACTGTAAATCACTTTATAGAAAAATGTAAGGGAATTACACATCAAAATGTTAGTAAAATCATGCAAAAACAGCCCTGGAAGAGGTCTCAGGGGGTTATTTAATCTGTCCTGCTGCCCAAGATAGGACCAAGCAACTTAACCTTCACTGAGGCATCTCCAGTCTCTTCTCATCGTCCACAAGCAACTCTTCCTAATACTGGAAATGTTTCCTAGTATCCAGATTAAACACTCCCCTCTCCAGTTTGATCTGTTACTTTTAGTCCTATCCAGTATAGATATATGAAAATAGGTTATTCCCTTTGTCTTTATAGCAACCCTTGTATGTATCTAGATAAGCTGCCCCATTATTTTCAGCATACTGTTCATCCACAATTAATTCAATTTTTCATTACCTTAGCTTTTTTTCTGAACCTCCAATCTTTTGCTGCTGTCTTCTTGACTTTCTCAGACTGTGAAAAATAAGAATAGAAAATGTAACATGCTAGTTCACACAAGCAAGTAGGACTCTTGAACTTTCTGAGATTAAATTATTATTGACTTATTTTCAATTTGTAACCTGTTACTTATAGTATCTCTGTGTCCTTTTCAAATGTCAGTTTTATTTCATTCTTCAGAAACAATTCTGAAAATTCTCTTCTTTATTTTGAAAGGTGTTGGAATAGATACACTGATTTAATTTTATCCATGTAATTTATTTTCAACACACTAATCCATCTTCTTTAATATAGGAGATGGAAACCACAAAACATCTCATATTCTTGCAGGGGGCTCAGCTTGGGCAAGGTTCTGTCACAGGCCACAGCTTTTGTACCTACATGTACAAATATATAAATATATATAAAGCGTTCATTATCTTAAAGTGTGATAAATTGAAGCCCTCCAGGGTTAGATAAGCAAACTATATCTTTTGGAAGAGGGAATTTCCCATCATCCCACTGTAGCACACAACTGTTGCTTCCAGCTATGTTAGGGCCCAAACTAAAACTAATTAAAGACCAATGCAAGTAAAATTCTTCTAAAAAATAGCCAAAAATAGCCTATCCTGAAAGACATGTTATTTTATTCTGCTCTTGAATTTCACACGTATTTACAATAGATAGGATATTATATGCTCAAAATAGAAGGAAAAATATATTTCAAAGCTTTTTAAAAATTAATTTTTGCAATTTGTGTTCATATGTGCAATTCCTTTAATTACTCAGCCAAGATTATCTACACACTACTGTTTATTCTCTTGATCCAACCTTAGATTTACCCTTGCACTTGATCTTGGCATTTCTGCAAATACTTTACATATTCACACATACAACTGAAGTACAGGATATTGATGTGCTATGGGTAAAATTCTCTGAAGCCCTTCACTATGAAATTTTGAGTATTTTTGAAACATAATCCAATAAGTTTCAACATGTGCAAATTCAGGTAGCATTTGTCTGCGGACTGCTTCTTCTGGAATAGCTACAGCTAATTTCAAATACCTTTGAACCTGCCTCATGCCAGACCAGGTATAAAAGGTTTCATTTTTCTGATATGCCATTTTTACAACTGCCTTTATTATGGTTTGTGTCACTTCTGCATGAGCACTTCTTATTCATCCAGTTACAAAAATAATTTGTAACCCCATTCCATTATTAATCCTAATCAGATCTTTTTCTCTGTGACATTTTAGGTCTTTATTTTTCACTCCTTTACTTTCCTCTCATGGCAATTTTAACAATTTATATAGCAGAACTAAGAATTTCCAGCTGCATTGTGTTAGCATCAGTTATTAAATTCTACTAAAGATTGGGGTTCATTTAATAACAAAAGCTTCCTTTAGAAAAGTGCAGCTCCAGCTTTTGGAAGCACAGACTATATCAAAGTATTTGTGTAGTAATTTCGCTTTGCAACTAGGTAATGCCAACAGATTGAGCAGACTTCACTATCCTGAAAGAAACATTCCTGGACTTTAACTCATCTCAGGCAACTTCTTAGTCTCTTCTCTTTATTTCTTTTTACATGGCAGTTTGAAAGGGTGTGAGGGGTAAGCAGGAGAGATGAGCGTGAAGTCAAACCTTCAGCATGAGTAGAATGTACTGAATTGCTTGTAACTTTTAGTTACAAAACAAGGATAAAGAATAAAACAAAGAGCAGGATCATAGCAAATATTGTATAAACTCTGAGGTCTCTGTTTCCTGGGTTTGAGAAGCAGGACTGAAATTACTAGTCTTTCTGTTCATATACTCTTTCAGAAATTGGAAATGCTGAGTCTGGCTCTTCTGTTTTGAGAATACTTTCAGAGAAATGTGAAAATAGGAAAAAAAAAACAACCAACTATGAGGACAAATTATCTGAATTCCAGACATGCAAATCAGCTTTTCTGTCTTCAACAGTGTTTTAATACAGTACTGATAAATTAGCTCCATAACAGCTTGCTCCTTCCAGTACAAGACTTTTAGGGTCAATCAAGATAGAGTTAATTGCAGTAGATCCAGTTCAGCAAACAGTTGCTCAAAGATCTCTCCAGAAACCTCTCAGATGGAAAGGAAGTGCACAATGGAAATGTGCCACCTTACTTTTGTCTGACACACATAGCGCTTGAGGTGGAGCTTCTTTCACTCCTAGAAAAGAGATCTGACCTCAGAAGATTACTTGGAAGGTGAGAGAAATGGGAGTCAATAAAGTTTACTTGGACAGAGACCTGTCACACATTATGTTTCCAAGTTTAAACCCTTTCTGAGAGGTATTTGCGTAGAAGGCAAGTAGGGTAGGAAATATCTGATATGTTCTGAATATCAGTCTTCTTTCTCATCTTTCCTCTCTCCTTTGCTTCATTCTTTCTTACAGGTTTCAACAGGATAGAGCTGGACACTGCTCCAATATGTTTTGAACACTGCTTTGCCCAGCAACCATGACTCGCAGGGAGACTGCGAGACCCAGGAGCAGATCCCTCCTTTGCCTGCTTCAGATCCATCCCTTGAACCAAGGTGTCTCATTCTTCCAGTCTCTTTTTCTATTCCTCTTTCAATTTCTGAGAATGTCCCTGATTCTTATTTCCTCTCAGCTGATGTAGTTCCATGGAAAGATCAACGTGAGCAGGTCAGCGTTTTCCATAAACAATAACACAAGTAGCGTCAGATAATTCTCTGTTAACTCTGTATGTATTTCTCCTGGGATCTCTTTTTGTGAAGAGATATTGTCTCTGTGACTCCTTGGAGAGTAGCTTTGTGTTTAGTTCATACAATCAGTCGTGGCATGGGAGCAGGATTTGGCCCATGCAGCTGGGTGGAGAGGAAGTCTACAGCAAAGTAATTACTTCTGTTGAATAATGTGACTACAGTTAGAATAAACAGTGTCTTCATTAGCCAACAGGTCACACTTGTTCTTTCTCCTCAAACTTAAACAATGCCACCAGGAAACATCCTTTCTTTTGTTCTGCCTGCAAATGACATGCAGAAAGGGGAAGTAGCAACAAATGGTGAATACACAGGAGAAGAAAAATGGGAATTTTTTTTTTTTTTTGATTGGCAGGCTGGCAAGAGGCAGTGGCATTGTCAGAGGAGGAAGAAGAGAAGAAAATCTGGGAAGGACACCAAATCTTTGGGATTATATTCATCCTATTCCGAGCAGGACTTACCTAATAACACAGGAAATGTATTATCTAGAAATCCCATTTATTGCACATACCAAAATGAAGTAGTGTCAGTTATGAAATTTCCCATACCACTATCCTGTTCTCATTCAGAATAGCAATGACTTCAGCCATTTCTTAAGAAATAGCCATCATGATGTTTTAAGAATTGGCAAGAGACTTTTGAAACCTACTTTAACTGTGGCAGATTTAGAGAGAAACTGGATTACTTCAGGACACTCTAACCCTTCAATCTATATTGCAGCCACTTGAACACTGGACAAACTAGAAAATAAAAACTGTTTTCAAGCCTTAGTTTTTTGAAATAAAGTGTTCTAATGCTTGACTACAATTTTGGTAATGTTTTCCTAGTTATCAATCCCTAGGAAATCCCCCTCCACTTGATTACTCTGTTTTGTATCTTAATTATTTATCTTGCTATATCCCATACCACAGGGGGAGAAATTAAAAATGGTGCTCTAAGTTTTGGTTCCTACAGCGGGTTTCTCCCTTGATACTGCTCAGAGGTATTCTTAATGAGACACTGTGTGAAGCACAGATTAATGACATTTTATTCATTCAAGAATATGGGCAACTCCATCTGCTCTGACTGAGATGAACTGAAATGATGAGAGCAAACCCATATTGCAAACCTGTATTTTATATGGAGGGAAATGGAAGACATAAAATGCAAAAAGGACAACAAACCTGCATAAAAACAGGATAGTTATGAACTCTGCCTATTATAAATATCCATTAAGCCTTTTTTTTTTTCCTTTCAATCTTTGAACTCACCATGTACCAGCCTGATGAAGTCTGAGCACTTTATTAACCTATTCTCATAGGGGAAAAAAAAAAAGATAAGGGATGTGGAACAAAAATAAGCTTTTTCTACTTTGTACCACACAGTACTGTTAGGATGCTTCTTTTGTTTTAAGGAATTAAAAGATTAAGCAGCATATTTAATGTGTAAGGAAATATCTTATTTGGTTTACCTCCCTTTAAATAAGATAGATGGCAATTAGATGTATTCTAGCCTACAGGATGATACATTTTATTCATTCACTACCAAACAAACTCAAGAGCTGAGAAGATATGAAAGAACATGTTTTGCAAAGCTAGCACAATCCTACATGAGGCTAATCTTTTTTAACAACCTTACAATATTATCCAAACTGCCTAAGGTAAAGAATGAATATAAAGGGAGAATGCACATTATGTTTCACTAAAGAGAATAGATGTTAATTAAATAAAAAGGCTTCATAGTGCTTTCAAAGTAACCACAAATGTAAACATATTCAATCCCTGGGAAAGTGTCTATTATAGTAGATGGTACAGCTGAGCTGGTGAAACTGCAATGGAAGCATGATCTGAGCCTTCACATGGGCAACAGTGACTCAAATCCCCCTTTGCAAAGAAAGGCTTGTTTGGATACTAACTTCTAAAAGGACCCCACTCATGTCTGTGCCACAATCACAGCAATGCTTGGTAAGAGCAGAGTCTCTCCTCAGTTACATGAAGCAATACCTATACTTTAAAAACTGGTTTCAGTTGGGCCCTGAAAGCCAAATATGACTGTATTTGTTATATATGACTGTGTTATATGACTATAACACAGTAATGATGGGGGTTTGGGCCAGAGAGTCAAACACCCATCGGTTCTAGAAATCTGGAAAATGTCCTCCAAGTTATATTCCAGTTTGGCAAAAATATTCCAACAATACTTGGGTGAAACACGCGCCTGTGTAATGTGTCAAAGTATATTTAAGCTCCATTAAATACTCAAATCCTTTATTATGGTTAAAAATATCTTTACTTAATGAGCCCTCTATGTAGGGATTTTAACAGGAGTTATTAAGGAAGACCACTAGAAGAAACATAAATGTGAATTGGGACAATCAGCCACAGTTTTTGCTCAGGTATTCCTTTTCCCTTCTTTCTCCAAAACACTTTTAGTGTGATCAGCAAGGACCAGATTTCATTATCTTTATTACTGCCATCTCTAATTTGGTTTGTCCTACTGATTCTTTCAGCTGCAGAAAACAAACATTTCACAAGGTGCTCTGGACCATTGCAGAGTCACAAATGTAACACTGTGCCTGCTCACAACCTTACAGAAAGCTTGGATAAAAGAAAGTGCATATGAACTTGCCTACACATACACATGTGCCCATACATGAGTGAGTAATTGTGCTTGTTCCCCTTGTCATAACAGGATGTAAGAAAAAGGGTTATTTCTCCATCACTTCTCTAAGTTAAAGCAGTGAAGTTATATGTGTCTGTGGAATCTTAGGAAGAAAAATATAGTGTATGAAGAAAAAATATTACTTTACAATGTTTGAGAATTAAATTAATAAAACTGATCAACTGATGACTAATAAAGCTCTTTAATGATAGAGAAATATCCTTTAAGAGTTAACTACAGTTATTAGTAACAACCATATTGAAATTTCTAGAATTTTTCTGAAATGCAAGTAAAGAGAGTCAGTCGTAGATCACCTTCAGCACTTTCAAAAGGGATGCAAACCTTATCTGGTGGACACCAAATTGTCTTTACTATTTTCTGCACTGCATCACAATAGGCATCTGGTGCATAAGAACATTAAAGGGTAGTGGACATCTCCCTTAGCACCCTCAGCAAATCTGCTCCTGGTTATCCAACAGTGCACAGGACTATCAAATATACATCTTTTTTAATGCCTTTACTTTCTAATGGAATAGAATCATTTGGGTTGGAAAAGACCCTTAAGGTCATCGTAGTCCAACCATGAACCTCATACTGCCAAGGCCAGCACTAAACCATCTCCATAAGAGCCACATCTACACGTGCTTTTTGAAAGTCCTACAGAGTCGATGGCCCAACAGTTTCCCTGGGCAGCCTGTTCCAATGCTTGATGACCCTTTAGGTGAAGAAATTCTTCCTAATTTCCAGTCTAAACCTTCCCTGGTGCAACTCAAGACCATTTACTTCTGTCCTGTCACTTTTTATCTGGGAAAAGAGCCTGACCAACAGCTGGCTACCCCCTCTTGTCAGGGAGCCGTAGAGAGTGAGAAGATCCTCTCTGAGCCTCCTTCTCTACAGGCTGAGCTCCTCCAGCTCCCTCAGCTGCTCCTCATCACATTTGTGCTCCAGACCCTTCCCCAGCCCCGGTCCCTTCCCTGGACACGCTCCAGCCCCTCAATGTCCTTCCTGTATTGAGGGGCCCCGAACTGGGTACAGGGTTTGAGGTGTGGCCTCCCCAGTGCCCAGCACAGGGCACAGTCCCTGCCCTGGTCCTGCTGGCCACTCTATTGCTGAGCCAGCCCAGGTGCCCTTGGCCTTCTTGCCCACCTGGGCACCCCTGGGCTCGTGTCCTGCTGCTGGGCAGATTCCCAGTCTCTCTGCCCCAGCCTGGAGCTGCAGGGGGTGTTGTGACCCAAGGGCAGGACCAGGCACTTGGTCTTGTTGAACTTCATCCCACCATCCTCAGCTCATCAATCCAGCCTGTCCAGATCCCTCTGCAAAGCCTTCTCACCTTCCATCAGATTGACAGCTCCTGCCCAACTTGGTGTCACCTGTGAGCTAACTGAGAGTGCCCACGACCTCCTTACCCAGATCATGGATGAAGACATTAAACAGGACTGGCCCCAGCACTGAGCCCTGGGGAACACCTCTATGACCAGCTGCCAAGTGGGTTCAACTCCATTTCCCACTCTCTAGGCCTGACCATCCAGCCAGGTTTTCACCCAGCAAACTCTGCAGCAAGGGACAATAGCAAGGAAAGGGATAAAAGGTGAGAAAATGTGAGAAAAGTGGAGGGAAGGAAAGCAGGGAAATGAAAGGGAGGAAGCAAGAAAGAGAAAACAGGAAGAAAAGTGAAAGGGGAAAAGAAAGGGAGAGAAGCGAAAAGGAGGGGTGGAGGGAGAAGGACTGGGGAAGTGAATGTGTGACTACAACTCCAGTCAAGATGTGATGTGAACCTGTACAGCTTCAGATCTCACCACTGTTAAAGTTTGTTTTATCTATTTGTAGATTCTGACTGCTCTTTTCTCTAATGCACCAATTTCTTACCCTTTTAAAATGAGAACACATAGTCGAAATGAAACACAAAGTCCTTATCAGTCACCAAGCAAAGAGGACTCTTCCTGCTCTGCAAAGACAAAATACTATTTTGATGGCAGAGCTCCTGCTATACAACCTCTATACAATCTAGAATGACTTCTGATTAGCCCAATGCAACTAATTGCAAGGAAGGAGGCCTTTCTGTAAGTTTTATTACATATTTGTATTGCTAAATCTATATGGAATTATACCATAAGATTAGTTTTGAGCCTCAGGTGTTGCATGAGCCTCATTCTGAATTCCAGAAGAAATACAAATTCCTTTTTCAGTGCTAGAAACTGTATTCACCACAATTTAAATGTAATATTTATAAAATGGTTTCCTTCATATATTTGTCTTCACATACATATGTAAATGTACACATATTTATAACTTTAGCAAATGCCAAACATTAAAGGAAATATTCATTGATTAATTCTTAAGTGTGGCCACAAAGTGGAGTTTCAAGAAAAATTAGTTCATGCAAATGTTAAGACTTGAGAAGACAAAAGCATAATTCAGAAGAGGTGTGGAAAAAGGGAATAAATAAAGTAATTCTTCCAGACTTTAATGTAGGTGGACCATGGCCAGAGGCACTCCATTTCCTCCTCCTCAAAAACTAAAAAACCACACAAAAAAAATCCCCCCCAAACCCCAAACCTCTTCTCAAATAAATAAATACCTTAACAGAAACCAAGACTCAGCATGTATCCATTAACATGGTTTAACAAGACTATCACATACTGCTTTTCTCTTCCTGTTAATAAAGTTTGATAGGTTCTATTTAAATTGTACAAATATTAAAAGATGTTATAATTGGCATTTCAAGAGGATTCTTCACACATTAACCATATAAAGATATGAGATGAGGGGAAGGAGGCAGGGAAGTCAGAATTGTACAACTGAATCTAATATTTACTTTCTCCCACTCCTACTAATTTTCTTTTGTTCAAAGTGTGGGGAGCAATGATCATACCAAAAACAAGGGAAACCAGCAACTGGCATGTACTTCTGTGATGAAATGGTCGTGGCAGCATTCACTGGAATCTTATAATTCCACATTGTATTGAGGAGGTCTAAAATAATAGTGCAGAGCTGGCATAATTATGACAATTATTGCTTCTGTCAAGTATTAATTCTGAGGCTTTTCATGAGGCTTTTTTTTTTTTTTTTTTTTTTGAGATGTGAGTCATGCCCCAGACCATACAACTCCTCTGTCTCCATCACCTCTTTAGATCAAAATTGCTGTTAGGACACAGTTTATATTTAGCATTAATAACATATATAGTCACAAGAATCCATGAATGAACATGGGCAGACAAAATTTTCCCTACAATCATGCTTGCCTGGGCAAGGATCCTCAATGTAACACAGCTACATGAAATTCTTGTGCTACATGTTGCTTGAAAGCCTTTTTTTCTTCAGTATAGAAAAGATGGCCTGTGTAAATAGGTATTTTTCAAATATACCCTCATAAAGACACCAAGAGTTAGTTGGAAATGGTTTCCCTCCACTTATTCACCATCTGTTACCACAGTGTTTCACTTAAATCCCAGAAGACTGAAGAGTAGTGCTGAAAAAATCCCCTCTCCTTGAAAGTGTAAATTTTACACTCTTCCAAATAAAATTTAAAAACCAGTAATAGTTTTTAAAAAAGCATCCTCCCCCTGTACATCTGGATTGAGGATATTGGCAAATACTTCATAGGGATGCCAGTAGCCTACTATTATATTCACAACAGCTGGAATTGCAGACCCTAATTTGGAATAATAATGTAATACCATAAAGGCAAATGCTTATTTGGGTTTGGTTACAGCACTTCAGCTTTCACAACATCTGTCCCCACCCACACAGGACCAGTTTCATCTTACAGAAATGGGGGTAAGCACTATTACCTGTATCACTGTGTCAGTAGATGTTCGCACGACTTACATTTCCAGATTATGTTCTGGCAACAGTCCTTCTAGATGAAGCCCTGTCTCCTTCAAAGCCTAGCTGTAACTTTAGCAACATGCTTGTCAACTCCCTTCTTGGACAGTTCCCCTTCTAAGACCAGCTCTGTGTTTGGTATCTCTCTTCCTCCATGGCCCCAAACTGCTTTCACTCTTTAGCTTTGCTGCCCCACTGGGCTCCATCCCTCCAGCACTCACTCATCCTCTAGTGTGGGGACCTTGTCTGCTACTGAGGAGCAAACCCTTCTGACCTCACCATCACTTTCTTAACAAGGGGGCCCTTCAGCACTCGAAAAGACGCCCAAACATTAAAGACGAACAAATATCTTCCTTGAAACGCTAACAGCTCACTTAGTGGTGGTGACAGATGTCAGTTTGACACCACTGGAGCAGACAGCTTTCAGTGCTGCAAGCACAGGTTCTGGTTAGGCACTGGCAGTCCTTTTGGCCTCCTGTGCCACCCGCAGACCTCCCCTCATGAATACAACGTGGTGCTGAAGCCATCACCTGCAGAGACCACCTTGAAGGGCAGTGTAATCCCCATGCCAAATTAATGCCTAGGTTCCGAGCTGACACTGACAAGAGAGGTGCCAGTCTTGATGGTCTTTTTAATGTAGATACCTGCCACCCACTGAGAGCCAGACTGAGAGACCATCAATTCACAAATTTATTCTATTTATTTAATGACATCACATCAATTAAACTTCTATTCCAAAACCTCGGGTTGTAGCTGAAAATTCCTCCAGGCAATACTTTCACATTTAAATTAAAAAAATATCTCACTTCATCTGGCTTCTTCTGTTCCTCCTTCCCCCTCATTGTAGCTTGGAAATGACATAGAACAGATGGAGGAGTGTGGAAACAAACTTAAAATCACCATTTTAGGCGTTATCCCAGCAGGTGTGCGTGTTTTTCTTGGAATTTATGAGAAGTAGTAAATATTGCCAACTCAGTTTGGCCCATCTTTCTGCAAACTGTGGCCAGCTTGTAAACACCATCCCTTTGCCACTGGTGGCAGTGGACTTGGCTATCAGAACCCGCTGTGGTAGACTCTGAAGAAGACACTTTCTAGTACTGCCTCTCATTCATTAATTTCATTTAATTAAATTGTTGTAAAACCTCTTTTCAAATATATCTGCTTGAATTAGCAATCATCAGAGCAAATCTCACAGGAAAGTAATGGTGTGGGCCCCTTTCTGTTCAGGTGCAAATAGCTTGGCCTGAACAAGCAGCCTACCACTGCTGAATTTCATTACTCATTTCCTGTCATTAAATTAGATGAGATTAATAAATAGAAACTGAGAGGCAGTTGGACAAATTCAGGTCTCCAGTGAAACTCATCTCCAAACAAAATTTTAGTCATTCACTATATGTACTATGAGGTGTTTCTTGTTCATTGAGGAGATGCTCAGGTATAGTGGGATTGTTTTTCCACATTTGTTTTGACTGTTTTTCTTAAACCCATTTGTCCCAGACAGGCAACTGAAACATATACCTGATAGAAAGTGCTGCTAGACACCAAACAGGTTTTGAAACAAATAAGAAGAGAATCCAGTCACACAACAGAAGTGAGACTAATTAATGGCATCTCAAGGAGACATGATAATCAACCTGTCCTAATGAGGCCAGAGAGGAGAAAACATTCACAAAGAGAAATACCAAGCAGCCTACACAGCCTTCAAAGCTTCAAGGTTTTCTCTGCAAGGGTATCCTATTCTATGTGCCCTATTAGTCCCCATTCTTCTGAGGTGCTGACCTGAACCTGTCCCCACATCCCTGTCTCCCCACTTTCCTCCGTGAGATTAGACCATTTGGCTGAGCAAAGTGAGTGTGTGAGAAAAGCTGAAAGGGAAATAAAAATTAAGGTGCAATTGACTCTTTGCCCTGAACCTGCTCCTGTAGTGCCTGGGCATGGTGAGACAGATGAGACTGTTATTGTAGTGGGAGCTGGCACCAGGCCCTGTATGTAAGTTGCCTAATGCTTTCCATCCTAAGACTATTTCAATCAATTTTTGAATAATGTTCACACCTCTATTGTTTATCTTTGAAATCTGGCAGAAGCAGGAATTGCCCAAGAGCCAGTGTCATGCCTTTTGCTGGTACTGTTCATAAATTCAGATTTGGACAAGTAACAGAGGTGTTGAAAATCACCATTTTTTAACTGTATTTTCCAGAACTCAGAGTTATATTGGCAACTAACAAACACCCCCAGAAATCTAATGTGTCTGCCTTCAAGCTGCACCCTGAACATCTTGAACGGCTCCTTCTTGGGCTGGTACAGGTAAAAATGCCTCTCATAGTCCACCAAGAGGACTCAGTGTATTAGGCACAGGATTTCAGGTCATAGTGGCAGGAAACAAGGAAGGAAGGAAGATTAAGTCATTGGGATGAAAGATCCAGAGTGGTTGACAAAGAAAAGCCGTTGACAAAGAGAATTAAATGCAAGGAGGAGGAAGGGTTTTGGGCAAATATGTCATGAAGATATCACTTAAAAGTAGAATTAACTCCAATAAATAAAACTCCCTGTACATTCTTCCTCATGTGTCCGGTTCACTTAGGGATGATGTTTTTTCATGAACTAAACTGTCTCTGTTTGATGACACTTGGTCAGAAATTACTTGCACTTTTATGCCTTGAAGTCAAATTTTATCATGGAGAATGATAAATGATTGTTAGAGCAGACCTCTTTTGTTACATTTATTAATTAAATGCCTGTAACTAATGTGAAGTTACATACGTATAACTGATGATAGAAAGTTGTCGGTTTAGTTTCCATCTGAAGGCTTCCAAAGGCAAAGAAACAACAAATTTACAATTGGCTTCTGTAAACCGATGTATTGGAGACCTTAATGACTGGAAAACATTTTTATTTTGTCACAGGAGTCCAGGGAAGGGAAGGGAAGGGAAGGGGAGGGAAGGGAAGGGAAGGGAAGGGAAGGGAAGGGAAGGGAAGGGAAGGGAAGGGAAGGGAAGTGACATATTAAGGAAAACCAGTCAGACTATGCATGTGGCCATAGTTCCCTTCCTTGTTTTACATTTCTGTGCTTCAAAGAAACAGCAGATAGTGATGGGAAGGAAGAGAGCTGCACAAGGCAGCTAGAAAGCCGTGAACTGTGGAGCTGTGGAGCAATCCCATTGCTGATGGAAGGTGAAGGCAAATGGCAAACCCACAAAACATCATGAATGATGCTTAAGAAAAGCGGAAGCAGGGTTGAAACCTCGTGTGCTCTGCACTACGTAGAGCTGCTGCGTAGCTGAGCATCCCAGCACAGCCCTGGGGACCCACATCCACCCCCAGCCCACATGCAGCTTGCTTTCCTTTGTCTTCCCAAGATCTGATCAGGCACTGCAGTCGTGCTGAGCACTCCCAGCCCCGGCACGCTGGCACGCAGGGCTTGTCTGCTACTGTCTTCAGAACTGGGGAGCTCCAGGACTGGAGCTGTGTGTTTCCAACTGCAGAGTCAGTTCTGGGGCTGCTGCAACAGAAGTTGCAGTAATTGAGTGCTACATCTGGCTCCTCTGAGGTCTCCAGATAGCACGATAGCCTGCAGGAGGGTTTTGCAGTTGTTCAGCAGGGGCTGAACGCAAAACACTCCAACAAGGCAGAAGTAGCAGTGGCCTGTTTTGAAAGAGGAGAGGAAAACACTCTTCCTGTGGTTTCCATGTCATCTCTAGACCAAATTTTATGAATATTCTCCAACTCAGCATGATCTATCAGCACAGATTCAAAGGCCATCTTGAAAGGATTTCTGAACTTCCATGGTCTGTCTAATAAAAGGGAAGAATTCTGCAAATAAGGTCTAGAAATCAAAAATTCCCATTCTGGTTGAGACTGATAGGATTACCTCTGAGATTACTGTTTACTCATTTCCCAGCAATGCTTATAGATTAATTATTTCTCGATAATATTCCAAACGTTTTTTCCCAGGAGGGCCTGTTAATGTAACCTTCCTGAACTACTCTTTTGGTCAGTGTATGCCAAATAAAGGGTGCACAAAAATTTGAGGAGGTAAAGCAAAGCTCTTTTGATATCTAAAATCCTATAGTCTTTGCAAGAAACTAGAAGATAATATTCATGTCCCACTCAAACTTCTCTTGAGGTATTGCATTTTAATTGTGCTGCAGCTTTTGATGGGTGTTATGTTCTCTTTCTATGTATATTTTCATGAAACTTTGTTGAATACTGGCATACAGTATCAAAATCCTTTTCAGTACCATCACATTTTAATAACTAATAAATGTATAGTATCTAGATGGTGTATAGAACCACGAAAGCTAATGAAAGACATTACTTGGGCTTTAACGAAACTCATGTTGCATTCTCCAATTTATATTTTGAGTATGCATAGTATTTTGGAAGTTCCTAGAAGGAAAGTGTTCCAAAAAGAGGGAAAATCACTGTAAGATGTGGCTCTTCCTAAAGAATAAATTATTCCTCAAGAATAGAATATATAATGGATTTCTTACAGAATTGTGTGCAACATTAAAAATTAAAAACAAACAAACAAAACCAACCCCCAATTTGTTAAAACACATGTTAATCACTGTCTCACAACCTAACAAAGCAGCAATTTATATGATTTTAAATGAATACTTTCCATTTAGCAGTTAGAGCATAACAGAAGAACTGAATCAGGAATGACATGGAAATAATGCTCAAATAAACATATTTAACTTAAAGGAAAAGGCTTGTTCACCTCTGCATTAAATGTACAATGATTAATACCTTAGCTATTGTTTCAATACCTAAAGGGCAACAACTCCACATTTCCCACTGAACTGCAGCACTGACTCAGCGTGAGGTGGTGTGAGGAGTTCCCCTTTGGACGTGTCAACTGCAAAGGGAACCACTGCAACTTCAGCTCAGCTCCAAAGTCAGAGCAAATGGGAAGAGGCACGTAGTCAGGACCTGATGATGCTGGCAAAAACTTTTCTATTTTTTTTTCTGTCAGTCTGCTTTCCCATTAAATGTCAGTTTGGGTTTAAGATTTTATTATTTAATCATACATTATAGTCACACCTGTTAATCTTACTATATACTGCTAGGTGTGTGGTAGGCTGGGACAAGCCAGGAAAGCCTCACAATGGATGCTTTCTAGGTGCAGACGTGCAGTTTACACAAGTACAGTTTAGCATTTTGGATCGTAAAAGCTAAAGTTCATTTAAAGTGGATTGACTGAGAGAAAGGACTTTCAGCTCCCTCCAGTACACATTGGTTGCTGTGGTAAATGTTTCTCCACCACAAGATGCAGTCCCAGACATGAGGTTTCATAACCCCTTGCCAACCCTTTCTCACTAACCAGATCAGTCCCGAGTCCTTTCCTTCTACACATATTTTTAATCTTCGATTTTCAGTTGCTTAAAAATACCCCAAACCAATCCACTTTGGGATGAAATGCACTGTGCTCACTTTGTACCAGAACAGAATTTCTTCCTGAGCAAATCTCATTTCTGTATATCTCCACTCTCAAATCGCATGCCTCCCATATGTTCCAAGTAAGGTCTTTCACTCACACAGATAGAAATCACAACCAAAGCTGTACCTTTTCCATGTGGACACAAGTAAATGTTCCTGAGTCTCCTAGTGACAGGAATAATGCTATCAAATAATAGAATTATAGCTATAATTTTAGCTACAAATTTCCAAGGACATCTTAAGTAAATGGTGTAACTGAGGTCTACCCTAATGGGACAGAAACTGGGAGTAAAAGAATAACATAAATTAAGCCATATGGAAATTTTTGTCATGTTCTCAAAAGTGGAGTGAACATGAACACTATACCTTGGTTGTTTATTTCTAAGAGAATCTCTGTAGACAGAAGAGCTTCCTGTTACTCCCCAGACTTACTACTGTTTGCAAATAGATAGATCTGTATATACATATATATATTTCAAGTATAGGCACATGTGCACATATGGGTATTTATCTTATATGCATGTAAAATACATATTAAACATCTTTTTGCTGTTACATATAAATCACAACATGTCTAGACACAGGCATATGAATAATCACATTTTCCTTTTTTATGTTTTGGTCCCATAAATTTGGAGGGTTAGGATTGAGCTGAAAGACGCTAAAGTACAGGATTCCATTCCATGCCCAGATCTCTCTCTGATAAGTGGGCTTCACAAGAAAGTTGAGCTTTTCCCCAGCAAGAGACAGCTTAAAATGCTGAATTTGTTGTTTTTTATTTTTTTCTCTAGCCAGACCACAAAATCCTTTCTCAAGAAAGAATGACCTCATATCTTATTAACCCAAGCACAAAGTGAATGAGCTCACTCACAGACTCACACACACTCACACACACTCACACACACTCACACACACTCACACACACACACACACACACACACACACACACACACACACTAGCACTCATATACAAGCAATCACACAGCCAAGTGAAAGGTAAAAGATGGACTTTTGGAAGAAAGACTTCCAAGGAAAAGTAGCTGAACATAGATTTTGGAATCAAAGTTCTTTTCTAAAGGTAATGCCTGACAACAGTTCTTCTAGATCTTTGAAAATTACATGAAGAATTTGCAGACACTTTAGTTTTGTTCTTTTCCTTCTCTTACTTGAATCTAATAGGCAAATAAGTTCAAAGTCCATATTTGTCTTCTCTTTGGATTACTTGGAGGGGAAAAGCAATTTGATATATTTTTTATAAATACTCCCACAGGATAGAATACGCAGAAACCATTCAAGTAGAATTAGAGCTGCATACAAAACCTGCAGAACAGAAGTGAGCAGCAGGACATTGCCATGGAAATGAAATCCTATAAGTGTGAGGAAAAGCAATCTGAGTTCTGTATATCCCTGCATGGTATATTTACTCTCTCTTGGATAATTTCCTGATTCTGATTGTCCTTTGCTAGTAATGATGCAGTACAAGCGGAAAAGATAGACAGCATAACTATTCTGAGAAAAAATAAATTAAAGCAAGGTTTGCACAGGGAGAGAAAGGAAATGGACTACAACTTCCCTGCTGGAAAAAGAAACAGATGACAGAGAAGAAATATAATAGCATCTACAAAATTGTGAATGGCTAAGGGAAGATGAGCAGAAAATTACTATTCTCTATTTCTCATAACATAACATAAAAAATTAGGGAGAATTCAGTTGCCTCCATATTAAAAACAAAAAAAATTGAAGTGTTTTTTCAGGCAACATAGTAATTAAACTGTGAAGGACCACCACAGGATGTAGTGGAGGCCAGCACTATAACCAAGCTCAGAAAAGGTTTTAGTGAAACTCAGGAAGAATAAGTTTATTGGTGGCTATTCAAAATGCATCTGTCAGTCACTCTGTAAGTCAGCAATTACTGAGCGAAAGGAAAATTTAGCTGGACATGATTCACTTTATACTAACCTCTGTGTCTTCTGCTGGCCCTTGTCACAGGCAATCCAGTGGGTCAGCTGCACCTTGACTCTGATTTATGATGGTTATTCTTACGTTTTCTGAAGCCTTGATGTACCACGCATGTGTAAGTGTAGGTCTTATGAAATAATAAACATACGCAGAGAACTCTGACATTTGCCTTTCATTTTCATTGCAATGTAAGATCCACAAATTGATGCAGAGATG
Organism: Formicarius rufipectus; assembly: GCA_013399695.1. Lineage (NCBI taxonomy): Eukaryota > Metazoa > Chordata > Aves > Passeriformes > Formicariidae > Formicarius > Formicarius rufipectus. Next base: position 762,813 of record VXAU01000539.1, on the reverse strand, counting down.
AAGCAACCTTACATGTTAACATGAATTAGCAAAAGAAACATGATAGAGGGTCATTTGTTCCCTTAACCTCTACACAGTTCCGCAGTTCCTTTACTTTTGGTGTGTGCACCTGTTTTTATGTGTGAATGCCCATTTTAAAAGGACTACTTGCAGGCTCAATGCTACGCCTATGCTCTGGGCAGGCTGTATCATTGATTTCATAACTGTAACATCGTACAAGAGTTGGATTTTTTATAAGATTAAGAAATACGTGCTGCAGACTGATGCAGGGTATTGTGTGACTTCAATGTTTGTTGAAGAAGCTAATCCTGTCGGAGGCCAGGCAAACGCCAGGAGTTTTCCATGTCATCCTGCAATGCCTTTCAATCCTGACATAGGTTCCAGCCCTTTTAATATATTAGCCCCTGTTGTGCTTGGTTCTGAACCAGAAAAGCTCAGCAGCCTTTCCTTAAATCAAGCACCTGGGTAGTCTCCATGAAATTGAGTATTTGTACTTCCTACATGCTTTGTTTTCCTGTAGGTCTGGTGCACAAATCTGGCTTTCAGCACAATTTCTGTTCCCTTCTCCCCTTTACCTCAAAGTATGAATTTTGTAGCAGCTGTATCTTTATTATTCATTAGGTATCAAGGGGAAGAAACCAAACTCATGGCAACTTATTCAGGATGTTAGTCCACGTCTCATGAGATGGAAAGTCAGTCAGGGCATAACTGAAAGGGCACTGTCTCAAACTCATAAATCATTCCTAAAAAAAAATCCTACTGCAATTTTATTAGGATTGCCATAAATTTTCAAGGATCAACATTACTTTTTGAGTGCAGACTGACTAAGCAAGGGTCTTCAATGAAAGCTAAGAGTGATAAGTGTTAATTTTTAAACTGGTTTCCTTTGACATTCTGGAAGCACATTATTGTGTTTACAATCTTCCCATTTGCATTGTTATGTGAAATGCTGGTAGGTTTTCTGCCAGCCTGTAATCCATAATTGCTGCCAGCCTGTAATCCATAGTAGCTGCTCATATTTAAAACATGTCACACTCCTGACACTTGGGAAGTATCACAGCCCAGTATAATATTTGGCTTTCAAATTTTTGTTTTGCAACAAGAGGACCAACAGTCTAGATCGGCAAAAGTGACTTTGGTTATTAGAGTTCGGACATGAACTTGGCTTTCTAAAGTCAGAGAAATACAAGAGCCTCCTTTCATGCTCTTAATGAAATCATTAATTATGTCAGCAGCTCAAACGATAGATCTCCAAACACTTTACATTACTTTGCAAAGGGGTAGTCACATAGAAATCTTAGAAAAAATGTATTCCTAAATTCTAAATTCATGAAATCTAATCATGAACAGATTCCTGCTTGCAGACACTTGAACTGTCATTCTCTCCCATCTTTTTATTCTGCCATACTGTGACTAAGATTCTGTTATTGCTGGTGGAAAAAAAAATTAAACTGAACAATATGTCCACACACTGTTGCCTTGTTGCAACCTAAATGAACTTCCTGAGCCTGAAAATTGGCAATGCTTCTGATTAGCAAAGAAACCATCTCAATAGACGTCTTTCTTTATAGCAAAGCATTTACTGTACCTTACTGTGACCCTTCTCAGATTTCCTATGATTACTAAATAGCTGTTTTGATTAAATAGTTAACCTGTTGACAATACTATAAATAACAATTAAACTATCTTTCATTATTTAAGTAGACACAGCTTCATCTTTTAAAACAGCCTCTATTACAGAAATGAGGTTTTATATATGATAAATGAAACCAGATTTCAACTGCTAAAATCAAAAGAAGTCTTGGGGGAAACTGTTTCTAATCACAGAACTACAATAATGCTGCCTGTGCTGTAGTACACTTAGGGAGAGAGAGAGAACTTCTGAAGTAAAGCAAAGACCAACATTCAGACTGGTTTTGTTAATCTTCCACATAAAATATATAATTTAAATCTTTATTCTAAAAAGGCCAACTCCATTGGTACTGCTTGTTTCAGTAAGCAGTCATTCATTGTCTTTCCCACGAGACTGAAAATGGAGCTTGTCTGTTCTGTGATGGCACAAAAAGAATAAAAAACATAGCAGCATGGCAGATAATTCAAAATAAACAAGGTGATATAAATAAATCAAAATTGCACTCTTTCTGCTTTGTCACAAGATAATGAAACCTACAATGAAATTTTGGCAAAAAACACTGGGAAAAATAATCCCAGTATTCCTTCACACAGCAGTGTTTTCATGGAACTTCTTATACTGAATTTTTAGACTTAAATTGTGATTACACAATTTATAAAGTAATTCCAATAAGACCATGGAAATAACAACAGCAATGCAGAAAAGCTTTATGTATGTCCTTTTGACAGTGTTCTCAGAGAATCTTGCAGTACAGAGGTTAAATCAAGCAATCAGCTTTAAATGGAAATTGAGAAAGTGATTTCAGGTCAGTGAACTGGCAGGTTTGGTTCTTCAGAGCAACTTGGAAGACTCAGTACCTTCTCTATGAATTACTTAAACAGGTAAAGTAAAACATCAGATGTTTCTAAAGTAATTGTGATAGCAGAGGGGTATGACCAAACTGTACACAAAAATAAAGAAGCTGGGATAAACCAACCATAGGAGGTAAACTTATTACAAAAGTGAGACATCCACAGNAAAAAAAAAAAAGAGAAAAATGCATATTTTTCATACTTAGTTGAAAGTTCAGGAACAGGAAGACTGAAATATGCTGTGTTGTAACCTGACTGAAATTGATTGAAGATCATTAGAAGAATTAAAATGTACTGGCAAAATGATATACCTGTGAACTTTGCACTTGGCAAAATATTTCTGCCCTATACTAGTGGGATGAAATAAGACAGAGAAAGTCACACCATTGTTTTAAACATGCTGTAGTTCTTCCTGTCTTTAAGCAACCTATACTTGACATTTTCTTTCTGCCCCTCAAAGGAGGTTTTGTGTCTTTTGCAACACCAAAAACACCCAAAACCAACCAACAAAATCAAAACAAAAACCAAGAGCAAACAAAAAAGCCCCCCAAAAAACACCAAATAAAATTCTCACTAATACTATTCACAGCTGTCTCCACTTTGACTTCTAGCCTCTTGTTTTGGCTAATGCAGCACTCAGACGAGTTTCCAACCTCTTTCTCTTGGCTAAGTCCCAAGTCTCCTCCTCTCTCCACATCCTCATGAACTACTCATTTCTTCTGTTCCGCGACACCCTGTTTAAATTTCATGTGGCACTGGGCACTGTGTTTCATTTGCTTTCTTCACTTGGCCATTTAGAACCTTATCCAAATGATGTCTCCTCTTTTCCCCCATTCCTTTTCCTTACCTTGTGCTGTCCTTAACCTTTACTTTGTGATTATTATGTGTTTGCATTACCATAATAGCCAAGAGCTTAACTACGAACTGACTGATGGTATGAGGCCTCCCTAAACACAGAACACTTATTCACTTTCAAACTACCTTTAGAATGATGATACATGAAATTGCCTCTATCTAATTCCATCCTTCATTCCATCTCTCACTTGTATAGGCTTGAATTTATGCTTAACATGATTAATATCTCATATGAGCTCCAGATCCACACACTTTCTTTACTCTTTCTTTCTGAGGATGAGTCTTTTCAAACACACAGTCTGTTGTCTCCACACAGACTGTTCGGTTCTGAATTTCGTTTTTTGTGGGGGATGTGTGTGGATTGAGATATTTTGATGCTTCCCACACTTGTTTTATCCTCAAATATTTTCTTCTTTCAACATCTTCAGATGGTGTCCTGAATATTAAAGTTTTCACCCAAGTGCTCCACCCCTGCATCTTAACTCTCAGCCACTGCAAACTGTTTATAACCTGGTCTGTTCAAAGAATTGCCCAAATTGTCCTCTTTGTTATTTTTTTCAATAAATTGTAGTTCATACCATTCATGGCCTTCTGCTTCCTCCCTCTTCTTTCCAAAAATGAAAAAGAAACAAATAAATAAAAAAATCCAACCTAAACAAACACACACCACCCCCCCGCCTTTATTCCTCCTTTTACATCCTTCAAACACTGAACTTCATTTTACCTGGCTGTTCAGTTCTTGCCATATTCCCATCTTCACACTACTAGCAATTCGCACTTTCCCTACCTGTTCATCCACTCTTACCTCACATCACCCTGTGCTTTCTCTCCTTGCATCCCTTATGCCATTAAGCTATTTCCTTGCTGAAGCTTTATCTGCTTTGATTTGTAGACGGGGAGCAGCACAGATACAAAACTAAACTGCAGTGGATTTGGCCTTATTGTTATCCCATTTGCCCTCTCCCTATTTGCTTGTTTTTTTCCTCTGTAGCAACCTGTCCTTAAGCTGGATTGCAGAGCAGAAGCTATTTTTGTACCACAGGAATCTCCAGCACAGAGCCCTTTGGCTCACTCACAGCCTGAAATGTTCTCTATTGTGCAAGAGCTCCGTAGAACATCCATGGGATCTTGGAGGCCCCAGTACTTGGCAATACTTAACACAACTGTCTGAGTGCAACTTCTGTGTATTGGGAGAAAAGGCCCTAAAATTTAACAAAGATTGTGTTTTGTGCATTCTTACATGCACTTTTTTTCCCTTTTTTTGTCAGTAAGAGTATTTTGAAGCATAACAAATAAACAGCTTACACAAGCCTGAGCCTGAAGCTGAGCACCTGCAACTCAAATAAGATCATCATTGTTTGAGTAAGGTTTAAATAATTTAGTACAAATTGGCTTTCCTATAGGTGTTGACAAGCACATCATCACTACTTACTAACGAGTAGAGGATTCCAGAGGTCTGCACAGATATCACAGTCCTCCTCAGACTGCGCATGTGTCCCTCGAAACAAAGTATTTCACAAACAAGCACCTGGAGACCTTGATTAAAAAACACCTGCTCTGAAGCTGTTGAGGAGACAGATTGCACAGTGTGCAGGTGGCCCTCACAGCATGGGTTGTCGATATTTCTGATATCTGTAGTCACTGAAATAAAACTTGCTTCTCTTCCTCCCACACACAGACCCAACCCTGTATGCTGGTTGGTTTTATGAAAGGAGTTTATGAGAGTGCCCTCAAAGAGCTGATTGAGAGTCTGACACAGCTTGACAGTGACTGCAATGACAGAAGGGTTGAGTCTGACAGACCCTGCCTTTGTGACAGGACGGGCTGTTGTTATTACTGATTGTCTTTTGGCCTGATATTACTAAAATAGTGGTATTTGGTGAAAAGAAGACAGGGGCATCCCAGGGGTAATTAGTGATAAGCAACCATCTGGTAAGCTTCACCACCTGTTGCATAATTTTTGCCTATTCATGCCTGTGACTCCATGCATTGTTAATAAAAACCCATACAGATGTAATCAGGTCTGACATCCCCCTCCTCCCCGAGTCCTGTAAACTCTTTATTTCTATACAAATTGGATCCCTCATGTTTAACATCAGTTTTTTCTCATCCACTGTTCCTGGTACAAGATTCTCATAGGAGTTTCAGTTCTCTGCTTTCAAAGATGGGAAATAATAAAGTGAGGAAGAGCTCTGCCAGGTCTGGGTACCTGTGAGGAATTTCTGCAATGACTTGGGTCTGAAAGATTCTTTGTAAAGAGCTGGAATAGCCTCATGTCCTGAATGAGTTAACTCTTTATAGGAAGCCCTGGAGCCCTTCTTGTCAGTGTGTATACATAATTTCAAAACTGATAGAAGAAGTTTACCTCATTTCCATGCCCTGCTACTCTCTCCCTGCTGAAAGCAACATCAAGTAGGCACCTTTTGTTACTTCAGGCCGGGTTGTCCTGCTGCAGAGGCAAGGTTTATTCAAGAGGGTAACTCAAGTTAATCAGACAGCAAGTGCAACACTTCAACATGACAAAGATGGGAAAACCACTTACTTTGTTTCCAACCTGGTATCCTGCTAAGCAATGTTAAAATTGAAATATTTCCAGTAAAACAGAAGCCAATCCCTTGCTGTTACTCTGATCTGCAGGTTGAAGTGATGACTACAGCCTCCTCATGTCAAGACTGTGTATTACAACCTGGGATCTCAGTCCTGCCAGCGCAGCACCCTACACATCCTTCTTGGAGCTGTCCTCAGCCTGCACCAAGTACAGATTACTTTGTTTTTACATGCCTTATGACTATAGAGGCCACCCCTGAGTCATATGGGCTGCTCTCAGAAAACTCCCATGTGTCATTCCCTCAAGTATGTCAGGGACTCAGAAGATGGGTGATTTCAATAAGAGCAGCAGAACCCAGGAACTCTGATTGTCAATGTCCAGTCCTGCCCAGAGCCAAAACTTTTCCATCTCTCACAGTCACTGAAATTGTTTCAAGCATCTGGCAGAAATAAAGTAGTCAATATTCCTAAGAAATAAAAATCAGCTTTTAGAGAACACCATTTATAGGTCAAATCAAACACACTAATATTTCTCATCTTAAGAGAGATGAAATCTGGAGGTGAAGGAGCAATTAACTTAATCTCTGTGTAAGTCAAGTTGTTATAAGAGGCAGTTTCATCATCTTGGGCAACACAAATAATAACAAATAACTTTTATAGTTTATCCTTATTTATTTCTTCAGGTTAATTGAATTTCACATTTGATCATCTAGTTAATTTAGAACCCTAACCTGCAAGGGTTAATTAAAACTCCTAAAAAATGTGCTTGCTCACATCTCCTGCTGTCCAAGCTTATTGTGCACTGTGTCACGGGCAGCTCTGCAGGCTACATTTCACTATGCATGGCCTGATTAAAGCAAATCAAGTAGTCATTCTACTTTGCTTATTGCAGCTTAAGATTCACAGCCTATGGGACATCATGTCTGGAAGAGAAACCACACTGTGAGATTAGAGAACATTCAAAATTTGGAGAAGGGGTGACTGTATAAGATCCTGACCATCATCCAAATGAAGAGAACCAGTTTGGCTTCAATGAGAGCTGGACTGGATCCCATGACTTCTGGGAAGAGCTTAAAGATGCAGCTTGTTCACTGGGAATTAGGGATATGAAAATGGATAATTAATGTGGTATGAAAGATGAGAATACAGGATCATTTTACTTGCATAGGAACAAAGGAAGGAGCAAAGCACATCTGAGTCAAAGCAGAGGATGCATGTAACAGTTCCAGCCATCTCTACTTTTTAAAACAAACAGCAAGAAGCAGCAAAGTTCCAGGAAGACAGATTGGAGATTATTAAAAATAATTAGATTAGCAACAACAACAATGACAACAAAAAGCATAAAACAAAGGTATGTATTTCAGAAATGTTAGCAAATACAGGCTATGCTCATGGTAGGTCTCGTTACGGTACCTTGCTGTCCAGACTCACCAGTGTGACTTCAAGCTTCACACAAACAGGTTCTTTCCGTGAGCCTAGGTGTGGAAAGGTAGCCTGTCTTCCGAGCTGGGAAGTCAAATGAGACTGAATATGATCCTAAGTGCAACTTTCTGTTGTGTTCCATAAGCTAGAGAAATAGAAAAGATCAAACAAAACTATACCTAAGGAAAGCCTACCTTAACCATACCAGCCCTCATGTGTCTATGGGAAAGGACAGAATCCCCACTTTTTTCAAATAGTTTGCATACATAATGCTAAAGAAGGCATGTCTTAACTACACTATCCCTGTGTGCCATCAGAGAAGGAAACTCCTTCCTTTTTCCTAGTTCACCCCTTCTTTTCACAACTTGCAGTTCCCTTCCATTGTTGTATCATGGCTGCCTGGACATCTTGATTAACCAAGGCTGCTCAGAATAACTGTTAGTTGGGAATTTTTCCTTAAACAAACATTCATTTTTCACCCATTGGAAAATATCAATTCATCACAAATGTAATTGGAAAGGTTTTTAGATATGGGGTGGGAAGGAACTGAAAGAAACCGACAGTCTGGGGATTAAGACTCTGAATCAGAAAAGGGAAGGACTTGAACTCTGGTGTCCCACATCCCAGATGAGTACATCAACCACTAAGCTATTCCAAGGCAGGAGGTGAGTCTGTCTCCTCTCAGAAAAGTGTCTGAAGGGCTGGGTTTTGTTCCAACATAGTGCAAAAACAAATGGCAAAGTTTGTCCCCTCCCATCCCTCCAACTCTTTAAATTGAATTCTTGTTCTCCAGCCAGCCCAGATTGGTAATAGTTTTGTGTAAGTTACACAGACCAGACACATTTCTTCCTGTTGGTATTTAATAGATACTCCGTGACCAAAAAAAAAAAAAAAAATTCAATCTATATTAAGAGATACTTAAAGCTGAAGTCAAGATCAGACCTAGAGAGACAGTGTAAGAGCACAAGGTTTCAGAGCACTAAACGAAAATACAAGTACCATTGAAAGCACGGTGTTAGCAGTCCGAGTGCCATGAACATTTGGAGGGGGGTGTGTTTGTAAGTCTCCCTTCAGTGGGGCTCTAAAACAGCTGCCTGTTGCTTTCAGGTTGACTCCGTTGGGAGTCGCGCGGAGGCTCTGTGTTGGAAACGGCACAGGTGGGATGGGTCGCCGTGCCTTTGGAGAAGGGAGGGTCAGGGAGCGGGGGCTTCTCACCCAGCCGGAGCCGGAGCGGGCAGCGCCCCGCGGGTGCCGTGCCCGTGACTGCGCCCGTGTCCTTGCCCCTGCCCGTATCCGGGTCCATGTCCCTGCCCATGCCCGTGTCCGTGCCCGTGTCCCTACCCGTGTCTGTGCTTGTGTCCCTGCCCGTGTCCCTGCCCCTTCCCGTGTCCGTGCCCAGGTCCGTGTCCGTGTCCCTGCCCGTGGCCCTGCCCGTATCCGTGCCAGTGTCCGTGCCTGTGTCCGTGTCCGTGTCCGTGTCCGTGTCCGTGTCCGTGTCCCTGCCCGTGTCCCTGCCCATGTGCGTGCCCGTGTCCGGCGGTGCCGGGCGGAGCGGAGCTGCAGCCGGGGCCGCTCCACCATGGACAGCTCACTGGGGCCGCCCGGCTCCGCCGCCGCCGCCGCCGCCGGGACACGCGGGGTGACAGCGCGGAGCCGGGACAGCCTGCGCGGACTCATCATTGACTCTCTGCCCTCAGATCTGAAAATTATTCCTTTCGGTGTCTGCTGGATTCTAGGAACCAGTCAGATTTGGCGAAACAGTTTTTCTTTTTCTTTTTTTGCTTCCCCCTCACCCGCCCTTTCTCGAGTGCAATAAATTAAATGCATATTGTCTAAATAAACGGCGCATTGTGTCAATAACTGAGCTGGAGGGGAGGCTGCCCCTCGGAAGGGAGAGGCGGCTCTGCTGAGCCACTCTATCATTGTTTAATAAAGGAGATTAGTGTGCGCAGATGGGGTGACAGGACGTCTGGGTCTTGCTGATGGGAAGGGGGAAAATGGGTTTCTCTTTCTCCCCGAGCAATTTTTTCACTTACTAAGAAGATTGCACCACGCCAGACGCGGACTGAGTTTCTCATCCCTGACGGCCACCCGAGGGGCAGAGGAGAGGAAAGCAACCCTTATGAGAACTGGGGACAGTGGAGTGCAACAGCACTAGGTTGTGGGCAAGAATATGTACCAGAAAGTCTGCCTCGCTGTTCAAGAAATCATGTCTGCTACCAGTTGCACAGCAGCCTTGCCCTGAAGCCCACTCTGGCAGCCTTGGAAAAACTCGGGGGCTTCGCACCTCGCCTGCAGAGAGCTGCGCTCGCTGGCTTTGAACCTGGCTGGATCAAAGGGGCTATGCAAGTCACAGGGGATTTCTGGTCCTCTTAGGACGAGTCCAGCAATCACTGATGTGCCGCTCCCTTCCCTTCCCCGCCAGACTCCAGCAGTCTGTGTTTTTTTACTGAACACCATTTTTTCCACCCTGGGAAGACTGGGGAGGTTAAACTCCCCCTCTGAACCGAAGCCCTGGAAGAGTGCAACTGAGGTTATAGAAATCTGGGAGGGGAAATGACGAAAATGCTTTATTGTGAATAAAACAAGAGGGAGGAGAGAGAGGCGGAACTACACAGAGGTGAAGGATGGGAAGTTTGCAGAGTTAAGGATTTAGCCCGTCTCTAAGCACCGGGTGGGTGTTTAGTCATTATTTCCCTCTGTCTCCCTGAGGCTACAAGGGCATCTCCTCCCCAATGGGCTGAACCTATCCCACTTGTTGGCTTTTGTTTCAAGCGAACGTTTCGCTCCTAAGAGGCTTCTAGGGGGAGCCAGGTCACACACCCTCCCGTAGCCCCTGGCCCTATTTCCCTCTCGGGAATTACGTGCCAAACCTGGAACAGGGACTTATCTTCCTAGCCAAACTCCCAGGTCGACTTCCTCGTAGGAAAGCTGATTTATGCCTGTTTACACGTATGGAAAAAGGAGGCAGAAGCCAAGCACGGCATCCCTCCAAAATGTCATTGTCTTTGAGGTGGGAAGACGGGAGAAAGTGGAGGCAAAAAACCTAAAATTATAAGGTTTGCCTTGTTGTTGCAGAGAGGGCTTGACCAGAAAGGCAAACACAGGGTTTTGCCTCACCTCCCCGTGAGTGAAGCCTTTCCCGGGTCCGACAAAACGACCGGTTCCTTCCGTGCGTCCCGGCTGCATAAACAACCAGCCGCCGAAAGCTCCTCGTCTTGGCGACGAACCCTGCCGTAACCGAGGCTGCGGCAGGTGAAACTCGAACGAAAGTGTGGCTTTTCCCTTTCCGAGACACAGGGCCAGCAATGCTCGTGGGTGCCCCATGCTCGGAGCGATGCTTTGGCGCAGGTGTGGAGATGGGAATCATGCCAAAAGCATCGCTCCGCCGGTCCTTCCTCTCGTCCAGCCTCTTCTCTCAGCCCTCCGAGACCAGGGGACACCCGGGGCTGCCAGGGAGGAGCGGCCAGGCCGGTGGGGTGAGATGCTGCAGGTGGCGGCGGGTCCCTCCCGGGAACGCTGACCCGGGTGAGCATCTCCCGCCGCATCCCCTGCGCCGTCCTGCGGGGAAGGGAGGGTTTAAACCCCAGATCATGGGATTATTCTCCCCATCCTGCCACAGAGGAGGGCTCAGGCTTGCAGTGAGGCTTGGTACCAGGAGTTTGCTCACGGGTTAAGCATTTGTGTAGGTGGCAGGTGAAAAAGCGCTGCGCCGGTTCTTGAAGATGACAGCCTTCGGCGGGGGGCGGGGGCCAGAGGGGGCATCGTAGGATGGTATGATAGTAAAGTCTCCTAAACAAGTTTGGCGCTGCTTAGTTCCTGCCGTATTAGTAAAGCCATAGTCAGTTGCTTTTTTTCCTTCTCTCTCCCTCCTCACCCCACCCCCTTTTTTTCCCCCCCAAGCCCACTGAGGCAGAGATGAGGCAAACTCAGCCATAGGAAGGTACTTAGTGATGTCACAAGTTTGGTCTTTTCAATAAAAGCAATGGAGAAGGGTCTCCTTCCCTATATATATTAGGAGAAGCTTCTGTTCTTCACAATAAAAAGAGCAGCAAGGGGGGAAAGCACCTGCTTTTAACACCCTTTATTTAGCCCTGACCTGTTGCAGCCAGAATAAAAACTCTGTAGGACTGGATTTATTTTGAAAAGTATTCCCTTTTTTTATCATTTAACTTTTTTTTCCCCCCACCACTTTTTCTTAACCATAGAACATAGTTTTGGAAGCGATTGCTGAGAAGATCAACCACTGTTGGCCAGAGTCATCTCTGAGAAGTAGAGACAGCTGTAACTCAAGGAAAAGGTGAAGTAATAAATTGTGAAGAAACTTCAGTATTCTGAGCTTATAAGAGCTGTTTATTTTCCCGTGTCTATAAGGTTTGGTGTGTTTTGGGTTTTGGAGTTGGGTTGTTTGGTTTGTTTGTTTAAAAATTTTTAATTTCTGGGGGAAAGGAAATTCTAAAAATATTTGATGGACGTTTTACCTTTAAAAGAGCAATAGACCTGTGAGTGTGTGGGGACTGCTTTCAGGGGATCTCACAATTATTTTTAATTACTCAAAAGGGCAGTGTAAATCAAAGAAGCCCATTAGCTATACATTTTAATTTATAGTCTACCAGGTGTTCAGGGAATTTATTTACAGCATAAACGATTTAATATTTTCACCATGATTTCTATTTCAGCTCTTATGTTGTTGGTTTTATTTGCTTGTGCGGTATGGTATTTGGCTAGGGAGACAGGTTTTAAAATTGTGGCAGCAAGTGTCGTTTAGCATAAAATAACCTGCAGGTAGAAAAATGCTTTGCTTTGCACCCAAACTTTCTCCAGACAGCCTTTCTTAATTCGGGAAGAGGATGAGAAGGAGCAACCAGCTGGCACGCCTCAGTGTTTTGTTGCGGCTTGTGCGGGTGTTGGGAAAGGATTCCCTGTAAATCAGGCTGTCAGCAGCAGCAACCAGCGACCCCTCCGGGCCTGGGGGCAGCGGCGGTGCCCGCGGGAAGGTCTCTCGGGGAGGTTTCGGCGGGGCGCGGAGGTTGCGCGGCCACGGAGGCCTGAGGGGTTCCGGGATGCTGCGGGGACGGAGCCAGTGTCCCCAGGTGTTCGCTGGCACGGCGTGCGGAGTCCGGCCCCTGCCGTCGAACAGGAGGAAGTCGGCGTGCAGGGGATTTTATTTAGGAAGAGGCGCTGAGGAGGGGGAGGGGGGCGGGCAAGGGGCGCTCCAACTCCCCCACACCTCAGCTCTCTCCCGGTACCTGAGCTGTAAGAGCCGGGGGCAACTTCTTGCTCAAACAGGCTGGAGAAAGAGGCGGATTGTGTTACCTTCGGTTTTTACAGAAGTGTTCTCCTGTGCTGGAAAAATTTGGTCCCTCCGTCGGGGGGGCGGGTATGGGGCTGCTGGTGGTGGGTCCCCGGCGGGATGCGGGGGGTGACCGGTCTCCCTCCCGCCGTTCAGGGCACCGCTGTCCTCGCACGAAAGCGCAACCTGACACAGGGATTTGCAAAGCCCCGGCTGGACTGAAGGAGGGCGAAGTGGAAGAAGAGAGGGAGAGGAGGAGAAAACTTTCCACTAGTTTACTTTTTTGGCCAGGAGCGCCTGTGTTCATAGACTGCGAGTCCTTCCCCCAGCCCTCCCCCTTAGCCCCCGCACCCTCTCACTAGCGTGCAATTAGCATCATTAGCAGTCGACCCTCCAGCTAATAGGGGAACGGCGACGAACGGCGGTAGGTGCTTGAAAGGAAAGGCGGCACGAGTCCGGGACAGGGGTTTGGGGCTTGAGCTAAAAAGTGCCCTCACCGATGGCGGGATCGGCAGGGGAGGCGCTGACATGGGGGTAAACACAAAAAGAGAGAGCTGAAGGAGAGAGGAGAGAGAGTGAGGAGCTGCAGAAGATGCGACGAGCTTGGTCGAACTCCTTAGGGTCCACTGCGTGCATGTGCTGTCGGGTGTCTCCCTTCCTTCGCTCCTTTTTGATTCCGGTCCCGGGAAGCGCTTATTTCTAGTCTCCGTTTTGTCTGTGGGTATCCCACCCGGGCTCTCGCTCTCTCCGCACACGCTCCTAGGGCGCCATCTCTTTGTAAAAGCCTCCGTCCGTCCGCAGGTCTCCCAGAGGCTGCTTCGGAGCGTGTGAACATCGCAGGCTCCAGCCCAGTCCAACCTGCCGAGCCAAGCATGATTCCCAGCCCCTGAGCCTGCCCGGGCTACCGTTCCTCTCAGACCTCTCGGGCTCTCCAGCTAGGCAGCGACCTCTGCTTGAGTTCCCTCTCCTTGTCAGAGTTGGTGGACCAAACTTTCCGGAAGCCGAGGACGTGAACCTGACCTTTTT